>NC_059616.1:12450480-12490146 GCF_020424385.1 Procambarus clarkii | reverse complement strand
CACATTATAGTGGGCCGCCTGCCTGTGCTGGCATCCACTCTCACTCATCTCCAGTCACTCACTCACTCTTACTCTCAAGCCAACACTCGCCCCTCACACACACCCAGATGGGAAGACCCACACCCAGATGGGAAGACCCACACCCAGATGGGTACACCCACAGGAGGCGGCTCGGGCATGACCATAGCCAGGATAGGTATTGCCAACTCTCACAACCTGTTGGTAAACATTCCCTCACCTCAGAGTCTACACACTTACCAGTTGATTGACGGTTGAGAGGCGGGACCAAAGAGCCAAAGCTCAACCCCCCCCCCCGCAAGCACAACTAGGCGAGTACACTGAAACCCTCCTTATTTACTTTCAGTAAACAAAATATATTTTTAATTTCAATATTTTATTATTATTTAGCCTGTCCTCATTCTTAAAATATAAATATGTACAGATTGTACATAAGTTCAGTACTAGTTATGAGGGATGAGTGTGAGGTGGTGAGGGGGCAAGAACTTCGCCCTGCTACTCCGCGGGTTCACGAGCCGAGGCGCAAGGTGGTATGTGCTATGCCAGTATGACAAGTGACAGGATGAACAACCCAGCGGGTTTTCTTCCCATTGGGGAGTGTTGTACATGCTGCTATGGCGGTATGTCCACTCACAGGATGAGTGGCGCTGCCCAATAAACGCCCTAAGGGGCAAAACTAAACACAATTGAAGCTTGGAGCACACTACAGAACAAGGTCCTTATGATGATTAGGCTCACGAACAAATCCACAAGGGCCGTGACGAGGATTCGAACCGACGTCCAAGAGCATCCCAGACGCTGCCTTAATCGACCGAGCTACGACATGGTAAAAGAATTGCAACCAGAAATTCTACTGAATTAGGCTCACGACTAAGGCTGGCCCAACACACCAGGATACGGGTCAGCAGGAGCACCAGCCCGGCGCCCAAGCCGCCAGCACCAGGGTCAGCGGCGGCCCACCACCACCCACTTCACCTTGACAGGTCTACCAGTGGTGGAGACAAAACAGGCGGCAGGACTCCCTAGCGGCCCCTTACCCCAGCGAGGCGTGACCACCTGGCCCAGGGCGGCACGGTCCGCGCCCTCCTACACCACCTCCCTCCACCCTCCACCCAGGGCCACGCTCAGGCACCCAGGGCCACGCTATGGCACCCAAGGCCACGCTATGGCACCCAGGGCAACGCTCAGGCACCCAGGGCCACGCTATGAAACCAAGGGCCACGCTATGGCACCAAGGGCCACGCTATGGCACCCAGGGCCACGCTATGGCACCCAGGGCCACGCTCAGGCACCCAGGGCCACGCTATGGCACCCAGGGCCACGCTATGGCACCCAGGGCCACGCTATGGCACCCAGGGCCATCTAGGGTCACGGAGTGCCAGCCACTCATGATCGTGGCTGATGATGTAGAACCCTCCGTGTCTCCCTCTCCCTCCCTCAGTTACAGTTCATATATTAATACAGCAAATTACCTTACACCAATACAGTTACATGCAGGGCCAAAATTCAACACGATCAAAGCAATATTAAAAAATGCTGAAATAGAGAATATGAAATTGTAGTGGAGGAGCCGGGCGAGACACAACAAGCCGGGCCACATACATGTTGCTTTACTGTCGCCCACACCTCTGGTGTATTATGGCTGGGTGTCGCCACACACCACACCCTACACACCACATCCTTCTTCATGTGTAGGGAGGTCACACCCTACATGTTTAGGGAGGTCACACCCTACATGTTTAGGGAGGTCACACCCTACATGTTTAGGGAGGTTACACCCTACATGTTTAGGGAGGTCACACCCTCCTTCCCGTGTAGGGAGGTCACACCCTCCTTCCCGTGTAGGGAGGTCACACCCTCCTCCATGTGTAGGGAGGTCACACCCTCCTTCATGTGTAGGGAGGTCACACCCTCCTTCATGTGTAGGGAGGTCACACCCTCCTTCATGTGTAGGGAGGTCACACCCTCCTTCATGTGTAGGGAGGTCACACCCTCCTTCATGTGTAGGGAGGTCACACCCCTCCCTTCATGTGTAGGGAGGTCACACCCTCCTTCCCGTGTAGGGAGGTCACACCCTCCTTCCCGTGTAGGGAGGTCACACCCTCCTTCATGTGTAGAGAGGTCACACCCTCCATGTGTAGGGAGGTCACACCCTCCTTCCCATGTAGGGAGGTCACACCCTCCTTCCCGTGTAGGGAGGTCACACCCTCCTTCCCGTGTAGGGAGGTCACACCCTCCTTCCCGTGTAGGGAGGTCACACCCTCCTTCATGTGTAGAGAGGTCACACCCTCCATGTGTAGGGAGGTCACACCCTCCTTCCCGTGTAGGGAGGTCACACCCTCCTTCATGTTTAGGGAGGTCACACCCTCCATGTGTAGAGAGGTCACACCCTCCATGTGTAGAGAGGTCACACCCTTCTCACCTACTCCTCGTGGCCTTAGAAAGCTGCCCTCTCATTCCTTAGTCACTTGATACTTTAGAGAGATTAAACAATTTATAAATTTTCTTGGCCGTGTCCTTGATGTGCCTTTCGGGGAGGAAGTTAGTGAGGAGAAAGAGGGAGGAAGGAGATAGGGGGAAAAGGGGGAAGGGAGAAAGAGGGAGGAAGGAGAGAAGGAGAGAGAAAGAAAGAAGGTATGGAGGGAGGGAAGAGAGTAAGGAGAGACAAGTAGGGTTAACAATATGGTATGCAACACAACTTCCTTCTACCCCACGTACGTCAGACGTTGAGGCGGCTGCAGGTGCTCAAGTTCCCCAGCGGTTTCTTTCCTTGACTTCCGTTTCCCGTGATGTGAGGATGGCGGCCGGTGGGTCGAGGATGGCGGCCGGTGGGTCGAGGATGGCGGCCGGTGGGTCGAGGAGGGCGGCCGGTGGGTCGAGGAGGGCGGCCGGTGGGTCGAGAAAGCCAGGCTTCACCGGCGCCAAGTGGGTCATATCCCTCCTCCCTCCCCCCCCCACTACAATACCCCCATCAATATATTGTATTACTACAATACCTCTACATCACAAAAACCTTACAACTTATATCAACACCTTCCTCACCCTTGCTGGCTTACAACACTTTCTCTAAACAACAAGTGGAAAATGTTGTAAGTGGAGTGCCTCCAGGCTCTGTCCTGGGACCTCTGTTGTTTATAATATATATAAATGTAGATTCAGGTTTGAGTAGCAACATTTGAAAATATGCTGATGAAGACAAGACCCGCAACCCACACATCACACAATAAAGAAAGTGACGACGTTCCGGACTGTCTTCCACCGTTACCAAGTCGTGCAAACAAACCTGTTTATTTGCACGACTCGATACCCAGTGGGCACGGTACCCAACAGTCGCGTTGGTGCCACGATGAACTGGCGCCACTCTTGGGGTATAATGCCCCACTGGGTAATGGTGCAAGATGGACCGAAACGTCGCTACTCCCTGACGTTTCAACTCTGTTGTACGGGTGTGTATTGATCAGCCAGGTTATAGTGTCCGCCATAACCGTGGCGGACACAATATTGCATTGTGTCCGTGAGTGGTAGAGAACAAGTGCACACAGACCCAACTGTGAGGTACACAATTCCCTCACAAAACTATATTAACCACCTACAGTAACACGCACACATGTGTTTCAGGACACATAGACCCCTACCAGCTGGCTGTGTCTCCCCCTCCAGCCCCCCCCCCCCTCACCGTGTCAGCCGTGACTCCCTGACCCCAGGGTACGTGTCCCTCCCTCCCCCAGCACGTGACCAGTGAAAGTCCAGTAACGCCAACACTCCTGGCCTGGTGCGTGCGGCGGTCTTGTCCTTGCTCGCAATAACACGTCACTTACAATCACACAAATTCGTCGACAATCACCTGTCCAGGCCACCTAGTCGTCTAACAGATTAACTAGGTAAGAGCACACAATAAGTAGGAAGGCAGGTGGTTAGACTAGGCAGAAACCCCCTGGTGTGTGGAAGGCGGGTAGGTAATAAAGCAGGAAGGAAGAAATTAAGGGAAAACAGCATAGGCTTTCACTATAGAAAGTTTTTAAGTGTGCGCCAAGTGAGGGGGGGCGGCCTACACCCGGCTTCCCCCCTCTACCACCATCACCCACGCCTTTACCACCACCACTACAGACAGTAGTCGCCACAACAATCGTGATGGTGATGGTTGTCACTATAACCATCACCACCACAACAATCACTACCTACAGAAGCAAAACAATGCAGATCATAGCAACAAATTCAAATCCATCACCGCTACCCCACCAACTTTCTCCCTCTCGACCGACTTCATTGTTCTCAAGGCGGGAGCCGCCACCAACACCAGTACGTCTTGTCGTGTACACCACCCTCACCTGTACACCACGACCCGTGTACACCACGACCCGTGTACACCACCCTCACCTGTACACCACGACCCATGTACACCACGACCCGTGTACACCACCCTCACCTGTACACCACGACCCGTGTACACCACCCTCACCTGTACACCACGACCCGTGTACACCACCCTCACCTGTACACCAAGACCCGTGTACACCACCCTCACCTGTACACCAAGACCCGTGTACACCACCCTCACCTGTACACCACGACCCGTGTGCACCACGACCCGTGTACACCACCCTCACCTGTACACCACGACCCGTGTACACCACCCTCACCTGAACACCAAGACCCGTGTACACCACCCTCACCTGTACACCAAGACCCGTGTACACCACCCTCACCTGTACACCACGACCCGTGTACACCACCCTCACCTGTACACCACGACCCGTGTGCACCACGACCCGTGTACACCACCCTCACCTGTACACCACGACCCGTGTACACCACCCTCACCTGTACACCACGACCCGTGTACACCACCCTCACCTGTACACCACGACCCGTGTACACCACCCTCACCTGTACACCAAGACCCGTGTACACCACCCTCACCTGTACACCACGACCCGTGTACACCACCCTCACCTGTACACCACGACCCGTGTACACCACCCTCACCTGTACACCACGACCCGTGTACACCACCGTGTGCACCACCCTCACCTGTACACCACGACCCGTGTACACCACCGTGTGCACCACCCTCACCTGTACACCACGACCCGTGTGCACCACCCTCACCTGTACACCACGACCCGTGTACACCACCGTGTGCACCACCCTCACCTGTACACCACGACCCATGTACACCACCGTGTGCACCACCCTCACCTGTACACCACCATACGTAAACAGGTCTGACTAACAACTGAGTACACGCCGAGGAGCGACGCTGCCCTCACGTAACCAATTACTGTGCGCTGGTTGTGTTGAAGATGTCTCGCTTTGCCCCTCGATCCATTCGTCAACAAAGTAACCCCTTCATCCTCTCCTGAACCATTCACGGCTTCTACAGTAACCGCAACACACCCTGGAGAACAAGTAGGTCAACACACCTCAACAATATGACTGGATATCGGCGAATCAGGGTAATTTGTGCAGTAATTGCCCTTGACTTAATGAAGAAGGTTTTAAGCCTGAAGGAGGGATCTACCTCAGTCTACTGGTCTACTGGTCGTCAGTGGTGGCGACACACTACCCAAACCTCTCAATCTTCCCACAGCCAGGCACGGCAGGTCAACACCATTCCTGCCACTGGTGGGGCATATAAAAGGGGGGATATAATAGTGATGTCCGATGGTGAAGAGCAAGAATGGTTTCCTTTGCGTGTTACTGGAAGCCTCTTGAAGCTCGTCTGCCCAGCTTCAGGAGCCGTCTCTACACGCTACTGAAGAGTTTTACCCTTATTCTTAGTGACTGTGTTCAGTATTCATTTAGCGCACCCACGCTGTGTTTATAATGGCCTTCTTCCCATTAGTGTATAAACTTTCCTCTCTTATCGATGTGGTATTTATCCGCCAATCATGTTATTCCTTCTCCAGACGGAACAGTTATAAGCCAATCAGCAGGTTCTCACCATTAAAGATATATTTATTAGCCAATCTCCCTCCTTGTGACGCGCTACCCATCAACTAATCATCACGCAGTGCTCCAGAGGAACCCCACGAAGTAGCCGGAATGGCTACACCTCAGCGGCAGGAACAAATCATCTCTAGAGAGCTACATACACCACAGAACGCTACCATACCTCCCCTACCGGAATTAAAGGGAATTACACGTCAATCCTCTAATTTTCTTGACGTATAATCTAGAGACAAAACACGAAAGTTATAAAGTTGTGCAGCCTCGTGTTTCCTGGTATATATATATATATATATATATATATATAATATCCAGCCTGGCTATAGAAATAAAGAGAACCCAGCCCGTTCTCCTTATATGCCACAACGTACAAAAAGTAGAGTACTAACCTAACCAGAAACGTACGAACCCAAGCCACCCACCTAACCTAACCTACCGATGCATAGAAAACATAGATTTTTGTGAGCCGTTACTTTTCATAGTTGCAATATGTACATTGGAGGCCACAACGTACGAAATGAGACGTATTAGTTGAGAGGGCAAGTTGTTCATCAATAAAGACCCATCAATCACCCATCAATAAAGGCCACGATGATAACAGCATCATCATGCACAAAAAACGATGGTGATGATATCAAGCAAAGTAATAAAGATGGAGATGATATCAAAGTAAGAACAAATAAGATAACCCTCGGGGCGGCTTTGTTATCCACAGAGCAGGGGTGGTGTGAGGAGCAGTTTACATGTGTAGGGTTGAGGAGTGGTTTACAGGTGAGAGAGAGAGAGAGAGAGAGAGAGAGAGAGAGAGAGAGAGAGAGAGAGAGAGAGAGAGAGAGAGAGAGAGAGAGAGAGAGAGAGAGAGAGAGAGAGAGAGAGAGAGAGGGGGGGGGTCGACAACGGAAGGGGGTGAGGTGGAGCTGGTGAATGATAGGGTAGGGTTGCTAAAGGGGTAGACTACAGGGGGGAGGACGTAGGGGGAAGGGTTAACAAGGAGGGAGACGGAAGGGGTAATCCGCTAGGGAGGGAAGGTATATTGGTAGTGGCGTGAGGGAGAGAGATTAGGAGGGAGCAGGGTGCTCCTTGCATGCCAGTACCTCACCTGGCTGGGCCCACCTGTCTTACCTGGCTGGGCCCACCTGTCTTACCTGGCTGGGCCCACCTGTCTTACCTGGCTGGGCCCACCTGTCTTACCTGGCTGGGCCCACCTGTCTTACCTGGCTGGGCCCACCTGTCTTACCCGGCTGGGCCCACCTGTCTTACCTGGCTGGGCCCACCTGTCTTACCTGGCTGGGCCCACCTGTCTTACCTGGCTGGGCCCACCTGTCTTACCTGGCTAGGCCCACCTGTCTTACCTGGCTGGGCCCACCTGTCTTACCCGGCTGGGCCCACCTGTCTTACCTGGCTGGTCCCACCTGTCTTACCTGGCTGGGCCCACCTGTCTTACCTGGCTGGGCCCACCTGTCTTACCTGCCTGGGCCCACCTGTCTTACCTGCCTGGGCCCACCTGTCTTACCTGACTAGTCCCACCTGTTTTAAGGTGGAAAACACAAGACTACGTAATGAAAACCTACCTCAGTGCTAAGTCCAAGATGTCCGTCTCTAGCAGGGAAGGTGTCTGGAGGTGGGTAGATTGATAAAGATTAAGCCACCCAAGACGTGGCACGGGCATGAATAGCCCGTAAAGGTGGGTAGAGCACTGCAGGACAGCTAAGTATCAACCTAGCTGACCTGCAGTGCTAGGGAGTGAGAGGGACTGTGATGGTGAGAGGAGAAGGGGGGTAGAGGTAGGTGAGAGAACGTGAGAGGAAGTGGTCGAGGTAGAGAAAGGGTTGTGAGTGAGAGCTTACGTGAGTCTTCACCAAAAGAGTTAGCTTGGAGAGTCCTGGACTGAGGAAACACTCAAGAGCTCGACGGCCGTCTTACCTGTGGAATAAACAGAGAATGCAACGTTAGCAACACCTGACACCAAGTTACATGTTGCAACATAACAAAAAAAGTTACCACCCACATTTGGACGAGAACCAGTAACAACAACATGACTTAACCTGAGCTTTGTTGTATAATGTGTTTGTTCAAACACAATTGTAATGAACACCTTGAAGTATATGATTCTCCCCCCCCCCCCCCCCCCCCCGCTATTAGCACAATATGAGGTTATCATCATTTGGGAACAATCTCAGATTATTATAACCTAAAGATTACGATGATCTGGGGATTATTATTCACCAGAAGATTATCATTATTATCATTATTTGGAGATTGGTCATCATTAGCAGTGTCAGAGTCGTGGCAACAAGTGAAGACAATTAGAAGGGAAAATTGGGTTTGAGAAAATAGTGAAGTCGGTCAGTGGGATCGAACTCGCGTCCCTGAACTCCTCAACCAGATACAGGAAGAAGCAGGTTTGTGGCATTTCCCGCATTCGAATACATTTCCTTTGGGTGTCATAGGACCTATTATTGCGATATTATATCAAAATTTGGGGATTTAGATAGCCCGTGTGTGTATTCACTTAGTTGTGCTTGCGGGGGTTGAGCTCTGGCTCTTTGGTCCCGCCTCTCAACTGTCAATCAACTAATGTACAGGTTCCTGAGCCTACTGGGCTCTATCACATCTACACTTGAAGCTGTGTATGGAGTCAGCCTCCACCACATCACTTCCTAATGTATTCTATTTGTCTACTACTCTGACACTGAAAAAATCTTTCTAACGTCTCTATGGCTCATTTGGGCACTCAATTTCCACCCGTGTCCCCTAGTGCGTGTCCCCCGTGTGGTGAATAGACTCTATCTACCCTAACAATTCCTCTGAGAATCTTGTATGTAGTGATCATGTCCCCTCTAACTCTTCTGTCTCCCAGTATGGGAGTGTGTGTGTGTGTGTGTGTGTGTGTGTGTGTGTGTGTGTGTGTGTGTGTGTGTGTGTGAGTGAGTGAGTGAGTGAGTGAGTGAGTGAGTGAGTGAGTGAGTGAGTGAGAGAGAGAGAGAGAAAGTGTGTGAGTAAATATAACCCACAGACTTTCCATCCCTAGTGTGTGTGTGTGTGTGTGTGTTTAGTAATATACACACGACGAGTCAGAATACATCCAACGACAATTTTCAACCACTGATGATGCATATCCAAACAACCTGGACACTCCAAGTGGTCAGCCAACCACCGCACTACACACAAGGTCACCCCCCCCCCCGGTCCCTCCCAGGTGTCCCCGTCACATGCGTCAAATAACCAGAAACGAGAACTCGAAATGTCAACAATCCAGATCTCGACAGAAGCGACGCACATGGCGCACACTTTTGCCATTTGTCTGAACGCCAAAACCAAAAAAATGATGACAAGTCCTTTGTCTCACAAGTTTTGTATATCATTCGATTCGTGACGAGGTTAATATAGTCGAGATAGTTATATTACAGCTCCTGGGAGACGGCGGTCAACACTTGGGGGGGGGGGAACTGAAGCCTCCAGTTTGTATCTGCTTTAGCCTCACTGTCTGTCTGTCTGTCTATCTGTCTGTCTGCTTGAAGCGAGAGTTTAACAGACAAGGATAACCAACATCTTGCGACACGCTGTATAATGCCACCAGTGACATATGCAGCATACTACATAATGCCACCAGTAACAACATACACAACATACAACATAATGCCACCAGTGACATACACAACATACTACATAATGCCACCAGTGACATACACAGCATACTACATAATGCCACCAGTGACATACACAACATAATGCCACCAGTAACAACATACACAACATACTACATAATGCCACCAGTGACATACACAGCATACTACATAATGCCACCAGTGACATACACAACATAATGCCACCAGTGACATACACAACATACTACATAATGCCACCAGTGACATACACAGCATACTACATAATGCCACCAGTGACATACACAACATAATGCCACCAGTAACAACATACACAGTCATCAGTGTTGAGACGTCACATACCACAACAGCGCAAGGTTTAATAACATCTCCATAGACCAAACTCCTTCAACAGTCTCAAGCCGCTCACGGAAATAGCAGCCAAAGTTACAGTTACAAAAACACAATTATGTATCACAAGCAGGAAATAATAGATATAATTTGAACAAATACAAAAATAAAAAGACCTGCCAGTCGATAAAGAGAAAGGAATTGTCAGCAGGAGAGAAAAGATAATAATAAAAAGATATATTTAAACTCGGGCGCCATCTATTGATTGGGAATCGAACTAAAAGGACGATCAATATTTTTAATTACGTTTTTTGGGGCGTGTTTTGTATTTTAAAAAAGCAGCGGGGGACTAGAGCACAGTGAACTCTGCAGATAAGTTCATTCAAAGTTCAAGTTCAAATAAGTTCTCTACAGATTTAAAAATGAGTAAAATTGTCGTTTAAAGCAAGTGGATAAACTTGGACAATATCACTCCTACAACACAACCGGTCACTCCTGCGACACAACCGGTCACTCCTCAACCACAACCGGTCACTCCTCAACCACAACCGGTCACTCCTCAACCACAACCGGTCACCAAACAGTCCTGACAAGAAATGTTAAGCACACGACAATATTGTCTCAAGTCGTGTAGCGAACTACTCCTTCTACTCCACTTTATCCAGCGTAAGTTTTTTTTTATAAAGATTTTAAAATTAAGATTCACCCAATATTATTTCGATCACAGCTTGCTTGATTGGACACTGTTATGAATAAAATATAATTATGGCCCTTTGGCTTATACGTTCAAACACGAACCGAGAACCGAGGGTCCAGATTCACGAAGCAGTTACGCAAGTACTTACGAACGTGTACATCTTTCTCCAATCTTTGACGGCTTTAGTTACATTTATTAAACCGTTTATAAGCATGGAAAACTTGCCAATCAACTGTTGTTATTGTTATAAACAGCCTCCTGGTGCTTCGGAGCTCATTAACAGTTTAATAATTGTAAACAAAGCCGCCAAAGATTGAGAAAAGATGTACAGGTTCTTAAATGCTTCTTGAGCTTATCTTGAGATGATTTCGGGGCTTTAGTGTCCCCGCGGCCCGGTCCTCGACCAGGCCTCCACCCCCAGGAAGCAGCCCGTGACAGCTAACTAACACCCAGGTACCTATTTTACTGCTAGGTAACAGGGGCATAGGGTGAAATAAACTCTACCCATTGTTTCTCGCCGGCGCCCGGGATCGAACTCGAGACCACAGGATCACAAGTCCAGCGTGCTGTCCGCTCGGCCGACCGGCTCCCTGCGTAACTGCTTCGTGAATCTGGCCTCTAGGCAGTATGTTCAGCGGTATTAATGTGCTGGTGTGAGTATAGTGTTGTGGACTGACGTAACCCACCATGGAGGTGGGAATGATGGTGAGCTTGTTATCTCTACCTTAGGTCAGAATTGCATGGCAAGTTTAGGCAAAAATTTAATTTTTGTTAATAACGATGATAATAATAAAAAGGTGTTAGGCGACTCTGGGTGGTTAGTCAGCCTGTCTCCATTTCCTTCCAAGGATAGTGGGAAAGGAGGGAAAAGCAAGGCAGATGAGGTGAAGGGAGGGGAGAAGAAGGAATGGGAAGGAGATGAGAAGAGAAGGAAAGAAAGGGGATAAGGAAGTGTAGAAGAAAAGAAAAGGAAGGAAAGGAGTAAATGAAGGGAGGGAGAGGAGAAGGAAGGGTAGTAGAGGAGATGGAAGGGAGAGAAGAAGGAAGGGAAGGAGAGTGTGAGAGCCAGACTGGTCAAGGCAGCCTGGCATGACGAGTGAGTGAACGAGTGACATTTGAGAGACCCTTGTCCCCCCCCCCTCACCCTCACTACACATAATCATGAAAGTATACCGGCTTCCTGACCTCAGCTCCGACACACCTGAATCCTTAAACACACACACACCTGCCTCCTTAGACACACACACCTGCGTGAAACTCCTCCCTAAAACTAGTCAGCAACAAGAACGCCAGGGTTTCCTTCACATATGTTATTATGTAGAACACCTGTTGCTAGGTAGGCCGCATGTGTTGCTAGGTAGGCCGCATGTGTTGCTAGGTAGGCCGCATGTGTTGCTAGGTAGGACACATGGTGCTAGGGTTATTATGAAGGCCACGAGCTGCTAGGTAGGCAGCATGTGTTGCTATGCATGACACAATTGATTGATGATTGATGAAGATTAAGCCACCCAAGAGGTGGCACGGGCATGAATAGCCCATAATATGGCAGGACGCATTGTTGTTGTTGTTGTTTTAGATTTAGCTACTCAGAACGAAATGTTCATGTAGCGCGGGCTATGGTGAGCCCGTAACTGAGTTCGGTAATTCGCGATAACCTTGTTACTCTGATATTTGGGTCAAAGTTTTAAATGGAGGTGGGGTTTCCTCCTTTTTCCCCGTTTCTTTTGGAAGGACACGTGTTGCTAGGTAGACTTATACGAAGCATGTCGTGGTGGTACACGGGTGAGGTGTGCTCGGCTGGGAGTACTCTGGTCGCTGGTACCAGTTACCTCGGTGTTCCAATTGATTTGTTATCATTGATATATCAGGCTAGTGTGATCATGTAAATATAGTTGCAGTTCCAAGGATGGTCTGTTCATTAATAAATGATAACCTTATTAATGGGCAAACTTAGCACACGCGAGTACAATACTTTTGATTCTTGCTGGCAAGCAAGAAACCAACCCGTTCTCGCAAATTTAATAAGTCAATATTGACTTATTAAATATGTGCATAGGTGACATACTTAACATAATAGTTTCCCCTGAAAAGCTTCATAGAAAACACCGACCTTACCTAACCTACTTAGTATGTTAAGATAAGCATCTTATTGCTTCGTAATTACAATTTTACCTAACCTATACCTATAATAGGTTAAGTAACAATTGTAATTACGAAGCTATAAGATGCTTATTTTAACATACTAAGTAGGTTAGGTAAGGTCGGTGTTTTCTATGAAGCTTTTCAAGGGAAACTATTATGTTTAGTATGTCACCTATGCACGCAACTAATAAGTCAATATTGACTTATTAAATTTGCGAGAACGGGTTGCAAGAAACATACTACATAATGCTACATAGAACTCTCCCTTTCCAGGGCTCATCTTAGACTTACTTACTTACCCTACGAGTTTTTACCCACGATTCGTTTATCGATTTACAACCAGGTCTCCAGTTAATACTGTGTGTCTAGGGGCGAAGTAAAGATCGATGCCAAATCGTCATTCCCAGTTCAGGGCTCGAACCCAGACTGTTCTCACCTGAGGTGAGGGTGCAATCCACTACACCACAGAAAGGATAAGTAGCAAATTTGCACAGTAAAATAATAACATAATGGAGTGAACAATATGGTAGGAAATGCATATACTGTATAGTTAGGAACAGAACACAGTAGAGGCGCCCCAGGCACAGAAAACACTGTATGAACTTCACAGGTCCACGGATATTCAATACGTTCCAGCAAACAAACTTTGACGGAATAAAAGTGGCCATATTAAAATAAAACAGACATGTTCCTACAAGAAGTGCTTGATCGACCAGGCTGTAGTAGATACGTGACGCTCTGAGCACCAGTCTATTGGACCAACTCAACACGTCCAGCTTAGCCTCAGACCAGGCTTGGGGAGTAGATGAACTCGCCGACACCATTCACGGTATCTCAAGGGAGCTGTTTCTCTTATTGAACTTATTGGGTTATTGAAGCACTTAAACATGAAACGCAAGACTGATAATTTGATCCTGTCAGAAGCGCTGATTAGCTGGCAATGAGGGAAGTGATAATGTTGTTATGTCTGTTCTTAGCATCCGTGGTATCCGTCTTATCCATTTCCAGCAGGTGTCTCCACACTTCATCTCAAAGTTCTCCGTTGCTGCTGGATTTGTCACCGTATCTCTTAGTTCGGACACTTACTCTTGCTCTATAGTGAAGCTACCTTCTTCACTACTGTAGTTTCCTGAAGACTTCCTCGCACACACTATGTGATTCTCTGTGAATGAGAGCTCACCTACCCTCAGTTTCATCATATATTTCTAAGTTGCTGTTTTCCTCCTGATGTGGAATAACTTGTGTTGGGTGTCTTGTTTAACTTGCTGAAGTTTTTAAGTTGTCTATGTTTTTCTTCTCACTTTGAAGGTCTTACTCCTGGCCCTCTGCCATGGCATCAAACCATGGTCTAACCATGTTTGGTTAGACAATGGTTTAGTCACCTGCCTTACACTCATCTTTTTGGATAAGAACAAACTTGCCAATTGCATCCCAACATTTCTGGATGAAGAAGTCCATATAGTGTTGGGTCTTTCCTCCGAGTTGTTTGTCCATTGGTATTTCCGATAGCAACAATCTCATTTCCTCATAATTTCCCCTTCAACACGCCAGCCTTCAACCTCCTGATCCCTTTCAACTCACTATTTCCTACTATTTCCTACTATTACTTACTCAAATGTGGGTATACAGTGTTCGATCATTATCAAGGGGCTTCAGATCTGACGTTCTTTATGACTGACTCAGAATGTGTGTTTACTCACCTAGTTGAACTTGTCAGGGTTCAGCTCTGGCTCTTTGGACCCGCCTCTCAACTGTCAAGCAACTGATTTTTGTTTTCACACACGCACATCCCCAGGAAGCAGCCCGTAGCAGCTGTCTAACTCCCAGGTACCTATTTACTGCTAGGTGAACAACGGCATCAGGGTGAAAGAAACTGTCCATTTGTTTCCGCCTCCGCCGGGGGTCGAACCCGGACCCTTAGGACTACGAATCCCGCATGCTGTCCACGCAGCAGTCAGGCCCCTGTGTATGTGTTTACTAGTTGTGTTTACTAGTTGTGTTTTTACGGGGGTTGAGCTTTGCTCTTTCGGCCCGCCTCTCAACTGTCAATCAACTGTTTACTAACTACTTTTTTTTTCCACACCACACACACACACCCCAGGAAGCAGCCCGTGACAGCTGACTAACTCCCAGGTACCTATTTACTGCTAGGTAACAGAGGCATTCAGGGTGAAAGAAACTTTGCCCATTTGTTTCTGCCTCGTGCGGGAATCGAACCCGCGCCACAGAATTACGAATCCTGCGCGCTATCCACCAGGCTACGAGGCCCCTATGTGTGTGTGTGTATGTGTGTGTTCACCTAGTTGTATTCACCTAGTTGTGTTTAAGGGGGTTGAGCTTTGCTCTTTTCGGCCCGCCTCTCAACTGTCAACCAACTGTTACTAACTACTAACTTCCCCCCCCCCAAACACACACCAGGCCCCCCTCCCTCCCCCAATGTCTGCCCTCTCACCCACCACAAGGATAACCTTAGCAAAAAAATCACATTGTCTCTAGGAGTGCAATATCCCGTTACTGGGAGAGGCCGACTGCGGGACCTCATCCGATATCCTGAACACCAGCGCCATAGTCTCGGCTGACCTTTGTGACATCTTGTTAGTATTAATCTTTGTTATATTATGAAACCTGGCCTGCGATGGGCCCATGTTCTGTCGGCCGTGACAGGTGTCATGGCCGTCGTCAGATTCTTTAACCCAGATCGCGCCTGTTCTTTGTTATGTAAACTATGTTCTTTATGTAAACTATGTTCTTTAAAGTATGGGTCGGGAGATGCTTTCTCCCCTCGAAGCTGAAAATTTCCTCCAAGAGAGAACTTTCATTATATTACTGACAACTATGTAACTTTACTGTATTGTTCTTACTTAACGCCACTTATAAATTGCTATATTACTGATTTTACCTAAACTTACTCTCGGGATTTCCTTTTCTTTTTGTAACCGGTTCATCAGTGCTGTAACTTGCCTAGTTACACGAATTTTGGGGTCCTGTTCCTGAACCCAATATTTTTGAAACCTCTTCAACTACTCATAGGATGGGTACCTAATGCATAGTAAATTAAACCTTGCTTTATTAGACTTGGGCCTATGTGACACTCAGCCGACTAGACTTATGCTACTGCCCATTAACGCAATTTGACACTCCGTTAAAAATACAACTGTTTTCTCTAACCAGAAACATACGAACTCAAGCTACCCACCTCTCGAGGCCGATGCACGTAAGACATCAATAATACTATGTTTTAATTTTCACTAATACATCTCATTACTAACGGATTGGTTGATTCCGTTAAAAATGTGACGTACGAAGGAGAAGGGAACTATCAGGGAAAATCGTCAAGCTATTGCGACTATACAGCACTGGGAAGGGGTCGGGATAAGGACTTGGGATGGGACGAGGGGGAAGAACTGGTGCCCAACTACTTGGACGGTCGGGAATTGAACGCCGACCTGCATGAAGCGAGACCGTCGCTCTACCGTCCAGCCCAAGTGGTTGGGCAAGGCTCGAGAGGACATGCGTCACTGACGTAAATTAGCGTCACTGTGACCTAAAATATTCTAAACATGTCGTGTAACAATTTATTATTCAGCTGTATCGCCGACTGACACGACTAGTGTATGAAACTTGTCGTGTGGGCGAGTGGCCAGTGACCTCATATGACCTTGTTGGAGAGACGGGCGAGTGGCCAGTGACCTCAGATGACCTTGTTGGAGACGACCTGTACGTGACCACTGTCACTCGACCTGTACGTAAGGTCGAGTGGCCTGTGACCTCACACGACCATTCTGGAGAGGTGATAGGGCATGTAGTATGTATTTTTTATTTTGTATACCGAAAACGAATCATATTTTAAGAGCTACGAAATATATTTGGTATATTCCAATATCTTGCCTAATGGCAAGCTATACAACAAACAAGTAATTTTGTAGTTAACGAAACGCTTTAGTGGATTCGAAAGGTGACAGGTAATTAGAAAGACAATTAGAGTGTTGCACTTGGCCTGCCTCAGTCGTTAACCTCTTACCACGTTAAAAGAAAGTCCTGTCATTGGCTATATTGATTTAACAGCTCAGATATTTTAGCTTATTTCTCATATATTATTATTAGCAATAACTATTACCCGAAAAAATGTATATTTTAATTCAATTATTATTTAAAGTTATGGCCGGAACACTACAAAACATGTGGCTTAATAAGATTATATTATACTAATATATTATACTAATATGCTAATGAAGTATATTAGTATAATATCTATCACAGTAGCATACTGTAAGGCATATTTGTATATATTACTGCTAATAGAAAAATACTACAATCTCAAGCTGTCTCTCAAGACCAAAAGGCCAACCAGTTCTTTGCGTTAACAGTGGATCGACACTTCACACAAATAAACCCCGTCACTGTTTTACAATCGTCATAAACCTGTAACTACAACACTGAAGGTTTTATAAACCAGCCCCGCTCCTGTGCCAGGTAAGTTACGGGCTCACCATAGCCCGTGCTACTTGGAACTTGTTCCGAGTAGCTGAATCTATAACAACAACAACCCCGGGATCACATCAAGCACTGGCACTGGGAGACTGGTCTCCCCTCCCACCCCCACTCCAGTCCTCCCAGTGGCTTACATGCACTGGGAGCGGGTTTTCTTCTCTTTACCAGTTGCGTGGATTTAACAAGTGTGTGGAAAACTAGTTTACAAAAGATGGTGGAACCTGGACCGGGGTATTTTATACAGATATTTGAACAGGCACAGCGAGCCCATCGTTCATTTGATGCTTGGGGAAAGGGGGAGTAGGAGGTAATTAGAGACTGGGTAGTGGGTTTATGTTGGGGGAGGAATGAGAGGAGGAGAATGAGAGTAGGAGGAGTGGGTGGAGGAAGGAGGAAGAGGGAACAGAGGAAGCGGGGAGGAAGCAGAAGGGAAAGCAGGAGGAGGGAGAATAGACAAGATAAAGTAGAGTAATTTAGTATATTTACTATGTGTATTTATGTGTATTTACTTATTCAAGATAAAGATAAGACAAGATCAAGATAAGATAAAGTGGAGTGATAGTGGAGTAATAAAAGATAAAGACAGATAAAGATGGAGTAATTTAGTGCATTTACTATGTGTATTTACATATTGTGTTTATAAATTATTGAGCTTCAGTTCTTAGATTCTGCCTCTCACCCTTGAATTTGTTTGTTAAATACCCTTGTTTTAGCAGCGTTAATTACAAGACCAAGGCTCTCACAAGCAGATGTAAATAATTTAAGATTGTTCGCATCTCGCGGTGGGTTATAGTATGTATAAGGATGTCATCTGCATAGCTGATAGTGATGTTTGCCGGACTATTTGGGATTTATTTTAGTAAGGCATTAATTTAAACATTAAACAAGAGAGGACTTAGTACTCCTCCTTGTGGAGGAGTACTCCACAAGGAGGTCCTGGTACTTAGTACTCCTCCTTTTCTGTGATCCGACTCCAGGAGTGCTTCTCCTTCCTTCTCTCTTCCTTCTTCTCCTGCATTCTCTGGCCTCCTGTCCTCAATACCCTCTTTCGTTACTTTGCATTTGATGAAATTGAACTCTAACAGCCACTTGCTTGACCATTCTTGCAGTTTGCCCAATTCCTTCTCTCAGTGTTCCAACGCGTTTGTCCTAATACATTTCCCGTCATTGGCAAACATTGGCAGGACACACTATCCCTCCGAGAGATGACTCACATGAAATGGAAGGATGGAGTGGTGAGATGGATAGAGTGGTGAGATGGATAGAGTGGTTAGGGGGGAGTGTTGTAGGCTGTGTGTGGGGTATCCCGTCCTGGCCTGAGCAAGAACGAGAGGCAGGCGCTGCAGACCTTGTAAGGTGCCCCCAAGGCTGCCTGCCTCTCGCCCCTCACACACGCACACGCACTCACAGTCACACACACATACACACACACGCGCGCGCACACACACACTTTTATAATTTCATAATTTTAAAACTAGATATGATAGGGAAATGGGACAGGAGTCATTGCTGTAAACAACCGATGGCTAGAAAGGCGGGATCCGAGAGTTAATGCTCGATCCTGCAAGCACAAATAGGTAAATATAAATAGGTGAGTATACACACACACACACACACACACACACACGGTAGAGTGTGGGGGCCTCGCGGCTGAATGGACAGCGCTTTGGGGTTATAGTCCTAAGGGCCCGGGTACGATCCCCCGGCCATGGTAGAAACAAATAGGCAGTTTCTTTCATCCTGAAACACCTGTTCACCTAGCAGTAAGTAGGTACCTTGGAGTTAGACAGCTGCTTCCTGGGGATGAGTGCGTGTGTGTGTGTGTGTCTGTGTGTGTGTGTGTATAAGAGAAATATATGTAGTAGACATAATAGAGGAAAAAATATAAAACAAATTAGTTAAAAAGGTGGGGTCCAAGAGCTAATAGTTCGATTCAGCAGATACAAATAGTAAATACACATACGCACGCACATACACACACTATAAGAAAAATAATATACACTAGCAGAGCACCGCAGGAATTTATACAGGATTAGGACCCCAAACTATTTCTGGTTTCAGTGGCATTACTAATGAAGTTGGATCCTTCCCGACGATGTAAAACTGATGAGACGAATCCTAGGAGAGAATTGCACGGAAACGGATTGAGAATGGCACGGTCCACCTCAATTGAGACGGACACGGCTTGATACATGGCTCCTCGACTTTACTCCAAGCAAATGCAAGGTAATGAGTCATTACATATACATATAGTGTATATTAGCACTGCTATGAGCAGAACACCTGCCGGGTCATTACCCCCCTTCGATACACTCAATATCTAAACCCCCATAAACTACAACAGCATGTACACTACAACACCCCATGACCAACTAACAACTCACATTCGAACATACTCCCATAAAACATCCCTCCCATCTTCACGCTAACCATTTACCTTCCGGCTATGTTTCACAATGCCATTAGGGCGAATAAATCCCTTTCCCCAAGCGAACTACTACCCGCAGGCGTGACTGTGGCTTACCACTACTTTCCCCTAAATAGACAGGAATCACGCCCCACCCCTCCACCGCCCGTCAACCATTCTGGAACTCACCTATTGTCCCAGGTTATTGATTTTTTTTTTATGTGAACGGGATTGGAAGTTAGGGACGAGGGGTGTTTCGGTGATGGAGGTTGTTGCCCGAGCGGTCAAGTGGTGTCGTCGGGTCGTTAAGTTGACGAGAGTACGAGTAGATGGGGGATGACGGGGATTGATTGATTGATGAAGATTAAGCCACCCAAAAGGTGGCACGGGCATGAATAGCCCGTAAGTGGTGGCCCTTTGGAGCCATTACCAGTATCATTAGCTGATACTGGAGATCTGTGGAGGTGCGACTGCACCCTACGTGACGGGAGATGTCTCCCGTGGTTGACGGGGAGTGCGGCGACGGCCTCTTGAGTGACAGATCGAAGTCTGTCAACAGGAATATATAGCGCGCGCGTGCGTGCGTGTGTGTGTTTATTTACTATTTGTATCTGCAGAATAGAGCTATTAGCTCCTGTGTGTATCATTGCCAGCCACGCCCACATTTCTACCTCCAGCTGTCAGTCACGGACATGTCTATCAGCTGAAAGCATCAACCAAAGCTACTTTTATCACCACTACAGTCAGCGCTATGATCAACTCGACCCCTCTCATAGCAACGCCCATCCCCATACCATCAACTAAGTCCAGCATTATTCTACCACTGACAGGTCTTTCTAGCTAACGTAGAGCCCGTAGTGTTCTGCGACTACGCTAGTGAGAAGAATCAATGATTCAACTGGCACCAGTTATTACTATCTGGGACAATGGGTCAGAGAATAGAGCCAAGTGAGGCCAGTATTCACTGTAGAGGAGGCTGGCGTTTCGTGTCGTAACCATCTCTCTCTCTGACAGGTAACCCAACAGCCTTTTTGGTTTCCTGAGAGCCTCGGTTCGAATCCCTTTATGTATTAATGACAAAAAATAAGATAAACGGGGCCATAACCACATGGCGGTGAACATAAAGTGCGGCTCGAGAGGGAGGAATGTTTGTGGAGGGGAAGAGTATTTATATACCTGTTGTGGGGGAAGACTTTCCATTTCTTCCTGTGGTCAGCCATCGCGGGGCCCAGCGTACCTGCCGGCCACTGTTGCCGCCACCTCCCACACACCACCTCTCTCTCTCTCTCTCTCTCTCTCTCTCTAACCCTTCGTGTCATTTCTACCAGCATGGCTCCATTACTGCCAGACGCCTTTGGGACGTATTGCCCGATATGCAATACGTTTATTGCTCTCATTGTGTCATATTTCCTAAATTTATTTAGGAAATACGCCCATAGTTCACCCGGTGAATTGGAGGGGGAAAAAACTCACCGTGGTGCTGATTGGTAACACTGTTAACTTGGAGCCAAAGCCGCTGTGTTGCCAAGTCGTATTTTCCTCCCTGCACCTGCACCAGCATCTTATTTCAAACTACTACACAAAAAGATCACAACACAACTTCAGTATTTTGAAGCATCTATTTCTTTTATGGGGGGGGGGGTGTTGTAAATGATCCCGAGACGGGGCTGTAGAGTCCTGGTGCAGGACAGTCTTGACAGGTGTTGAGGACGATGATTCAACTTAATCTTTCATAATAGGAGAAACAGATAGTGTATTGGTTGATGGCCCAAGGCATTGTGTTGAAGAGGAGGGTGGAGCCTCGAGTCTGGGTGGTCGGGTTTTACAGGTTCATCCAGCTACAGTCACGCCATACACACACCCAAACTACGACGTTGGTACAACGTTCGAACAAGTTTTAACACCACCTAACCAATTATAACAACCAATATAGCAAGTTGTAACAACGTTCTAATAAGCCATAAACACGTTAAGCCAAGATGTAACAACTTTATCACAAGTTTTAACATGCGGAAAATAGAGAGTTTCGGTTTGTGTTTCCAGGTAGTGAGACTTTGCTGACTAGGCTTTAGAGGGTCCTACCAGCCCGGGTGACAGTGAAACCTCGGTGGGTAGGCTTCACAGGTTCCCATCAGTCCGGATGAAAGAAACCCCCGTGGGTCGGGCTGGTACCCGCTACCGGTGAACCAACAGCGACCGGAGCCCGCGTACCAACCCCGCCACGGTTGCAGAGGAAGTGTGCGAGAAAAAAAAAAGTAGTAATGCTGGGAGCTGGACTCAAGAGGGCCCGAGGAGCCCGCCAGCCTGCCCAACCGGCCCGTGCAGCAGCAGACTGCAACGCTCAACATGCGACTCTTGCGTCCGGTCGTTGGCTTAACTGACTTTCCTCATAGCAAGAGCGCAACGTTCCCCCCATCCCTCCAGGCCATTTTACGGACATATCATGGTTGGTGCGCCTCTCTTGTCGAGATAGCGACGTAGCCTGGGAGCGCGTAACTCCGCATTCTTCTATCAGCCTCAATCAACCAGTAATTGCCACGCTATCAATGTCAACACAGCTCCTCTGATGACTTACATTGCTATAGATCTGATCAAGGGCACGGGACGGATGTTTGACAAAAACTGGCGAGGGTTGGGCCGGTGTAAAGGGGCGGACAACGCGGCTGTGCAACACAAAGGAGTCTGCAGGAGAACCCGGGCTGCAGCGTCCCAGCGCACGCCAGACTAACGCACCACACCAACGCCTCCGTTAACAGCAATGTGCTAACGCATGCATACTGACACTTGGAGAGAATCAGAGTGTGGACAGCAAATGAGCCACAGGAAGCGAATGCTTCCTCACAATGCACCAGATGCTGTGGTGGACACTTGAGGAGTGGCAAGTCATGACTCGGAGAAGAGAAAAGCAGCTTGGATGGCAGCACGGACGGCAGCCGTGTTCATGTACCAGGAAGGAAGTAGAGCTGATAACTCTACCCATCGTAACCAACTATCTTTTCTACTTAATCTTGACCTCTAAACAAAATATGCAGAACAACACTAGTCCATATATACAAAATAATTCAATTCCATGTACTGTAATATTTATATAAACTGTGAGCGTTCCATGTATATTTTTCTTCAAATAATAATATAGTCATTATATTATTATCGTTATAATTTATAATCACAACAGCTGGTCCTCCCTTATAAAGTCATGCTCATTATAATGCAAACAAATTTTTAACTCTCGTCACACGCAACTAATAATAATCTCCACTTAACACACACAGGAATTTGTTAAATTATGTGAGGAGTAACCCTTCAGCTGCATAACTCATCAGATACAATCTCCCCACCATCTTATCAACCCCTCATCGTGGTCACTAGTTCTTATGCAGCTAGTGGACCTTATCCACATCTTCCACACTGCTAGTGGACCTTATCTTCCTCTTCCACACTGCTAGTGAACCTTATCCACATCTTCCACACTGCTAGTGGACCTTATCTTCCTCTTCCACACTGCTAGTGGACCTTATCTTCCTCTTCCACACTGCTAGTGGACCGTTAACCTTAGTTACAAAATTGCCAGTTGGCTTAATTTTCAACTTCCACGCAGCAGTTAACCTTATTTTCAACGCCAACATTGCTAGTTGACCCTCAACTACCACTCCGTTAGTCGACCTTGTATTTTACACACACACACACACACACACACACTGCAGGCAGTGATGTGGTGGAGGCTCTGACTCCATACACAGTTTCAAACGTAGAGATGATAAGAGCCCAGTAGGCTCAGGAATCTGTGCACCAGTTGATTGACAGTTGAGAGGCGGGGGACCAAAGAGCCAAAGCTCAACCCCTGCAAGCACAACTAAGAGAGTACACACACAGGCGGGGTCCATGAGCTAATAGCTCGATTCTGCAGACACAAATAGGAAATACACACACACACACCACAGACACACACACACACACACACACACACACACACACACACATACACACACACACACACACACACACACCACAGACACACACACCAGACACACACACACACACACACACCACAGACACACACACCACAGACACACACACACACACACCACAGACACACACACCAGACACACACACACACACACACACCACAGACACACACACCACAGACACACACACACACACACCACAGACACAGACACAGACACACACACACACACACACACCACAGACACACACACACTTTTCCAGACATTTTCGCAAGTCACTCATTATTTCCTTCACCTGCCTCTGCGTGGCTGCTGCACTTTGTCACAGACGCCGCTTGAGATATCATCAGTCATTTTATCTCCTAGTTGGGTTACATTTTAGAGAGCAAATAGAGAATTTGATGTCTTTGCAACAGCAGATATTTAGTATGCTTAGATGAATTCTTCTTCAAGTTGCATTATCGTCTCACGTAACTGCTCAAGTTATCACACCTGCTGACTGCCGGTGTTTGGGTTGACTGAAGGAGGCTGGCTGACCCTCCACCGAGAGCTTCATAACTTTGTGATTTATATTCTGAATACTGATAAAATCTTGTCCAAGATTCTGATACAGAATTGTGCTGCTTGGAAGCTGTATACAAGGGAATGAACCACACTGCAACATTCTCTCAGGAAATATTACAGACAAGTATTGAAGTTCACCGTATAGGTACCCTCCGGATACCAACACAGGACCACCTACATACACTGTGGGTACCACCAGGGAGCAGACTGCTGCCCACGTCTCATACACTCAAGTGGCTGCCGAGGCAAGACCAAACAATCTTCTATATTAACCGTGAAGTCAACAAAGAAAAACCTGAGGATCATCTGTATTCATAACAATATTGAGACCAGATCTCGATAAAATGACACACAATGAAAAAATGCTTACATATCAACATGGACAAACCTGAGACCTTATTACACATAATGGAAAGAACAGAAGCCTTACATACAATGAGAACGCCTTGGAGAGCCCAGAGGAGTTGTATACATTGAGGGCACCTTGGAGAGACCTCCCCCCAACCACACACACACACACACACACACACACACACACACACACTTTAACAAAAGCAGCTCAGAACACAAAACACCAGAGCGTCGTATCTCTACGAAAGTGACAGTGCACATAAACGCTCCATTAAACTAAAAACACAGTGTGTACACGCAAGGAGCGAGTAATGACGCGCATGTAACAGTACATAAGTGGCGACGGATGTAACGTGGCTCTCCGATACTTGTCATCACAAGTACTACTACTGTTACTGTTACGCCCACACGCATCACCAACTGAGAATGACTGACACTGCCACACAGCCACATCCCCCGACCGTCCTAGTGGTTGGGGCACCATTCCTTCCCCGTCCCATCCCAAATCCTTATCCTGACTCCTTCCCTGTGCTAATATAGTCGTAATGGCTTGGCACTCTCTCCTGATTGTTTATTTATTATTATAGAGACATTAAGGTTTGAGAAAATCCATATATTTGCCACATGGCTGGTACTGGCCTAGCCAAAAGAAGTTGAAGGGTGACTTGCGAAGCCTGGGCGTCCTAGATCTCACAGGTTTGTTACAGGGCTAGTCTAGTCCCTGCCGAAAAGGAGCTAAGGTAGCCTTTGCGAGTAGGCCGAGACCTAACTCTCACGGGCTTGCCACATGACCGGTCTCTGGTCTAAAGAAGCTGAAACAGACTGTATGGATAAGCCAAGAGATTTTAATATTACATTGCATGATAAAAGCATTCAAAGTGGAAATGTTAAAAACATCCAAGATACTCGGGTGCATTTATTCTGGATGTAGGTAAGCTCATTCCAAGAGGTGATGAAAGGGTGCAAGGCTCTAAATACGAATTAGTGGAGACAAACTCCAGTCCAGCAACCTTCTCAGAATCCTGGGCTGCTCCTGCGCCACATACTCAATCCTCCCCTTAAGATCCCCCTATTTACACACTCTTACTTCAATTATCCCACCCACATGCCCCCCATTACTCCCCCAAAAAAATCCATTCCCCCACCCCCTTCCTACAACATTTAACTCATTTAAAACAATATCCTACTGCAAGACACAAATTAGCTAAATTCTCAGTCAAGTTGAAAAGCCCCCATACCACAAACTCCCCCATTGCAACATCATCAATTCCCCACTCCACCTACCGCAAACAACACCACGGCACGAATGGATTAGCTCAGAGCAGCACTCACGTTCAGCACCTGCTCAAGCACCCACACTCCTACACAAGGTCGTTCTCTCCAAACCATAAACATCATAGGCCGCACCAGCTCTGACTCACAGGTCGCCAGCAGGAACAGTTAACTTGTTCTGCGAGTTGTTGACGTAATCTCGTTTGTTATCAATCTGGTCGACGAAGTTATGGGACTTTAAGGGTACAAGCTTCCTGCCCTGCTTGCTGGAGACAATCCAGGCATAGGCGTGAGTGTATATTGTAAGGAGCAATGTATCCTGTAGGCGAGGATTGTATGTTAAGGGCAGCATTAGGGAGTGTGGTGGTTTTTGTGCCCACGTGACGCGTTGTAGATGTGCCCATCATGTAGGCAGACCTACATGATGTAGGCAGACCTACATGATGTAGGCAGGTCTACATGATGGGCGAGTAGGATAACGACAGCTGTCCTGAGTGTCGTGGGTTTTCAGGCGTGTTGTGGCCGAGGTAAGCAGGCAAAGCAGACTGTCAGGCAGGCAGAGGGGGAAAGGCAGGCTGACTGGGGAGGCGGAGAGGCTGGTAGGAGACATGCTAGTGCCGCTTGATCAGGTGCGGAGGGTCACACACCGCCTCAGATGTAGGCCAGAATTTCTCAAGAGTTTCCTCTCCACACATTAACCGGCACTATCGAGGCTCACCCACTGTGCACGAGACGGTACCGTAATTATCAGTGGGGCAGCCAAACCGTGTCTTCTGTCGACGTTTGGCTCAGCTCCCACAACCACCTCCTCCAGTACTTGGAAACAAAAAAGGTGTATCAAAGCACAATTCCCTGATCTGGTATCACTCCACCCGCGCCTGCTCAAAACTTAGCGTCTCCAGTCATCCGAAGAAATGTTCCTTGACCTTTACACTTTTCCATTTCAAACTTACATACTCAAACTTTTCTCGGCCATCCGCAAGTCTTCATCATCACTAAACGTATTTTGTAATTATTCTTATGGTAGGTGGCACAAAGTGATTCATCAGAGGTCCACAGTTGTTCAACATCCTCCCAGCAAGAATTATAAATATTGCCAGAACAAAGGTGGATGTATTCAAGAAGCACTTAGATAATTTCTTGCAAGAAGTGCCGGACCAACCAGGCTGAAGTGGGTATGTGGGCCTGCAGGCCGCTCCAAGCAACAGCCTGTTGGACTAAGTTATCACAAAGGCCGGGCTCGGGGAATAGAGGAACTGATAGAACTCTCTCCAAGTATATACACCTTCCAGTTCTCCTGTGGGAGTGTTGCTTTGCCTGGCCCTTGTTCTGGCAACACTGCTGATCTTGGGCCAGCATATTACCAACACGACAACCATTATTTTAACAGTTGTAATCATTTTTGCTCAGTCTTGGGTTATTTTCATACTGCAGTGTTGTAATCACAGGCGTTTAGATCACTGCAGTGTTGTAATCACAGGCGTTAAGATCACTGCAGTGTTGTAATCACAAGATTTTAGATCACTGCAGTGTTGTAATCACAGGAGTTTAGATCACTGCAGTGTTGTAATCACAGGCGTTTAGATCACTGCAGTGTTGTAATCACAGGAGTTTAGATCACTGCAGTGTTGTAATCACAGGCGTTTAGATCACTGCAGTGTTGTAATCACAGGAGTTTAGATCACTGCAGTGTTGTAATCACAGGAGTTTAGATCACTGCAGTGTTGTAATCACAGGAGTTTAGATCACTGTAGTGTTGTAATCACAGGAGTTTAGATCACTGCAGTGTTGTAATCACAGGAGTTTAGATCACTGTAGTGTTGTAATCACAGGAGTTTAGATCACTGCAGTGTTGTAATCACAGGAGTTTAGATCACTGCAGTGTTGTAATCACAGGAGTTTAGATCACTGCAGTGTTGTAATCACAGGAGTTTAGATCACTGCAGTGTTGTAATCACAGGAGTTTAGATCACTGCAGTGTTGTAATCACAGGAGTTTAGATCACTGTAGTGCAACTTGCAGAAAGTGTATTGACATTTTACTATGTCCTATATTCAGTACAGTTTTAACAATTCCTCATAATATAGTAATTCTCGAGAAAAAAAGAGGAGCAGCAGCAGAAGTTACAGCTACAGGGAAGGGGTTGCGGCAGGAGCGTGTTTAGTGATGAAGGAGGTAGAAGTGGAGGTTGCACGCCGGCTTGTGGTGGGGAATTTCAACGCACCTCACACCAAGATCTTCCCTCTCCGTCACACACTACACCACCCAAACTTGTTTCTCACCCACACACTTAATATCAGTACCTCTCCTCTAACACCACAGCCTCTCACGCTACATCAGGGTCTCTCTCTCTCTCTCTCTCTCTCTCTCTCTCTCTCTCTCTCTCTCTCTCTCTCTCTCTCTCCTCCACACAGGGGTATAATTGGGTATCTTTTCAAAACCAACGCCCCACGCCCAACCTTACCTATCTGGCCTCGCAAGTAGCCATTCATTGTCAGTGGCTTGTTATCTTACTCAAGTCAGGCCACCCGAACTTACGATAACCTATGCAGCCTACTAAGATATCACATTCGAGGGGAATTTTTAAACAAACACAGATATGGACGTTATATATTTTAACCTGTCTTCACACTCGCTGCACTGCAATTCTGACCTCGGATCACAGCGTCAAAATTAGGATGCTCTAATGAAATTAATAACACCGCAATATTGATGTTTCCTTCGACTAATATGTATCGGCCTTGATGGGTTAGGAGGGTTGTGTGTACGCTTCTGGTTAGGCTAAACAACATCAAATTTAACGCTTGTCAGATCGTGAGAACGAGTGGCCAATTCCACCACGTGAGACAACATACACCATAGAGTCGTCGTTCTTTTGTCTCGACGGGAAAACTATCCTCCATCAATCATTTTTATAGGAAGTCTATTTACCGGTATGTTATTTTGCAACTTCTTCAACCATGTCTGAACACAAAATGTTGCAATCAATTATCGCAGTAATGATTCTTCAACATACGTTGAATTTCCGCTGCATGATTGAAAAAAGGATGCCATGTGCGAGTCATTGAAACAAGGCCTTTGGTCATTAGTACATCCACCAACCAGACTGCCACTCACCTGGGTATTGAGCAAGGCACGAAGATCACCAGGCGAGCCCAATTGGGGCTCGAAGAGTCCTTGACACCTGACATGTGAATGTCAACTCTCGCGCGCTTGACACGCGTTCATCTTGACACACACCTGTTTATCTCATAACACAGGTGTGTGTGGCAAGAGGAAGTAAGCGTCCCTTTGCCACAGATGCTGCGTCATCTCCGCCATATGTTTGTTATCCACAGAAAACTTTCGTAATTAAAGTGATGACAGATAACTCGAAGTCAGCGATCGCCATATGATATGTTGATCGCCAAGATATGATGCAATGAAGGCAGAATGGTGGAGAAGTCAAAGTTCATGTCTTGCCATATACAGGTTGCTCTAATATGGATCTTGCAACCTTGCACTCTGGCGAGATGACACTTCCAAAGGCGTGTTGTTAAAATATAACACTGTTACCATGGGGGAAAGCGACCCTATAGGCTTATACATTTTGCAACGGACTATTGCATTTCTCTTGGGTCCCAG
Organism: Procambarus clarkii; assembly: GCF_020424385.1. NCBI lineage: Eukaryota > Metazoa > Arthropoda > Malacostraca > Decapoda > Cambaridae > Procambarus > Procambarus clarkii. The sequence goes on along the minus strand of NC_059616.1, from coordinate 12,460,710 downwards.
GTGTGTTGTATACCTTGATTATATCAGGAGTATACCTGGAGAGTATTCTGACAATTGTTCTCCCCAAGCCCGGACTGAGGTCAGGCTTTGTCTTGTAATAATTTGGGCCATCAGACTGGTTCTTGGAGAAGCTCGCAGGCAAATATATCCACTACAATCCGGTTGGTGTAAGTGTAGATGTACAGTAAGTGTGTTCCTGTGGTGTAGTTTGAGTTTATCTTGTCAGGATTGATTGATTAATTGATAGAGATTGCTATGGTGTCTAAACAAAGGTGTCATAGGAACTCCAGTTAAGATGGAGTCGGTGATAAGTGAGGGTGTCAAGGCGGCGTTTTGGGATAGGTGTCATATCTCTATAATATGACACCTATCCACCTGTCATATTATGCCACCTGTCTATAGGCCTCTTACTTGGCTCTTTAAGTGGAGCTAATATGACACATGAGGCAATGAAGTTAATAGTGGCGAAGGTGATAAAAAGTGGTGGTATAGGTGGGTGGTGGTTATGGTGGTGGTTGTGGTAGTGGTTGAGGTAGTGATGGTGGTGGTAGTGTTTTTTTTATTATTACTATTTTCTACCACAGACGTGGCCTCACATTTACAATGCTAACCAGCACATGTATACAATTTCTTGTCCTCCATGGACAGGGTTAGAAATCTGTTAAACATATAGTTTAGCGATTTATTGAATAATCAACCACAGAGTGATTGTAGTGCTTATAAAATGCTAATGTAACCTACATACATAAATACACAGATTTACGTCTGCCCTACATAAACAGTGTTCGATGTGTCTCTTTACATAATATTAGTGTTCGTTTACAAAAGTGAAATGCAATTCAGACCAGTTTCCAAATATCCTGTATACACACACACACACACATATATATATATATGAGAGAGAGAGAGAGTGGTAGTGATGGTGGTGGTAGCAGTTGTGGTAGTGATGGCAGTGGTTATGGTGATAGTTTTAATGGTTTGTGTTAATGATAATTGTTGATAATTTCGGAGGTCGTGTAAGCCCTCCACTCCCCCCCCCCCCTCCCTCTCTCACCCACTGGTGGGTTAGCCCTCCACCTCCCTCTCACTTTCTAGAAGCATTATACATCCCTCCCTCCCTTATCCATCTGCAAGAAGCCTACATTAGCGTCCCCCTTTCACCCACATGTGGGAGTCATGGCCCCCTGCATCCCTCCCTCTCACCTATGCCAGAATCCGACACCCGTAACTTGTCTCTTCTCGCCTGGAGGAGTCACCCAGATGCATTAAGATAGAGTTCACCCGTTTAAGTCCTCTAACAGAATCTTTTACGGATTGAGAGTGGAGGAGGAGGAGGAGGGAAGTCAGACAAATTAGCCGAAGGGAGGTAGGAAAATTTCAGGAAGGTAGGAAAGTAACTCAGATGTGAGGGGTGGAGGTTAGAGGCGTGAGGGGGTATGAGGGAGCAACCAGAGCAATTCAGGTTAGTCCAAGGGAGGAAAAGTAAGCACTATTAGGGATAGTTAGCACGAGTTAGGTGTATGAGCTATGACAGTAGGGGTGAGCAGTGTGATGGAGGCAATATGAGTGCAGAGAAGTAAGGAAGACGAGTGTGATGGCGAGGAGAGGAGAGCCAGGCTAAGCTGAAGACGACACTCACCTTTACAAACACCTTCAGGAGAGCAGACGAGGCCGTACTCAGCGTCACAGGGCAGGGAAGGGTGAGAGCAGGGGTCGCCCTCCTGCTGGGCACACACCTTGCAGCAGGGGCAGTCCGCCCGCTCCACCACACGCCCACGACACCCACCGCCGCCCTCACACGCCGGCGAACATTCACAAGTCTCTACAGCAGAGTTGTCAGGTGGGCCGCCCAGCTGTGCCCACGCCAGGTAGGGCGCCAACGCCGCTACCACCAACACCGCCCGCGATACTACCAACATTGTCAACACGAGCGCTGGCCAGTACACACGCCACTCAAGGGGCTCACTAGTACTTGTTCAAACTTGAAACGGGACTAATGCTAGCACATTTTTGTATTTGGGTGTTTATGAGTGTGGTGCGATACTACAGTACGATCCAACCTCCACTACAGGGAACCATCAACTATCGGAGACCTGCGAGATGAACGCGATACCTCACCGAACCTGTCGTACACCACCTTATTGCAAACTATAAAATTACCCAACTATAAATTATGAAATTAAACAAGTACATTTAAACTCAAATTCCTAATATATTTTGCATGGCTACAAACTTAAACCACATTCCAAAGAATAACACATAATTTAGATATATTTCCAGATTATATCGTACGTCCGCCAACGAGAATTCCAGTCTTGAGATTCGTGCTTGTGTCCACAGAGGGCAGCACTCTTTCGGGTCACCAAAGATCACTACCACCGACTAGTTATTCATCCTGAGAGTTATCCAAAATCTTGAAGTCTTCTTAAATAAAATGCAAGATTCATATTTTCATCTTAAAATGCTGTAAATGGCGTCAAAAAGGGTTAAGAATCAGGAGGATGTTCCAGACAAGGGGGGAGGTAGGCGCGAGCGGGCAGCCTGGAGGACACCACCCCTTCTTGATGCTGCTGATTGCTATGCCCGGTGCCACTGTCTTAAGCCTTTTGTTCTGAGCAGCATCGCAGTCTCCCACCCCAGCGATGCTTCGACACGGCCAGGTTATGCTGTGATCTCCAGGGCACGGAGTGCACCACTGTCACGTCTCGGGGTGGGTTTTGGGCACGGGGTGTACCACTGTCACGTCTCGGGGTGGGTTTTGGGCACGGGGTGCACCACTGTCACGTCTCGGGGTGGGTTTTGGGCACGGGGTGCACCACTGTCACGTCTCGGGGTGGGTTTTGGGCACGGGGTGTACTACTGTCACGTCTCGGGGTGGGTTTTGGGCACGGGGTGTACCACTGTCACGTCTCGGGGTGGGTTTTGGGCACGGGGTGCACCACTGTCACGTCTCGGGGTGGGTTTTGGGCACGGGGTGTACCACTGTCACGTCTCGGGGTGGGTTTTGGGCACGGGGTGTACCACTGTCACGTCTCGGGGTGGGTTTTGGGCACGGGGTGCACCACTGTCACGTCTCGGGGTGGGTTTTGGGCACGGGGTGCACCACTGTCACGTCTCGGGGTGGGTTTTGGGCACGGGGTGTACCACTGTCACGTCTCGGGGTGGGTTTTGGGCACGGGGTGCACCACTGTCACGTCTCGGGGTGGGTTTTGGGCACGGGGTGTACCACTGTCACGTCTCGGGGTGGGTTTTGGGCACGGGGTGCACCACTGTCACGTCTCGGGGTGGGTTTTGGGCACGGGGTGTACCACTGTCACGTCTCGGGGTGGGTTTTGGGCACGGGGTGTACCACTGTCACGTCTCGGGGTGGGTTTTGGGCACGGGGTGCACCACTGTCACGTCTCGGGGTGGGTTTTGGGCACAGGGTGCACCACTGTCACGTCTCGGGGTGGGTTTTGGGCACGGGGTGTACCACTGTCACGTCTCGGGGTGGGTTTTGGGCACGGGGTGCACCACTGTCACGTCTCGGGGTGGGTTTTGGGCACGGGGTGCACCACTGTCACGTCTCGGGGTGGGTTTTGGGCACGGGGTGCACCACTGTCACGTCTCGGGGTGGGTTTTGGGCACGGGGTGTACCCCTGTCACGTCTCGGGGTGGGTTTTGGGCACGGGGTGCACCACTGTCACGTCTCGGGGTGGGTTTTGGGCACGGGGTGTACCACTCACGTCTCGGGGTGGATTTTGGGCACGGGGTGCACCACTGTCACGTCTCGGGGGCGGGTTTTGGGCACGGAGTGCACCAGTACCACCTGGACGCCCAGGACACAAGAGTGCACCAGTAGAGCACCACTGGTTGCTGTAATCAGCCAGTCAAATCAGTGCCTTTATTGCGCTCTCATTATACAAACCCGAATCTGACTGTACAGTGTTACCACACCCGACAAACATGAATTAGAGGTCCAGTTCTAACTGAGCGTGGGCGGTCGCTGCGCGCCAGTGAGCTGAAGGCCCAGTCAGCTCACAATTAAAACGTCCCGGGTTCGATTCCCTTAGCCGCAGTCAATTCACAACCGAATGGTTCCTGGCTTGATTTCCAATTAGGTCGAGAGATTTAATCTACGTTTCTTTATATCTACCGCTATTGATGTAGCAGTAGGTACCCGAGCAAATCAACTGTTGTGGTGTGCATCCTGCAGAGGGGGAACAACTGGCCTAACAATTTCCTGTCCCAGAAAATAGGGAAACCGTTTAATAATGGCCTAACATGAAGTGTTCCTTCGTAAAAGGTAAAATTGAATACAGTATATATTATATATATATATATATTATTATATATATTACGAGCGTGTGTGTACTGGTATGACCTGGAGCTTTTGTTTTGAGGTTTACAGCAAACTCTTGTTTACTGCCAGTGTTACAGTGGAGTCTTGCCTCACTCTTCTGATAACATCTTACACATAATATTTTGTACATTGAATTGTCTTCCACACTTCCGTGGAAATTGTAAACATTCCAATCACCTGGGCTCTGGGAGACTCGAACCTTGGACCCCACGCGTGTGTGTGGCCGAAGCTCTATCGCCCGGGGCTCTTCCTCCCCCCCCCCCATCTCCTCTTCCTCCCACTTCCCACACTCAGAAAATATATTATTACATGGCAGTATACAACTACGGGAAACAACCAATATTTAATACGTGACGTCAGGAAAATCGCATGAGGGTCATATGAATGCCTATATTTCGTAAAGCATTTCATCTGGGCCGACCCTGACTGGCTTATGACACTACCCCCACCCAACATGATTCATCTTTGTGACGCATCACAACGTGGCGATGTTCTGCGTTGTGACGTATGGACAACCACAGCAGATACGTCAGAGAACTCCAGCGTCAAATGATATAAAAGAAAATGAGAGATAGAAATGGCTACGAGCCGGGCATCAAGAGCTAGACTTCACTCTCTTCTACCCTCTCATTCTTCTAGCCTTATTGAGTCTTTCTAAACCCTTTCACAATCACCGCTCGCATTCTTCTCCAGCCTTCTCTTATTCGCTCTGCAGCACTCGCTCCCAACGCCCTTTCCTTCACCTAACGCTTCCTAATTCACACTTCCCTCAGCCCTCTAGAGGGGCTCTAGACCTTTATCTCCCTCCCCGATCACTAGCACAACTAGTCAACCACACACTTACCCCGGTTCATTCTCACTGATTGATGAAGATTGATGAAGATTAAGCACCCAAGAGGTGGCACGGGCATGAATAGCCCGTAAGTGGTGGCCATTTTGAGCCATTACCAGTATCAAGAGCTGATACTGGAGATCTGTGGAGGCGCGACTGCACCCTGCGTGACGGGAGATGTCTCCCGGACCAAGTGGTGACCAGATGGTGACATTCTCACTATTCACTCTCCGACCTAATACTCTTACCCCAACCTATCCTTCACGCTCCTCACTCAACGGCAAACCATCCACTCCCCCCCCCCCCCTCCCGATGAACAAACAATTAACAACACCAGCCGAAGCAACACCTTGCATAACAATGACCATCCGGTGTTCTCCACACAAGCGCGGATAACGTAATCAAGAACCGGACTGTATTCCATTATAATTGCCAAAAGTTTCACAATGCTATTAAGGCCACAGCGAAGTCCGGGAATTGTTCCAAAGTTCCAAATATTACCGAAAAAAGACTGGGATATACAAGTATATTGCGAGGAAGATATTTGAATAAAAACAAAATCTGAACTAGGAAACAGAAGATATAAATCCCCAAGCTTACGTGAACTGCCAATAAGCTGGCCGACCCCATGCAAGTCATATTAGATGTTGCAACGTCTTGACTGATGGAGGTCAGGCAAGGTATAGAGAATGGACCCTGCCTCTCTCTCTCATCTGTGTCTCACATGTCCTATTATACCGTTGCTCCTTGTGTCCACCTCCAACATGGGTCACGGACTGTTTACCGAGACGAAGACCTGTACCAGGTGTTAGGTCAGGCAACACATCTAACTCGGCGCGGCCTACTCGGGACGAGTCGCTCTAGGCCCATGTGAGGATGGCTCACCAATACGGTCCCCCAGAGAGGAGCAAGGACACAGGGGAGGCTGGGGAAGGAGCCATGCCTGAGGGTAGAAAGCTAATTTTCTCCTACCTTGATGAGTCAGGTACCTTGACGAGTCAAGTACCTTGATGAGATTCAGTGAGTTTTATCTTATCTCTTCTTTTTAAGCCAAGACACTGAAATACAATAATATTAATGAAAATATACAATGAAAAATATTTTATATAATAATAATAATAATAATAATAAACCTGTTTAAATACTAAAAATAAAAAAATAAATTCGAAAATAAAGAATAAATCAAAATAATAAAGAGACTTTGTGAACGTAAACGAAGATATTTTAATGTAGTTTAACCGAGGTCAACAAACACAAGTTGTCACGGCAGACGTGACAGCAGACATTGTCTGCACTGTCATTTAATGCAGACCTTCTTATAATGTTACAGAACAGTCTGGGAAAGGTACCCTGTTAGTCTAAACAAGTGTCCCCTCCCTTTCAGTGCGATGTCCCATCCAGTTACTGTCCACACATAACGTTGTTTAACTTCACTCACTGAATAACTATTTAATTCATTAATGTTGTTGATCTTAAAAATGTTCAGCCTACAAAATGAGTAAATAATAAAATATTGTTCAATATCCATTTTATAACAATGTAGGTACTTATATACATTTATTACCGAACAAATAGAAAAAAAACCCAAAGGTAATATTACAAATCTAATATAAAAAAAGATGGTGAAAAAGAAGACATGCAACAATTTACTTTATTTCAACAAAATGCTAATATCTGCTAATGCCTTACTGCCTACAGAATAATAAAGTATATTAAGCATCTCTGTGCAGTTACTCCTTGTATTGATGGCAAATGTTTTATCAAATGCAAAGAAAACGCAGTTGAATGCCAAGTAAGATAAGTATCCAAACATCACCTCTTGCATGTAAATTAAATTAGCAGCATAATGAATACAGCATTATATTCAAAGATTATTTTCATGGCAAACGAAAACTACAAATGACTTGAAAGTCATTTGTGTGCGTCTGAGCACGCAGCCTACTGAGAACCCCCACACTGAATACTACGCATATATGTGTCCCGCAGTACCCTTCAAGTTCCTGCATATTGCCTTCACAGCAAACATGTCCACGGTAATCCTCGGTAACAACACAGCTACTAATGAGCGTCTACTTAGTAATGTATCATTTTCACAAATTATTCAGCTTTTTTGTATTACTATAAGGCATTTTTCATTAGCTAGGCTTGGCATCAGGTGTAACAGGAAATCGTTATTATTCGTGCAACCAGAAGCCTTTGCCTCCTCGCCCTATGTCGCCAAGCAGACCCTACAGCTGTGTGACTAGTCATAACTAAGGTATACTAGTCTGCAGCCAATTCCTTACCCAGATTCTTGACCAGCTTCGTAACCTTTGCAAACAACCACAAAACACAAATAGGTTGTCAAAGTAGAAAAATTATGAAATATTTATTAACAAAAAACCTTGTATATACTGATTACACGTAGCAATTGAAGACGATGATATCATACAAGTTTACCTCTATCACGGGTTGCAAGAGTGGAGCACGGACGTCTTCTGGGGCTCTCTGAGGACGGCTGGACACTACACTAGTCACTAAGGACGGCTTAACAGTCAGCCCGTCCACATAAACAAAGCCCAAAGTTCATTCCATGCACCCGCCAAACCCCCTGTTTATGAATGAAAAACGGATTACACGCGACTCACAGCCCGTCCTCCAAACAAAGATCCAAAAGTGATTCTATGCACACGCCAAACCCCCTGTTTATGAATGAAAAGCGGTTTACACACGACTCACAACTGCTGACTTTCGAACATATCCGGAACAAGTGCTTCACTGACGAATTTTGTTCGAACCACAACGCTGTAAATGCTTCACCCACGTACTACAAATACAAATAATCGCCAACAGAACCTAAACACCTGACCTAACCTAACCTATGCCTATTTATACACAATATCCTAATATATTATAATATTAATTTATACATGAGAAAATTCCCGTTTTGAATGAACAGCATGTTAAAATTTATGAATGCATCTGTGGGGTTGACCGCTGAATGTAATGGACTTGAGTCGAGGATGGGTTGTAAATGCAGCCCGTCCTCCAAACAAATCAGCCCTTCCTCTGTACAAAGACCCAAAAGTGATTTCATACACCCACCAAACCCCCTGTTTATGAATGAAAAACGGTTTACACACGACTCACAACTGATTTCGTTCGAACACTTCCGGAACAATGGCTTCACTGACGAATTTTGTTCGAACCACAACGCTATAAATGCTTCACCCACGTACTACAAATACAAATAATCGCCAATAGAACCTAAACACCTAACCTATGGCTATATATATATGCACAATATACTAATATATTATGCACAATATGCTAATTTATAATTATATTAATTTATATTTGAGAAAATTCCTCTTTTGAATGAACAGCATGTTAAAATTTATGAATGCGTCTTTGGGGTCGACCATTGGATGGAATGGACTTGGTCTGAAGACGGGTTGTGACAGTAAACTAGTCACCAACTGCCCACTACCATTTCTACTTTCTACTTTCTATGACCAACACCTTCAGTACAGCTAACCTTGATGTCAACAGGACAGCGCGAGTGATCCGTTAATCGGAGACATGAATAAAGGCGCTTTGAAATCGTAATTTTATGGTCTGATTAAATAAATTAGTAATATAGTAACAGATGTAACTTGGAAGAAAATTTACCTTATTGTAATAAATTTTTAGTCATTTAGTATATGACAATATTGTATTGTGAAAGCGTATAATAATCATCGTTAAATAAGTTATTTTTCGTTGTCAGATAATTATAAGACTAATGCCAATAACCACAACACCGTTATTAAGGATTTAAATATACCTGCCGATTTATAACTATAATTGAGGAAATGAAAGTTATTTATTCAATAGTTTCGCCTATACGATCTCTTCAAAGTTAAGTTAATATTTACGGAAGCATGTTTGGCTTGTAATCAGAATGAGCGTTCGTAACATACTCTGAGAAAGTGTAATTAAATTATGACTTCCTATCTTGATCAGTATGTTGAGAATCTTTATCTGAATAATACAAGAGTTGCAGCCAAGGATGAAAAGGCTCACCCACTTTGTGAAGAGTCTTCTAATATATTTCGGAAAACAATATACAGTTTCCGAGAGTGATTTCTTGAGGGTTTAAGACAAATGCAGCTGTCACTAAAGAAATTTCCTACTTTTTCTTCCTCTTTTCTATAAATAATAATGTGATATATAATGTATTGTAAATGTGCGGGAAAACGGCAAGACTGATGGCCTTTCAGATCCCTCGCTGTCAACACTAAGATGAGCAGGGATGAGTCGTGTAGTGTTTACCTACCCCAAAATGCCAAGTTCAGAGATTTTTTTTTGCAGGGATATTCCTGCGCGGGTCCTAAGCCTCTGGCTGGCCCACTAAGTGTTGCTTGTTTCTGTTTTACTTGGGCGGAGTATGAGTATTTATGACTCGTATGGTCGCTTCAGTAAGATTTTGCCATGTGTTTAACAACTTCTGCTCTGTTGAATCTAAGTTGAAATCTTAATGGGTGTGTAACTGTGCACTGTGTTAGATAATGTTCCACTGGTCTGTCGGGGTTCAGAGATTGATGGGTCTTGCGCCTAGGCTACTGCCTCACGCACATGTCAGTATTATTTACCAGAAACTTGACAGTCTGTCAGAATTGGCACTGCAGTAGCATATTTTTGTTCTGGCCCTCTCGACGTGGCTACTCGGGTCAATATATCAACCGTCAACTTTCAATTAAAGTTTGAGGCTAGTGCAATATCTAAAGAAAACTGGATAAGGGTAGTGATTTTATGGAACTATAAGTCTCAAATGTCACAAGACTGAAATTAAAGAATGGAGAAGATACAATAGGAGTGCCAGACACTTTGGAAATTAGGATCGAAACAAAATTCCTTTCAATATTTTCCTTTTACAGTGCTCTAATCAATACCTATTATTAACTTTGCAAACTATATTACTCTTTACGATTTTGAAATAGTCCCTAAACAAAAGGTAGCCACAGTTTCTCCCAGCTGCAGGTCCTGTCACATCCTGTTTCAGATCACAAAGAATAGTGGCAGAGAGAAATGCATT
>NC_059616.1:12280480-12445480 GCF_020424385.1 Procambarus clarkii | reverse complement strand
AATTAAACAATTATCAATACTACTCACTCAGAATTCCGTGCGAAACAGTATTATATTCTACTTAATTCCAGGTGTCTAGGCATTTTCCAAATCATGTAACATTCCATTGGGTCCTCTGACCTTGAAACTGGCGAGTGTTCCTATCTGTTGGTGACAGAATCAAATGTCACCACAAATAGAGTACAATAAAAACTGCATAGTACAGTGGAAACTCCCATTATCTGCATCAATCTTGGATTATTCGGACAGAAATTTCTGGTTCTTCACACCCATTAGCTAGAGCATGTACAGCTAATGGGGGATTATTCTCCATTATCTGTAATGTCTTGGTGCAATTTGGCAGCAGAGGTCACTTACTTATACCAAATTACAACAAAATTTAAATGATTTACTACACATATGTTGGTGGATTCCTGTTAAAACATCTATTACAGGTATTTTTTCACATGTCAATAAAAACAAATATCAAAATATAAAAAAATTTTCACAACCTTCATTTGATTATGTAGCTTTTTGGTTATGTGAACATCCAGAGATATCAACTGGTCTGGGTAATTGAAGTCACATTGTACTGCAATAAAGTATATTGAATTCAATCTTCAAACTTGGAGTTAGATTTTGAATGCAAATCCTTCATTGTTAAAAAGACTCGCTTACCATTACTATTATGCTACAATGATTAAAGGCAAATTTGTTGAGTATTTTCCTCATTATAGATGTAAAATAAACAACAACAAAATCAATGTAGAGGCGGGGGAAGGGGTAACTAGAAGATAATTAATTTTGAGTTGTATTTTGCAACTAACACGCACAACATAAAATTACTAGACGGGTATATCCTTCTGTTGCATTTATGGAGATAGTCTATGAATTGGGAACACTAATTACCTGGTATTGAATGACACTCAAAAGCTGTTTTAATTTACCTTTTTATTTTTATATTTTTTTAAACTAAAAAAAATTTTTGAACAATTTTTCATGGTATAGTATATATAGAGAGAACACATCTTTATTACAACAAAAATTAAAAATTTAAAAATCCAGACAGTACAGTATGTATACTGTTTGTAATTACATTATTATAATATGTGTCTTTGGAACATTTTTGGCCTGGAATTAAGCTACTTGGGCCATATTTCCTATTATAAAATGGGAAAACTTTTTTTTTTTTTACAGAAAATGTATTAAAACCCAACTACAACCTTTTTCTGACCCCATATTGACCCAAGATGGAACCAGAGTTGAAATGGAAGCATCACAATAAAAAGGTTAAGAACAACACCATAATAACAGAAACAAATTTAAAAATCTTCTCTGAAATTAATACAATTTAGGTTTTAGGATATGTAACATAGCATCCACATGTCTTTGTTTACCATCATTTCACATTAATAGAGTTGAAGAAAATGCGAAGTGCTGCCATCTCTCCAAGCTGGATCATCTGCTACCTGCGTTCTGCACATTGGGCAGGTTCGTTCTCGGTCAAACCAAGTGACAACACACTGTTCACAAAATATATGCTTACATCTGAGCATGGTTGGTAGAAGGAAATCATCATGACAAATTGGGCACAGGCCTCCAGCATCTTCAAGCTGAGATTTGCTTGGAGTGCAACCATAATTCTGTGAAAATTAAAAATATTATGATATATTTTAAAGTATTGTACATGTACTGTCATATTTTGCCATTGCAAAGATATAGAAAGGGGTATCTAAGAGATAACTCAATCCTGCAGGCACAAATATTAAAATACACACACACACACACACACACACACACACTCGCTCACTTTAGGCTGGTACCAAGGTCCACCCAGGTCAAATATTTTATTGTCTTTCCCAGGATGCTACCCCACAATAGTTGCCCAATTCCTGGGTACCTAGTTACCTAGGTGAACAGAGATATTAGGTGAAAGGAAACATGCCTAACGATTTCTGTCTTGCCCAGGAATCAAACTCGGGATCCTCAATTGTGATTCAACAAAGAAGCCAACTGTACTACAAGACCCTAATATTACTAGGGGTGAACTAACTTTAAGTAAATTTAAGAGCAGTAATAAATTAACCAATATACAAGCACTGAACTTAACATTTTACTAAATTTTTACAACAAATATTATTAGAAAATATCTCAGATTAAGAAAAAACACTTACCACACTATGAATAAATTTGACAATTGCAGACTGAAAGCACTTCATTTTGGCTACGATGTCAGGACCCTTACAAACCATGTAAGTAGCTGACAGGAAAACCCCAAGTACTTTTCGTGGTCCAGCATATCCATCAAGCAGATATGACAGCCAAGGCTGGATGGGAGCCAAGGATCGATATAACTGTGAACCCATCTCAACCACCAAGAAGTATTTGCCCTGCAAAGCAAATCAGATATAACAAATTATATATCTAAATTGAAAATACAATAATTATTAATCAACAAATTCCTGATAATAAAATGGCAAAACTTCTAAAAATTTTAAAATTATATAATAGTATAACATGTCATTTTAAGTTAGTATTAGAATGCTTCTTTTGTTAGTCTGTGTTAACAAAATAGCATATCCGTGGACAGTCTAGAAACTTTGATGGTGTCATGTGACTATTTTGGCCAATGAGGTACACACTCACCACACCAAATATTACTGGCTGCAATATCAGAGCACCACATATAAACGACAAAGACAAACACAATCATTCCAGCCTCTGGAGCCTGGTACTTAGGTGTGTCAAGTGCCATTCTTCTACAGGAATACTATCAACAATTGTGGAATTTCTCCAACATAAGAGGAATGCAGGAAGACTGATGTTGATGTGAAACCACACATTATGAAACCTTAATAGTTGTTTGGGTGAGAGTGCAATCAAAAGCACTCCACCACCAGCTGTAACCAATGTTGTTAGGGAAAGAAGCACTCCTGTAGTGAAGAGGTGGTTATACCCTACTGCCAAGGAAGGATCAAGAAATAGTGCATTCTCTTCCATGAAAGAAGCACCAGAGAAATTTACCCGAGGGCCACTAAGGTCCCCTCCCCTCCCCCCACATTAGTCCTGATAATTTTGTCAATGTTTATTGTAAATTCAGCACTGTTTTGGCATTTATGGCTTCTGTAGCCATAAATGATGCTAGGCAGCTCTATGGGTTTAAACCAAATGTGAAAAATCATCTTCTGTTTTCTGTTCTGCATTGTGGCTTGTTGACCTTGAAACCGTTGCCCCCTTGTTTGCATTGCATGTGACCTTATGAAAATGGGTCTGGCTCAATATCCTCCAAATTATTCAGTATTTTAAAAGTTTCGATGAGATTTGCCCTGCCAGGTCTGGTTTGAGGTGCTGTTAGTCCTCAAACGTTCCTGGTATGAGAGTCAACTTAGTTCTCGAATGATTTTTGTTGCCCAGCTTGGGCAACAAAATGAACCGAGACAAACCCAGTTTATTGCAGTGAGAGATTCGATGCAACCAGAGATGCCTACAGTATGCATGTCCCATGCTCTATAGCTAATTTCACATTGTAATATAGATTGAAATTAAAATTTTGCAGACAACTACCAAATAAATATGTCTGTAAATAAATTTAACCACACATCTAGCTCATTTCTCCTATACCCAGCCCCATAACTCCTTTTCAAACGGTAACCGGGCCATATCTGAGTAAGTAAGTAATTGTCAAAAGAAGGCACCAAGCTGGAAGGCCATGTCGTACCATCAAATGTGCAGAATAATCATAGTGCACTAAATATCACTAAGGATGCCAATATGAGAACAGAAATGCATAAGGCGAATGATATCAAAGGGATCCGATTCACCAAGAATTCTAGCGAGGGACAAGTGAACGCTAGGGACGGTCGGGAAGCAAGACACACGTTCGTCCTGGAAGTCAGGACATTCAACAAAGATATGTATGACTGTAAGTGGGACAATGCAGCATGGACAATAAGGAGTAGGACGGCGCCCCATTAAGTGCTTGTGAGGTAAACAATTATGGCCAATACGCAACCTCACCAGAGCCGTTTCCCACTGCCAGTGATGGTGGTAGGCCATGGGAACACACTACTTGAAAGAGCATGCGGTTTGTTACCAGTAACAGAAGACCAACAACCTTGCCAATGAGCAAGGATGAAGGAATGAATAACTGGGTAAAAGTCGGAATAAAAGGAGAGAAAACAACAACAGAGAAGAACAAAGAAATAAAGGCAAAGAAGAACACAGTATACTAAAGAAGATAAGGATCAGAGAAATCAGGGTTAGGGGGCATGGGTAAATTGAGCAAGAATGATGGAGTTAAGGGAGCGGGAGGACAGACCAAAGGGAGGCAGAGAGGGTCCGAAGCAGGAGGAGGCAATGGAGAGGGGCAGTCAAGGGAAGCAGGGGGAGGGGGGTGGGGGCAGAAACAAACCTCTGCAAGGGCAGTAACCAAGAAAGATCGAAGGCTAAAGGTACCACTATAGCTGGGACAGGGTGCCCAACCACCGAAAAGGGAGGGGGATGCAATGAGAGTCGAAGGCGGAGGGTAGGGAAGAATGTGATGCCTTCTTACCTGCCGGGGAAGAAGAAGGAGAGGAGCCAGGCTTACGTTTCTGACTTAAAGAGACAGACGTGCCAGCAACAATGTACCAGGCGAGTCTCTAGTGCCTCAACAGGAGAAGGAGAATGGGAGCAAACAACATGAAGATTGCCAGGAGGATGATGGACAACAGCCTGGACAGACAGACGGTGTGGAGGGCCCAGAGACAGGGAAGAGGGCTGGGAAGAAGGATCAGGGGGAGATGGGAAAGAAGACACAGGAGATGTGGCAGACTGGGAAGGAAGGAGGAAAACACCAGATGGAGAACCAGGAGGACCCCATTGTTGTCCAGAACATAAAGAAACAGGGGAGGCGGCGGTGGGCGTGTCCGCGTCTAAGGCCTGGAAACGGTTGTGAGACTGAGAAAGGAGGGAAGGGCGAGGAGAGGTGAAATGCAGCACACGAGCATAAGATACACAAGCGAAAGAGGAGAGAGGAGAGATGGTGGACTTGGCGTATTGCCTCAGGAAAAGACAAGCAATTGCGGTGCTTCAAACTGAGGATGGCTTCCTCAAATTTGTAGTGTATACATGTGCATTAGAAGGTAGAGTGGGCATTACCGCAATTGAGGCAGCGATCCTGAGAAGAAGGGCACACATGGGGCATAGGGAAAAAAAAGGTCTGTTCAGTTTCCATGCAGCATCAATTCTAAAAGTCTGGTGCCTGGAACCAAGGGATATCACCTACCAGGGCAGCCAGGGAAGGTCGAGCACTGGCCAGTGCAGGAAGAGGGCAGCCAGGGAAGGTCGAGCACTGGCCAGTGCAGGAAGAGGGCAGCAGTGCTTCCCCTTTTTAACAGGGAAGTCCTACTGCTTCATCCATTCTCTCACACTGGTGCAAAGGCCCCATTCTCCCTTTAGCCCCAGCCTGGACACCCAATCATCCACTTAGGGCAGCTCCTCACAGGCGACCCTTCCAGCGAGTGGTCAATTGACTAACAAGCCCCCTACATTTGTGCTCGTTTACATGTATAACTTTGTACAACATTCTGTACAACGAGAGGTAGGAAAGGGGGTGAAGGTAACCCTCAACGGTCCCTGGGAGGTGTATGCAAGCCCCCTCACTACGACAAAGAAACACTATGGAGGGGGCATATCTGAGTGAACAAAAACCTTGCCAACTCAAAAAAAAAAAAAAAAAAATTGGTTTTAAATATTTCCAATTGCTTTCTCAAGGCTCCAACTGTTTCTTGTAATGTTGAGCCCATCTAGAAAAATTATCAAAAAATGTGATTTGGAGCCACATTAAATGTGTTACCATTTATACCCTGATATTTCCCATGTTCTATTTGCTGCTTTCATTGAGCAAAATTTTAATTTCACCCTGTCATATGAAGGACAACTTCCAAGAGAACCTGTCTATAAAGAGACTCAACTACACCTAGCATATTATGATCTTGCCTCAAAATCTTATTTTCAATGGAAAAAGGGGTCCATAACAAAAACCTCTGCAGCAGAAAAAAAGCAAAGAATTTGGGTTTAAGTATGCTCCGTGACTTTCCAGTCACCAACTATTAGTTGTAATGTTGCCTCCATCTGTGAACTCAGTCCCAACATCCTAAGCAAATTCACAAATTTTTATTAATCAAATCCACAAATTTTATGAATTTTTATATGAATATGATATCTTTACAATTGATTTCCACTCATGTTTCAAGATGTTATTATAGTACTTGTTTAGTTTAGTTTAGTATAATTTAGTATAGTTTAGCCTCATACTGTTAAAAGTCATACCCTATTCTGGTAGTGCATGATGGAATGCGGCATAAGAGTAATGACTGTCTTCACAAGCACCGTCACTAGCTTGAGAACATAGTCGGACACAATGACAATCCACATGAGGTCCATAACTCCATACCCCTCATGGTCGGGAGGAATTAGCAGAGCACTATAACAATAAATGCAAAATGTATATTAGACACAAATTTTAACGCGAACTTTTGATTACATTATACAAATTTAAATGGCAAACAGTTCACAGCTGTCAAGAAAACACAGACTTTTAAAAAAACTACAACATTTATTTAAACACACACACTACTCTTGCATGGATAACAAAAATATAGGATCAAAATTAAACAGTGAATTTTATTGCCTAAAATTTTGTTAAACAATTTTGTTTGCAAGTAAATTTTATAATTGTAGTATCTTTACCTGTAGAACAACTTGTCATTTCGGTACGAGTAGTAGAGAAAGAACACACCAGCTGGTAGGTTCACTAGCAATGCCAGAAGTGGTTTGATGGGACGTCTACCCTGTTGGGCTACTGCCTTCTTCACAATATTGTTACTCCATAAAAACCCAACAATTAATGTTAGGATGACCATCAGCCCTGCAGGAATTGAGAGTTTTGTAGACTCCATTATTAAGCTCTTTGCTTAGCAAATTATCTAAAGGAAACAAATATAAAGATTATGTTCATTTTCTTTTTACAGCTATATAGACCAGTAATGTATGCACATTTCTATATTTTTTGTATGTTTAAAAATAAATGAGGAATGTTGAAATGTCTAAAGTCACATATTCAGTGCTATGATACATCATTTGTTATCCATACTTTTTTTCTATCTTTACTCTAGAACATGCATTTGAAAACTTCTTAACATCATGTTTGTCATAAAAAAAGTTTAAACATCTTAAGCATCACTGAACAGGGCCTTAAAAGGCCCAGAATGTTTACCATTGGGTATGTGGCAAGGAGTTTGACTGCTATAGTGTTAAAATGTCTACGGGAAAACAGAATATAAAACAAATCGCTGTGTCAAATAAGCATCAAGCACAGCAATGAGAAATTACTTGAATGAATCCATATCAGAGCAAAAGGAAGTTACAGTATTATAAAGTAACAAAAAGAAATTATAAATTCCAAAACAGATTAAACTGAAGAGCGAAATATAAATGTCTTACCAGTCACATGATCAAACACAGCTTTGGCAAGAATTATGAAGAAAAAGATACAGTATTGCCAGGCGACCAAGAGTCCACTCCGAACCTCTGGGAACTGGCTGAGCAGCTCCGTCAAAGATTCACCGTCACTACTATCAAAACAAAATGATGAGTCACATTTAAGTAACATTAGACTAAGTCAATGAAAAGTTATTTAATATTCAAAATACATCTCCCACTTGCCAAATAAGCTCCTCACTGTGAACTCCTCTGTAATTCACTTATTATTACTATTATAATAATAATAATAATTTATTTAGGAACAGTACATACTGTACATAGTTGCAGAGTTACAAACATTCTGTTAGATTTAAAGATAGAGGTAGTACATACAATACCTAAAGCCACTAGTACGCATAGCGTTTCGGGCAAGCGCATAGCGTTTCGATCTTACTTGGTAAGATCAATAATAGTATGCAGAAAGTAAGCAACAGTATTATTATGGAACATTATATACAGTACTGTACCCTGTTATTATTGCATTTTTTCCACAAATGCTCAAATGTTATTGGCAATATTTCTTCTCACCAAGGTGGATAAATATGGAAAGAGAAACTGCCACGTGGCACCCCACCTCAACGTTCAGCACCAACACCACCCACCACAACCTTCAGCGAGTAAAATATTGGAATTTCATGAATCCACTACAGATAAACCGCAATCCGTAGACAATTTTATGATATTTGTGCTTTCTGAAGCTAATTAACAAAATAAGAAATTTTTTAATTTTGTATATATTTTTATGCTTATGAGGAGCAAAGTACAGAATTTTGGCATGAGGTTTGAGGGTTAAAACAGTATATAATATAATGCAGTTTTAAGTGGGAAGCAAATCTGCATTGCATGATCTTTATATATTGAAATATATAATGGCTTACATACTGATATTTAGATATGTTGCTTCCCATGGGAACTCAATTTCTTGGGGGAGGGGTGGGGGTGGGGGAGTTGGCATTGAATAGTTATATTCAAAATCATTTAAACTGCATCTAAATGTTAAATACAGTACAACACATCTGAAAGAGAACTGTAATTTTTTAATGAATTCCACTTGCTAATTTTAATAAAATGGAAGTAAAGAAGATGCTGCCTACTTGGGAGAAGATAATCTGAAGTTATACTAATATCTTTAATGACAATGCTTCAAAAATAAAAACTCTACTGTTCCCAAAGTGAAACAGATTGAATATGCTCAGATATTTAATAAACTATTAGTTACATAAAAATATGCTTTTATAAACTTCCTTATTAATTCTATAAAATAGTATGTTTACATTAAATAACAAATAAACAAACTTACCGGTTGGGAGAGGCACCAGTGCCATCCCCACCAGTTGTATCTGCAACATTCCCAATTTCTCCTACAGGTGCAGCTACATCTGAATTTCCATTTGATAACAGGGGATTTGCTTCAGCAGAAATAGTGAAGGAACTTTCATTCTCAGTGGCATTGGAGGCACCTGAAGAAGCAGTAACATTCTCAGCAGTATGGTTAGAAGTATGTTGTTCAGGATGTGCCAACTGTGAGAGAGCTGAAATGCCAGGAATGTTTGGGGAATGTCTAACTGGACTGTCACCAGACTCTATGTCAATAATGACATTATGTCTGCCCTCAGTTCCTCTTCCTTCCCTATTAGTTTCAGCATGTAAGTCTGGTGGGGGAATGTAAAGATGTGCTTGCTCTTCACCTTCGTGCTGAGGTCGTCTGGACTGAATACTATGTTGTTGCTGGTGAAGCCTATTTGGAGGAAATAATATAAAGTTATATACAACTACAGAAACTTTATAAATGAGAAAATCCAACTTACCAAGAATTGCTGACAATTTTTTTTATAATTACGATAAATTATATAAAACATACTTTTCTATGTGATATTTATATCAAAATGTGCAAATAATTATCTCTGGATTAGGACACTATGGACTTATTGGACAGTACTGTATCTGGTTTCAATGAATTATGATAATTGGGGTGCATCTGTGTATATTTCTGTATACACACACAAAAACATGAAACCATTCTTTTTAATATGCTTCAAGAAATAGGCATTTCTACCTCCAGCACCTAAAAATCTGGCAGAGTTAACACAAAAGATCATTCAGAGCATGGCACTCATGCTCCTTAAAACAAGGTCCCCTTTGGATAGAACTGTGATAGTGTGGGGGCAACATGCTGCACTGGCACAACAGAAATCTTTCCAAACATTGTACACAATTACTACAGACAGTTCATTCATAAACAATCTTAAGCCTTCCAAACCATATTTGGCGCACAATGCCAAAGTTGTACTGTACTGTACAGTACAACTAAGTTGTGCAGTACTCTCACAAACTTCCAGTTGCTAATCTGGGCACTAGTCCCTGACTGCCACCAGATAGCAGCACCAGCATCGACTTCAGATCATCTAACTTGAGCCATCACATTCTTCTCAACACTTCCCTGTGATGAGCAGGTTTGAGACAAGATTCAGTCAAGTGTTTTTCTTTTCATCCGGAGAAACCTCATTTTCATCCTTGCAAAATTTAGTTTATCTCTGCAGTGAGTTTATGTTATACACTTGTTAAGGTACAGTATGCTTAATTAGAACATTTCTTGTGTGTGTGTGCGAAGAACATAAGAATTCAGGAAACTGCAGAGGGCCTATTGACCCATGTGAGGCAGATCCTAGTTACATCCAACCACAGTTATTCATATATCTGTCTAAACTAAGCTTGAAAAGCTCAAGAAATCTTGCATTTGTCATGTATGACTTTAATTTTTATAATTGTTTATTCACTTTCGATAACTACTAATCTAGTCAATTTTTCTTGACTAGAAAAATTAAAGGTCTTCATAAATTAAAATTTATGAACACCTCCAAAAATTTGTTCAACTGCAGGTAGAATACCAAGTCCTACTGAAAGTATTTTATAAGGTACTTAAAAAGGTAATTATCAGAAGAATGCACAATGCCATTACAAACATGTAGCTTTCAAAAGACATATGAGGATAAGGATTAGGGATAAAATGGAGAGAAGGAATGGTGCTAGTGCAAATATTGATGTCGTCACTCTACATATATACACATACATTGTATATGCATAGTTCAACAGTACATATATACAGTATACATATAGTACCTGCGAGCGTAAGTACTGAGTGTTCTCTGACGTGTGTGCGCTACAAGAGGTCGCAGAGATGTAAACACTTGGCGCCAAGTGTTAGTCTGGAGACGGCTGGTGAGGGCAACTGGAAACACTGATCTCTCCATTCTATTCACTTCCTCTGCATCCACAATCGGTCGCCCATGGCCAGCCATTTCCATCTGTGTAATTAATAATTAATATTTTATGAAAAATATTATCAAATCTCATCACCTAGGATGATTATAAAATCAGGGAAACCATAATGTTTCACACAATTCAACTTCTAACAGTGGAAAAATAAAAAAAAATGTCGCATAGCCTACAAAGTCTTACGTACTTCTGCAATTTAATTAGTCACCCCCTTAAAGACGATATGTTCTGATGGTTAGAAAGCTATAGATATTCTTATAGCTAGACAGCAATTCATTATTATTTTATCATATTAGGAAACATATTGGCATTTCACATTAATAAGTAATTCCTATAAACATGTAGATTTTAATATACCATAATGGCTGCCATGATACTGGTGTATAGCAATATTCCTAGAGTAGGAGAAAATGATACTTCTTAATAATCTAATAAACATAAGCTCATACAGTATTATGCATTCTTTAAATATTAACCAAATTAAATTCATAGTCGATTTTCTTGCACTGAAGTAAATATTTATTTATATATAATCAACAGATCTCAAACGAAGAATAGAGTTTAACTCTTTGTCCACAAAAAACATAACTCTTTGTCCACAAAAAACATTATTATAGTTGCTTGTCAGTTTTGACCGTTCAGAGTGACAAAACTACCTGTGTCCAAGAGTCTAGGCTAAAAAAAAAAAAAAAAAAAATAAAGTTTTTATATCTTATAAACCAGATCCTCTCGTCATAATAAATAGCCAAGTATGTGCAGCCATCTGTTGGTGATAAAATCATATGCCACTTTTCAGGGTTAAAAAAAAAAAACTAACAATGATTCTTTCTAGCAGCACCCTAAAACAACCTACTCATGCCTATTTATAAGAAATAAATAAAAAAAAAAACTGTACAGTATGTAGAACTTTAATAATAGATAACATGTTGCCTGTAAGGGCTTTATCTGAAGCCAAACTAACCACATCACTCCCAACCTCCCACACATTTATAAATGGCTTTTACAAGCATTAAAACTAATTATTATTATTAAAATAAAACAAAACAAATATGGGCCCTGATAATGATCACGAAATCACTGTCCCACCCCATGAGCTTAGAATAGTATTTTCCCGCACAATAAACATTAGCAGATAACTGGAGAAACTTCGTAACCTTCTTACCTCGACTAGTGATATTAAAAATGTCGCTCAAGTGCAAGAAATATGGGAGTAATTGTGAGAAATAAGGTGGAAGACGCCACACACCTGATGCAACACCTTCGCCTCCGCTGTAGCCCATGACGGGAGTAAACATGTCGCATTCGTTGCCAATTTAATGCTTTAAATACATAACTAATGTCACAATAGTTCAAATAAAACCATCAGGATTAATTACGTTATTCAGTTAAAACTAAACTTATTTTACGTTATTATTTCCATTTGCAGTCGCGTTATTTAAGCAATTTGTGAATGTGAGACAAACCCAGTGACCTTCCAGCATTATATAACAACACGGACAAAA
Organism: Procambarus clarkii; assembly: GCF_020424385.1. Lineage (NCBI taxonomy): Eukaryota > Metazoa > Arthropoda > Malacostraca > Decapoda > Cambaridae > Procambarus > Procambarus clarkii. The sequence continues at coordinate 12,433,199 of NC_059616.1, read as the reverse complement.
AATTCTAATAATAAAATTAATAATAATAAATAATAATAATAAATAATAATAATAATAATAATAATAATAATAATAATAATAATAATAATAATAATAATAATAATAATAATAATAATAATAATAATAATAATAATAATAACAATACTAATAATAATAATAATAATAATAATAATAATAATAATAATAATAATAATAATAATAATAATTAGTTTAGTTCATTTATTATGCACCCCATACCCATCCTGTGGGCGGTAGTGGAAAAGGTTACATGAGCCATAAAAGGCTCAGGGACTGAACCACAAAATTCATGTAGCTAAGCAAGTTATAGTCTGATAAGCTAGTTACACAGTTCAATTATATTATATGACCAATAGGTTCAAAAACAACCACAAGTACAATCTCTATGCTAAGCAACTGATGTGGTGAGCTAGTTTCATAATTTAATTTGCTTATAATGAACACCCCATGCAGTGGGCGTCGGATGAAAGGTTAGAAGAGCAATTGTACAGTAGTTTATTTACATTAATAACAGAATGGAAATACAAGGGTGTAGTTGCAGTGAAAAAGCTATGGACTCGTAAAAAAGGGGGACGCCACAATGTGTTATTTCTGTCCTAATGTGTTAGCGAATAAAATGTGTAATGAATTAACCGTTAACTTAACATTTATTTTACAATTTACAGTTTACTATATAGCTTGTTACTCATTTTGTATTTTCAAAGCTTTTTTGACGCCTTAAAGTATTATGATTTATCATCCCGAAGAGCGAAATAACTATACAAATTTATGATTAAAAGCGCTCATAATAATGTCGACCACAGCTAGAGAGTAATGCTATCACATCCCTAAGATTCATAACCACCGCTGGTACCACAAGGTCGTTACTACAGACCCGTTGTATTTATGTTTGGCCCTTGTATCATGGTGGAACTGGCAACCCGTCCTCCTTTATAGCATGTTGTTATAGATTCAGCTACTCGGAACAAGTTCCAAGTAGCACGGGCTATGGTGAGCCCGTAACTTACTTGGCACAGGAGCGGGGCAAGTAGCACGGGTTATGATGACCCCGTAGTGGACTTACCTGGCACAGAAGCGGTGCTGTACCTCTTTATAGCACATCATCGCATTTTAGCGTATACTTTACCTAATGGCAAAAGCTGATGAACTTAAAATGGTAGCGGCTCGCAAGATTAACGTGATGTCCCGTGTTTTGTTTATGGATCCTCGGGTTGGTTAGGTTCGAGCCCTTTAGTATAACAGTTTAGTGACGTTGGGAACTCTCAGGAGGACTGGGAAAAATGGATAAGAAGAGATAAGTGTGTTTTGGGTAACTAGGGTAAGCATATGATGATAGTTGGGTAAAGATAACTAAGTGCAGCATGCCCCGTTTTGCCAATATTATATTAGAGATCATACTCTTGAAGCTAGAGGTAACAAAACATTCACATTTTAGTATAATACAACATATTGTCATATAGCATAATACAATGCTATCCTATTCTAAATAGTACACAATTTCATAGGCTACAGAGGAGTGGTTTAGCTGTTCAAGATAAGACAATAGTAAGCTACACAAGTAAAATCGAAATGTTATATTTATTTTTTATTTTTTTATTTTGAAAACAAAGTGAGCTAGTTCTCACGTCTCAGGAAGCAATTGTCTTCTACAGGCAGTGAAGAGGAGGAAGAAGTCCCCGAAAGAGATGTGTCTAAGTCCAGCCTTCACAACTTGTGAACCTTGGGGAAGCCTCACTTTCTGGCTTTTACTATATATATATTCCTAACTTAGCATGGCTTCCACATTTGGTCCGAGGAGCGTTATAGGTTACATGAGTTTCCAGCTCCGGCAAAGGTTTTACCTGTAGCCATAATTGCTACGTTCAAAGCTTTTTCTCGAAAAAGAGTTTCCGTATTTTGATTCTTATGTTCACTCACATTCGAAGGGGGGTTTCAAAAAATTAGTAGCAACGATTAATTGTTGCCGCTGGAGGCGGCTAGTTTATTACGCACCCCATAATCATCCTGTGAGCGGAAGCTCAAAAAAGGAATACAGAGGACACAAAAGGTCTTAATCAGATCTCAGCGGAGATTTTTACATTAACAATTGCATCTAACCTGCACACCATATCATTATAATGTCAACTAGTTACAAACTTTTTGCAATGCAACATGTATGTATTTACACTAAATTATTATACAATGAAGGAAGGTACTTAAATAATTTATATACGGGTATTACAGAATCATTGTCTTCAAATGTTCTAATCTTTCAATCATTAGTCTTCAAACTTCACAGCTTATATATTGGTCTCAGATATGTCATTTATATACTAGAAACAAAATATGAATACAATACAGGGACTTCAGAAATGTTGTCACTAGCAATAAGATTCAAATTGAAATTGAAATTCAAATAAGTTTATTGAGGTATAAATACACACAAAGGAATGCGGTAGCTCAAGCAATTTTCATCACGAACAATAATCTTACACCGAACATTCTGAGTGTGTAATAAGATGTTAGCCATGTCATGCAGCTTGAGTTCAGATTTGTCTCTAAATGGCTAAAATTTGTCAGTCTTGCCCCAGTGTAACACTGTAAAAGTGTTTGGGTTAGTTTATTTAAAATATATATAGAGTACATGAGTCACAGACAAGGATCTGAGAGGCGCCAGTTGTCTGCCTGAGATCTCACACCTCAAAGCGTTAATGACCTCAAGTGACCTGAGGTCAGATCATGAGAATTTCACCTTGCTTCCGCTAAGCTCTTAATTGTAGTCTGGTAGCCTTCAAACAAGCCGACGTTTAAGGAGTGGCTTGGTAGTGCCGGAGGCTATCTATTTGTGGGCGGAGTTAGCTACTAGGTTCCCCAATATAAACTCGGAGAGCTATCCAGAAAGAAGCATTAATCAAGAGAACAGCAGACGAGCAGAGCAGGGAGGCTGTCGGCCGGCAGGGCGGGAGTCTCTGTCAACTACAGACCCCCCCCCCCCCTCTCTATCCAGCTATAGGCAGAGACACTTGGTGAGTTGAGCAGTAAGGTGACTTGGTCGTGTTTACAAGTGTTGTGTGATGATCAGGGGCAGTCAAGTTGTAGGGTTCTCGAATTCTTGGATGATGACTCACTTTGCATATTAAACTGGAACATTTTAATTGGATTGCTTAAATTATGATACTTCATGGGAAATATAATTGTGAATTTATTATTTAAATTGTGTTTAACTTTGTTCCCTAGAGCTTTGAGTTGAGGTGAGAAAGCCTCTGTGGTTATTGGTTTCATGATATTAATGAATACATGTTTGGAGTTGATACATGGTACAGAGGGAACATACTAATAATGAACTCATGATAACATCTTTTGAGAATTTTGTGATACAGGCAAGTTCCATTCCTTGTCTTGTATGTAATGATCATGAATGGATGGTGGCAGCATTTCGTCTTCTACTATCTACTCTTCTACTTCTACTATCTACTCTTCTCCTACTACCTATCTATTCCTCTCCCTCCACCCCTCTCTAAACTCTCACTTTCAACTAATGACCCTCCTCGCCCCTCCCACCTCTCTCCCTCTCACCCCAAACCCTCACTAATTACTTCACTATTCATTTCTTTCCTTTCGTTTTCTCTTTTACGTTTGTGGCAATGATTCTGTATTCTAGAGTTCTCTCAAGAGTTTCGGGTAACTGATCAAGTGACGGCGCCTTGTAGTCTTGGAACCTAGGTAGTCAAATACCTAGGTTACAAGGTGTTGAACGAGAGAGGTTGCCTTAGGAACTCTGGAGGTGCTCTAGAATAGTTAGCTAACTGGGGACGGGATAACGGACAAGAGAGAGCTGTTTCCCCCGGCCTCGTTAGTTAACTGGGGGGTGGAATAATGGACAAGATAGAGCTATTTCCCCCACCCCCCCGTTACAATGATGGCAGCGGTGTTGAACAATGTTTATGTTGGTGTTCTTTTGAACATTGTTCAGTCCCACGTGTCTTTTTGCCGCTCAGGCGCTATCAGGGAGATCTTGACAGGTGTTTATTATTCGCGATTTAGCGAGTTTCTTTTTCAGGCTAGGAGATTGTGATTCTCTGGTGTTGTGTTTAGTGATTTTGTGAGTTTTGTGAAGTTCAGGGAATGTTCACCAGAACTTGCGTGTGTAGTGATTAATGTTAGTAATAAGATTTGGCGATTTGGGAACTTAGCGGTGTTGGTAGTGCAGGTCAGTTGAGTGTGACAGGTGACCTCGCATGTCCCAGGGGGACACCCAGCCACCGCTGGTCTCCAGGTCAGTGGGGAGTGGCAGGTGTAGTTCTTAAATAGATTTTAAGTAGTTTTTAGTGGTTCTGCTCAGATTATTGCGATCGACTGTTTTACTCCATTTGAACGCAATAACCCGAGGTGTACTGGTCTTGTACAGCATGCTAGGAGGAGGCTTAGTATGTCAGTAGACTTCACGTTGGGGACGCTCGACGTTAGATAGTCTGGTCACAGGGGTGGCAACAGTTGGGAGTTGTTGACCGGCGGAGAAGCTAGGAAAACACTCTGGGTCACGTAGGTGGCTGTAGGTTAAGGGTGGGAGTAACGGTTAATTATGTACTTAAGATTAGGAAAGGTACAGTTAAGTGAGGCTAGTGTTTGTCTATTAGTGTTGATTTTTTTTTGTGACAAGTTAAAAGTAGTGATGACCTTATTCTCTCTTCTCTAACTTTACTCTGTTACTGTTTTATGTTCCACCAAGTCAATATCATTCAGAGTTAATTGAATTATTAAAAATTGAAGTGTAGTTGTTGCCAGGAGGAGAGCGGTATGATAGGACTGTGTAACCCTATACAAACGACAGGGTCACACAAACATCTTGGGAACACGTATTGTCGCCTTTCTGTTCATTTCACAGGTGGGAGCCAGAAGAGAGGAGAGACGCACATACAGAAGAGGGAGACGGCTGCCTTATACCACACTCACGGCTGTTCCTCACCACCACGACGACCAGCCCCTACCTGGATGTCAGGGCCACCACCACCACCACCACCCCAGGGGACCCCAAGATGCAGCCCTCTCGGTCGGTCAACATTGGTCTACCCAGTGGACCCCAAGACGGACGGACCCCAGTGGACCCCAAGACGGACGGACCCCAGTGGACCCCAAGACGGACGGACCCCCAGTGGACCCCAGGTCGTTCTGCAGACGACCCCAGACGACCCAGTAATGATGGAAGAGGAGCAACAACGACTCCAGTCTGTCCCACCAACATCGGTCTACCCAGGATGGACCCCAGGACGGACAGACCCCCAATGGACCCCAGGTCGCTTGTCAAAGACCCATGGGAGGAGGAAGAGAGAAGAAAGAAGAAAGAAGAGAGAAGAAAGAAGAGAGAAGAAAGAAGAGAGAAGAAAGAAGAAGATAAGCCAAGCTGAGACACGATACCTAGTGTCCCTTGCTGGTGTCAGCATTATTGCATGGAGCGTAATTGCAAGACAGGATCGTTTGCCTTGACTGGCCGCCCCTCCTACAAGCATGTTGCTCTGTTGAGTGATTCTTCCTGTGTCATGCGGACTTGATGTGGCTGTCAGAAGTAGCTCTCTGAAGGAGGCGTGCTGGAGCAACAGGGAGGAAGAAGAGTAGGATGGGATTTCTACTGTTGGCAACTATATGAAGGTCTCGAAACTTGTAGTCCCTATAGCTGTGAAGAACCCCAATATACGTCTCTCATGGTGACTGACGTAGGGCCAATTACAGATCAGCTGGGACAACCGAATTCCACGGTCCTGTGCTCAGTTCAAGTAGTAACGGCTTTCGGGTTGACCAAGTGTTGTTGTGCGTTAACGACGGAGAAGCGACGGAGGCAGTTGTGTTGAAGAAATGTGGTACAGGATTATCTACAAGACCAAGCAGTGACGTCGCCCAGCCAGAGACAATGGACGTCTGTCTATATATTTCATTTTTTAGAGTAGGATGATGTATATTTGTTTAGCTAGGATGTATTCTTTTCGTTAATAAAGTTGTCGCACACAGCTAGCTTGCTTTAGCAGTGTTGCAAAAACTTTATTTTCGGGGAGAAGGGGAGATGTAACACTGTAAAAGTGTTTGGGTTAGTTTATTTAAAATATATATAGAGTACATGAGTCACAGACAAGGATCTGAGAGGCGCCAGTTGTCTGCCTGAGATCTCACACCTCAAAGCGTTAATGACCTCAAGTGACCTGAGGTCAGATCATGAGAATTTCACCTTGCTTCCGCTAAGCTCTTAATTGTAGTCTGGTAGCCTTCAAACAAGCCGACGTTTAAGGAGTGGCTTGGTAGTGCCGGAGGCTATCTATTTGTGGGCGGAGTTAGCTACTAGGTTCCCCAATATAAACTCGGAGAGCTATCCAGAAAGAAGCATTAATCAAGAGAACAGCAGACGAGCAGAGCAGGGAGGCTGTCGGCCGGCAGGGCGGGAGTCTCTGTCAACTACAGACCCCCCCCCCCCCTCTCTATCCAGCTATAGGCAGAGACACTTGGTGAGTTGAGCAGTAAGGTGACTTGGTCGTGTTTACAAGTGTTGTGTGATGATCAGGGGCAGTCAAGTTGTAGGGTTCTCGAATTCTTGGATGATGACTCACTTTGCATATTAAACTGGAACATTTTAATTGGATTGCTTAAATTATGATACTTCATGGGAAATATAATTGTGAATTTATTATTTAAATTGTGTTTAACTTTGTTCCCTAGAGCTTTGAGTTGAGGTGAGAAAGCCTCTGTGGTTATTGGTTTCATGATATTAATGAATACATGTTTGGAGTTGATACATGGTACAGAGGGAACATACTAATAATGAACTCATGATAACATCTTTTGAGAATTTTGTGATACAGGCAAGTTCCATTCCTTGTCTTGTATGTAATGATCATGAATGGATGGTGGCAGCATTTCGTCTTCTACTATCTACTCTTCTACTTCTACTATCTACTCTTCTCCTACTACCTATCTATTCCTCTCCCTCCACCCCTCTCTAAACTCTCACTTTCAACTAATGACCCTCCTCGCCCCTCCCACCTCTCTCCCTCTCACCCCAAACCCTCACTAATTACTTCACTATTCATTTCTTTCCTTTCGTTTTCTCTTTTACGTTTGTGGCAATGATTCTGTATTCTAGAGTTCTCTCTAGAGTTTCGGGTAGCTGATCAAGTGACGGCGCCTTGTAGTCTTAGCACCTAGGTAGTCGAATACCTAGGTTACAAGGTGTTGAACGAGAGAGGCTGCCTTAGGAACTCTGGGAGTGCTCTAGAATAGTTAGCTAACTGGGGACGGGATAACGGACTAGAGAGAGCTGTTTCCCCCGGCCTCGTTAGTTAACTGGGGGGTGGAATAATGGACAAGATAGAGCTATTTCCCCCACCCCCCGTTACACCAGTACCGCTACAGGATAGGTATGAGGTGTTTAATTAATGAACTAAACTGTATATTTACCGTCATAATACTTTCTAGTTAGTGGATTTATTTGCCTCCTCACCTTTCGTGAAAGAATAATTTGTATTACATGTTTTAATAGGTTTCGCAAGTTTCCCTTAGATTTTAAAACATGGCAATAAATACATATACATACTCTTTATACATTAATACGTTCATCATGTTATATCTGATAGCATCATTTGCAGTAATGTAGTTTATAATAATGATAATAATTTCCGATATATTTGGATTAAAATGCTTGATATATCAAGGTGACGTGGTGGGGCACGTGGCAACACTGCCTGGGAAACCCACCAGTGTCCAGTTTGAGACAAGTGTCAACAACATCGGTCTGTCCTCCTTACTTACAGCTCTATATGTGTGTTTGTCTTGGTGCTGCCTGGGTATGAGGCAATGACCAGCCGCCGTGTTGTGCAGCGAAGGACGCTGATCAACATGAGAGCAGTTCTGTCGGCAGATAGTTTGGCTCAGTGAAAATATTCAACGTATTCCAGGCGTTTTGGACGATACCGAGACGGCCAAAGTTTTCCAGAGATTGTCTACATGGACTAGTAGGTGTGTCTAGTTCTATACTTTATTTTTTATTGTATCGTATGATCTTCTTCTTGAGGTTATCTTGAGATGATTTCGGGGCTTTAGTGTCCCCGCGGCCCGGTCCTCGATCAGGCCTCCACCCCCCAGGAAGCAGCCCGTGACAGCTGACTAACACCCAGGTACCTATTTTACTGTTAAGTAACAGGAGCATAGGGTGAAAGAAACTCTGCCCATTGTTTCTCGCCGGTGCCCGGGATCGAACCCGGGACCACAGGATCACAAGTACAGCGTGCTGTCCGCTCGGCCGACCGGCTCCCATAAAGAATGATAAAGTGATAGATTTCACATTATAGACGAATTATACTGTTGGAGTAGATTATTTCTTGGGTTGCTTCCCTGCCGTAACCCCCTTTCACATTGTTACGACCCTGGGAGCTTGTGTGTTTAAGGAACAAGGGTTGGAGTACGAGCAAGTAAAATGACAGATATAGGAGTGTCAGTTTGTCTAAAGTACTGCCAACGTGTGACGTTGTAAACTTCTAGCCTATTTTGAGGGGATAATAAGAAAGGTGTTAATGGGAAGGAAGCTAGAAGGTTACACTATATGATCTCGGACGCAGGTTCGAATCCTCGTCGCGGCCCTTGTGGATTTGTTCACTATAGGTTATGTTAATATTTAAGAAAATGGTGGCTGGCTAATAGTTTAGAGAAAGTCGTTACTGTACGACATTTGCAGGGGTCAAGCACTTGCCGTGGTGGAGGAGAGAGAGAGAGAGAGAATCTTTGAATGACCCTGGCTTGTCTGGTTGTGGTGAAAGGGAGTTCCTGGATCTTAGCAGATAAGAGGGGTGGAAGAAATTACAAAAATGAAGAAGACTAGCTTTTTAATTTTCTGATTTGTGGTTTGATCATCACATGGTTCTGTTTAGTCTTATTCTCTACTTCTTGTGCTCATTAATTTATTGTGGAATCCATGAACATCCTGTGAGCCAATAATGGGAAGCAACGCTTTTGCACAACCACTGTCAGGCTAGTTCTAAAATGAAAAGCACAAGCAGTTTAAGAAACAGTGGAGTATATATAAATTAATAATTAATAGATAAATAACTAAGAAGCAATTGGAAAAGGGTAAGTTCCCATGTAAATTGTAAGAAACTAATAATATATTACAATTACCAAGATTAAATTAGTGGGCAAATACCGTTCCATATTACTTTTGTACTGTACAGTAGATTCAAAGCAAATAATGATCCAGAATAGATTCCAATGGAAAATGAAAACTTATCATTCCAACATACTCGGCTTTAAGGCAGGATAATTAAAGGTCATCTGTGTTCCTAGCGTATGTGACCATCCAAATGTTAAACTGCTTGTCTAATTTAATTAATAAAGGCATTTGAATGAGATAACTCACTTTCCCCCCCCCCCCCTATTCGATGAGTTGGATCCATGGTTCTTGAACCACTTGCCACAATCCGAGAGCCCTGGATGGTCTCGTCCTCAAGGGGGCATATTACGCTTTTTTAAATGTTGTTTAATATCAACCAAACTTTTTGACTAGTTGTATATACAATTTGTTTCAACTGGCCCAAGTCTCAGCATCGTAGCATAAATAGGAAGGGAGAAAAAAAATTGAATTATGTTTCAAAAATTTTCCAAAATGGTCAAAAATTAACATAAAACAAAAGTGTCAACTGAAATTATGTCTATGACTCTAAGCTATCACAATAGCATATAATAAAGTATTTTAATATTCAGTTTTATGCCAAAATAAAAAAAAAATAGATTTTTCCTCATTTTTTTTATTTTTTATCAGCCGATTTGCATGAAACTTATACACCTTACAAAACGTATGCCTATCTGAAACGATGCAAATTTTGGAGGAAATTGGTTGAAGTCAACTTCAACCACAGGTGGCAGAGTGTTTGATCTTATTTATTTCAAGTAACAAAATTGCATCTCCTCTTTCATTTGTTTCAATTTACATGAAATTTACACCTTATATGTAGAGTTGATGTCTCTTCAATAATCCTAAAACACTTTACTCCTAAGTTCATTTATTGATTTTAAAAATATTTGCAAACATGAAATATTGGCATATATTTTTTGGGGAACTTTGAGTACTTGTATTAGTAAAAATAAACATATTTTAGATAATACTTTTTAGCCAAATCCTTTATTATATGCTAATATGATATATGAGTGTCATAGAAATGATGTCATTTGAAACGTGTGGTTGTAGTTAATTATTGAAAATGGGTAAAATTCGTTGGAAAAAAAAATATATATCTCCCTTTCTATGTAGGGTGCGATACTGAAACGTTGAACAGTTGCACCCCTTCTTATATACAACTAGCAAAAAAAGCTTGGTTGATATTAAACAACATTTAAAAAAGCGTAATATCTTCCTCAAAGGAAGTGTAGAACAAGCCAATAAAAAAATATAAAAAGCTCACACATTTTCCAACTATTTGGCAGCTTTCCAGACTTGACTGAGGTATCATTGTACTGTATTCGATTACTAGGATTTGTCACCTCTTTCGTTACCCATGAGAGAGCTTTGTCGCTTTCATTGCAGATAGTTCTCACATATGTATATTTACCCCTCATTCATCGTAAATATGTTGTTCATTTGTGTGCTTTGGTTCTCCTGACATGTCTGTGTACATATAAGGGTACCATCACTGGTTAAAATGAGGACCCGTAGTCTCAGATAAGATTATAAGTACATTTCTAGGGAACCTTTTAGGTCGCTACCTTTGCAAGTTTATAGTCTACTTGTAACAATTATTTGGGATTATAGTCATTCATTCTACATAAAACTGGATAATAAAATACCATAGAATATTAACAATAGATTACATTTTCTTAAGTAGTATCTAGCACATATTTACTATAATTTGTCCATGCATTCTATTCTGGAAAATGTTTACCTTGGCATGTGCACCTGATTTTATAAAAATGCTTCACCAGTTAGTGTGAAATGTTGACTTGAATATTCGTTGTGTGATAAAAGATGCAGTTGTTTAAAAATTATGAAAAATATATTTAATCTGATGTGTGATTTATACGTGAATTGCAAAAGAGGGTTTCCGCCAGTAGTGAACATGAGAAAACGTGCATCAGATAGTAGAAAGTGTAAGCGATAACAGCAGTAACTAAGGCGGTAAGACGTTTCGCGTCCATTATTCCTTGGACGAGGCTGCTTGATGCTCTCATTTCATATAATTCATTTTCATTCGGCTTATTTCGTTACGTCGCTTCACATATAGCCGAGAATAAGTTAGTACACATGCTTGAAGCAAGATAGTATTGCCTATACCTATAGATAATAATACAATAAGCATCAGATGCCTCACTAGGCTCCTGGGTACCATCGTCGTAGGGGTACCAGCTCGGGGTGCCCATCCTCACCTTGGTACCGTCTACCCACTGCCATTCACCCGCCACCTCCTTGTACCTCCCTCCCACGTAGAAAGTAGCCGGTAGATCTGTAAATTAAATACATAAATGTAACATATATGTTACGTGTTTAACTACCACTATTTGCAGACGAGGAGTCACAGTAACGGCTGAAATATGTTGACCAAACCACACACTAGAAAGTGAAGGGACGATGACATTTCGGTCCGTCCTGGACCATTCTCAAATCGATTACCACTTTCTTATTTAGCGTGCTCTACTACATAACCCCTCACACTGCTATTTCTTTAAATTGGTTTGTGTCTGTATCACTTGTTCTTACAATATCCAGTAAATAAGATACACGACTGTGGTTTGTTCTCCAAAAAGGTGCCCCAAACATGCTTGTCTCATGTTTCCCGTTGTATTCTTCCACAAGGAATTTGTCAACCCCCGTATTTGTTTCACAGCGTGTTACCAGATCAGGAGCACATACCATCAGCGTGTTTCACCAGATCAGGAGCACATACCATGAACATGTTTCACCAGATCAGGAGCACATGCCATGAACATGTTTCACCAGATCAGGAGCACATGCCATGAACATGTTTCACCAGATCAGGAGCACATACCATGAACGTGTTTCACCAGATCAGGAGCACATACCATGAACATGTTTCACCAGATCAGGAGCACATACCATGAGCGTGTTTCACCAGATCAGGAGCACATACCATGAACGTGTTTCACCAGATCAGGAGCACATACCATGAACGTGGATGTAGTCGACGATATCGGCGAGGAGGTCGGCACTGTCCACCTTGGCCAGGTCGGCGTGCAGAGCTTGGCACACTTGTCGCATCTCTTCCCACGTATCTTGGTTCTCCATGTCGAACATGAGGCAGCGTCCACCGACACTCACGAAAGGTGTCAAACAAGCTGCAATACGTCACCCAAAACAAGTAGCAGCCATCCGCCAGGAATCATTGCTAAAAAAAATAGCAATCTAACAGTACTCTCGCCTCGTTCGTGTTTACATTACCAATATTATAAAATATATTGTTTACTATTTAAAGAGATAGCTCAGTTACCCATTATATAAGAGGCAGAATGTGTAGTGGAGGGATTATTAATGTCTCCACTACACATTCTTTAATGATTAAAGGGCTTGCATATTAGCAGCGAAGGGCTGACATTAAAATTATTCAAATTTAAAATTTAAAATAACTTCCGGTTATTGTAAGCACTTAGTCAATGGGGTGATTTCTATTCTTAGTCAATGGGATGACGACTATTCTTAGTCAATGTGATGACGTCTATTTTAGGTACCTGTATCCACCCTTACCCTTTACCTAGGTATTTTTATCCACCCGTCCTCCCTATCCGAATTGTTTTTTATCCACCCTATCCCAGATTCCCAGGTATCTATCCACTCCCTGTCCCTATCCCAGGTGTTCTTATTTACCATAACTTCCTACCAACTCCAACTTTCTGACAAGACTCAAGAGATATATGTCACCTGATTTATTTTGGTTCTTGACTTGCTCGTACAGCGTTGTGGCGTGGCAGCTCCAACCGCAACAGCCTGAAAGACCGGAATCGACCAATTCGTTAAGAAGTGCAACGTATTAGTAACATTTAAAGCACCGAAATGTTGACTTTGTTATGCCTCGACCTCGTTAGGTTCGGTGGGTTGCTTGGGTTCATACGTTTCTGGTTAGGCAGAACAGATGCAATTTTTGCTGAGTGGCAAATCAATATAAACTAGGCAGGCGGGGAGTTCAGGTCCCTCATGGGAGTTCATGGGAGACACTCATCTAAGAAATTCATGAGGCCACTCACCTAAGAGAAGCAGCGGGAGGGTCGTGATCGCCTTCATAGTGTCCCCGCTGCTTGAGTGCCACTCAAGCACATGTCTCAGACTTTATATAAATATGGTTAATATCTCTGGCGATAAGCGCCATCTGACTGGGTCACAGAGGCGAGCTACCAAGCCTTTAACACCCGTTCACGTTATAGATAAACACAATAAAACCCGTTACACAATCACCTCCATGATAAACAAAAATTGATAATGTTGGGAAAGACCTTCGTTGCAACAGCTGTGTGTTCCCCCCCCCCCAGCCTATCACAACATTCTTAGCAACCTTGTGTAATGCTTCGTGACACGGGTCTGGACAGAACATGTTACCTGGAGCGTACTGCGAGAAAGCATACCTAGAGAAAGCATACCTAGAGAAAGCATACCTGGAGAATGCATACCTAGAGAAAGCATACCTAGAGAATGCATACCTAGAGAAAGCATACCTAGAGAAAGCATACCTAGAGAAAGCATACCTGGAGAAAGCATACCTGGAGAATGCATACCTGGAGAAAGCATACCTAGAGAAAGCATACCTGGAGAAAGCAAACCTAGAGAAAGCATACCTCTTGATCCAGATTCACGAAAGCACTTACGAGCCTGTACATCTTTTCTCAATCTTTAACGGCTTTGTTTCCAATTATTAAACAGTTAATGAGCTCCGAAGCACCAGGAGGCTGTTTATAACAATAACAACAGTTGATTGGGAAGTTTTCATGCTTGTAAACTGTTTAATAAATGTAACCAAAGCCGTCAAAGATTGAGGAAAGATGTACACGTTCGTAAGTGCTTTCGTGAATCTGGCCCCAGTTTAGTACGGTATCTGGCAGGAGAGACGGGTGCGGTGATATATGGACGGGAGACGGACTCCTGGGTCCGGGACGGAGACAGGACGGATGTGAGCAACACATTATAATTAATTATAAGATTTGCAAATAAATTGTAAAAGTTGATGTCAAACATCCACCAAGATGAGTATGGGGTGCATAATAAACAACGGGCTCACAGGATGAGTATGGGGTGCATAATAAACTACGGCTCACAGGATGAGTATGGGGTGCATAATAAATTAGCCGTAGCTGGCCGAAATAATCAAATCATCACTGGACCGGGCGAGGCAGTTAATTAAATGCGGTGCGGTTCGGTGCGGTGCAGGGAAGGTGTGGCGCGGTGCGGCGCGGTTCGGTGCGGTGCAGGGAGGTGCGGGGCTGTGCGGCGTGGTGCAGGGAAGGTGCGGTGCGGTGCAGGGAAGGTGCGGCTCGGTGCGGTGCGGCGCGGTGCGGTGCGGCGCGGTGCAGGGAAGGTGCGGTGCAGGAGGTCAGTAACCGTAGAGGTATGATGGTGGTGCCAGCAGTTGATGGCCCTGGGCTCTACCTGCCGCTCCCCCAGGCACCCATTACCCACACCACCTCTATCACTCTTCCTCATTTTCTATTTCCACAAATTCTTTCCTCTTATTATTGTACTGGCACAACTTTTGTTACCTGTCTAGATCTCATTTGAAGCCTGAACCTAGGAACTTGGAAGGCCGGGTTCCAAGAGCTAAGTTCCAGGAGCTAACAGCTCGATATTATAGGAGCAAATAGTAAATACACCTGTACGCATATCTGCTCACTTTTCTACAGGATGAAATGAAACCGTTTCGGCCAATCCCGGACATTTATCAAGTCCGGTCTTTTCTGTTGGACATTATCATATCCAAAATGTTTGGAATGGATAATGGCTGAGGATGTAGCAACCCCATAATCAACCTCGCAAGCCAGTCAGTCAACATTGTACAAGTTGGGGCCATAGGCTGGAAACCCAGCTACTTAACATTCATTTCCTATAAAGACAACAGTGACCTTTTTTTCTAGAGCTGTTACCTCAACCCAGGCAAGTGGGACATGGCGAAAATGCTAATGAATGATAAATGAATAACGTGTTTAGTAGTTTAGAGAACTGTTAGGTAGATGGTCTTTAATATTTAGACGGCTACAACTTAATAATATAAAATAAAGGAGCTATTAGAATTATTTATTTACATATACAAAAACTGATATTCCAATTTCCAAGGAGATGTAATATATTTTAATTTCCAGAAAATCTTTGAAAAGGGTCACTAAGATGATATGTAAGCAACTCACAAAGAAATCACAATGGCTTGATGTATCAATGAGAAAATCATTTAGAGGCAATGGGGGTGACTTGAACCACCGGCGTTCTGGTGATTCCTAGTAGCTTAAGGCACGTGTCTGGGAATCACCGGAACACCGGTTCAAGTCACCCCATTGCCTCCAAATGGGTTTCTCAAGTGTAAGCAAGCTGAGGCTCCGTGACACAGACAACAGATTACAAGTCTGGTGAGCATCCCAGACGCTGCCTTAATCCTCGCAGGTTCGAATCCTCGTCACGGCCTTTGTGGATTTGTTTATTTGATGCATCACGCAATTGTGATTTCTGTGTGTTATCCGCTTCAAGTTCAACATTAAAATACTGTACATCTTAAACACACACCAGACAAACCGGGAGGATTCTTCACGAATCACAGACCTCGTGGTCCTCATGTACCTGTTGCCAGGTAACTCTTGGAAGATTATATAAAAAGAGAGGTTGTGTGTGATAATTATAGGAGGGAAGCGGTAGCTTAAGATAAGCATTTTTTTTTCTACCACAGCCGTGGCCACACATTTACAATGCTAATCAGCATATATATACATTTTCTTCTGTCCTCCATGGACAGGGTTAGAGAAGTGTTAAACATATAGTTCAAGTGTTTATTGAACACTCAACCACAGAAGGTGATTCGGTGCTTTTAAAATGCTAAGCTAAGCATTGTGTGGTCCATTCTCACGGTGGACTAGCGTATAAATTTCACGGGTTTACCCACAGTTTTCACAGTTTACCTACAGATACTCATATGACCCTAAAAAAAGTATCTCTGACCTGTGTACTATGATATCCATCGGTCAAGTATTGCTATTAAAATCCATCAAGTTTTATAGGGGTAATCATTTCTTTATTATTTACTTATTTAATTATCTACTGTAGTGAATGATGCTGATCGGCTTTTTATCTGTGCCCGCATGTGCTGTGTTGGTACCGCATGAATGATCTCCTGGGGTACCAGCATCCATGCGGGACCTCATCCCTCCTCTGACACCAGTCTCCTTGTCCGTCTGCCGCTCTGTCTACTCAAACAGTAATTCTGTCTCTTCAGTAATTATATTATATACTTTGATGACATTTAGAATGTTACTTCCCGAGAAGCTGATTGCCTTTGCCTTCCCTTTTGGGATTATTTCGTGATTGCTCTCCTGTTTACTGCTAGACTGAGATCTAATCTTTCTGTGTAAATGTCGCGATATCTTCTAATCTAGTTTAACCTATGATATTATATACTAGTATACACGTGTCGAAGATGCTGCTTTATACAACATTATTATATGGAAGAACTCAGTCTACATCAGAACTTCCTGGAGATAATTTCTGATGATGTTCCTTGTATATAAGATACTCTATATATATTCTTAAGGGCTTTAGCCCATAAGTACTCAGGATATCCATAAGTACTCAGGATACATAAGTTCTCAGGATATTCATAAGTACTCAGGATATCCATAAGTACTCAGGATACATAAGTTCTCAGGATATCCATAAGTACTCAGGATATCCATAAGTACTCAGGATACATAAGTACTCAGGATATTCATAAGTACTCAGGATATCCATAAGTACTCAGGATACATAAGTTCTCAGGATATTCATAAGTACTCAGGATATCCATAAGTACTCAGGATACATAAGTTCTCAGGATATCCATAAGTACTCAGGATATCCATAAGTACTCAGGATACATAAGTTCTCAGGATATTCATAAGTACTCAGGATATCCATAAGTACTCAGGATACATAAGTTCTCAGGATATCCATAAGTACTCAGGATATCCATAAGTACTCAGGATACATAAGTTCTCAGGATATCCATAAATACTCAGGATATCCTTACCCACATTGCTACTTCTGATCCCCCAGGAATATATTCTCATTCACCTAGTAGTAAACAGGTACCCAGGAGTTAGCCGGTTGCATCATCGAGGTCTATCACTAAGGAAACCTTCTCCCAGTCAACACAAAGCCCATCAACACTCCGTCTTCAGCCTCTCTTTAAAGATTAATTGTAATAATAAATTATGTTTATTTTATAAAATTAATATTTATAAAAAATTACAATAGTTTTAGTGTTGAACAAACTATATATTGTGAACAGTCATTGCTTTTCTCCAAAGTATTTTGAATTTGTCAAGCACAGAGGGCGTTGCTTTTTCCTTTGATCTGTTTGTACGCTATAACAAATAACGTTGCTTCCTGTATAGATAAGCTCATTGGTAAAATATCAAAATAAAGTCCATAATTCAGTCTTTCGGAATATGTATTCCGAAAGACTGAAAGACCATTTGTTATCGTCATTAATGACCATAACAAATGGTCGTGGCGTGGGCCGAGTGCCCGCGCTACAAGGAAAGAACTGGGCTTCTCCACACTGGAGGAGAAAAGAAATAGGCGGGACATGATAACGACATATAAGATTCTCAGGATAATTGTACGCAGGAAACAATGCTTTAAGTGAGAAGAAACAGAACGAGATGGAAACTAGAGACGCGGATAATCCACAGATGCAACAAACACTTCCGTGAAGGAGTTGTATATAATGTTACGTGAAGTGGTTAAAGGTAATACACAGTTTTAAACGTAAATATGACAATGGAAACAAGAGAACAGTTCTTATATTAAAGTAATAAGAGGTTAAAAGCTGACGCTCTTCCCCTTAGAAACACATCAATTTGAGCACACGACCCGCCAGAACCCGAGCTGAACTTAACACAAATTGAAATTGAAATTGAAATAAGTTTATTGATGTAAAATACACACAAAGGGATGAGGTAGCTCAAGCTATTCTCACCCCGTCCAGTACATCGTGTTAATACATACATACACACACATCACAAACAATAAACATATTACCAAACATTCTGAGAGACAAACATCTACATTTCCTCCTTTACACAAGTACTTAACACAAAGATAATCAGGAAAGTCGACTCCATGGCATCGAGGAGAGGAAGTGTAGGGGAGGGCGTGGAAGTGACGGATGCTGGCGCCATGGTGGATATATAAGTCCTCCCTGGATTGTTTAACATAATACATCGACCCAGGCTCCCATGCTGGTCGCACCACCACCACCCGAGTCCTCAGTGCCGTGACAACACACCCATCATCCACCGCTGGCTCCCCGGAGTGCCCTTGCTCAGCCGCTTGCAAGGTAGTGTGTGTGTGTGTGTGTGTGTGTGTGTGTGTGTGTGTGTGTGTGTGTGTGTGTGTGTGTGTGTGTGTGTGTGTGTGTGTACGGCTCTCTACAGTACATTTGTTATTGTGTTTATATATATATATATATATATATATATATATATATATATATATATATATATATATATATATATATATATATATATATATATATATATATTCCATTTTATATATATAAAATATATTTATTTATTTATTTATCTATCATAATTAGTTTTAAAACTACCCGTGGTTTTCGTCTTTTCTTGGAATTTAATTCAATAATATACTTCCTGATATAATTTTTGTGCCCAGTTTTATGTTCAGTTTAAACTGTGGCTTCTAGTTCTGATAACTGTAGTCTCAAAGCTTTTCCCCGTATTTGTTTTCATTGTTTACCTTAACAGACGTACATGTGCGTGTATTTACTATTTGTATTTATTATTTGTGCCTGCTGGATTGAGATGTTAGCTCTAGGACCCCGCCTTTCTCACCGTCGGTTGTCTAATGCACTGACTTCCGATCTCAGTTTCTTTTATCATATGTACTACATATATTTCTCGCTCACACATAGACAAGATGCTAGAAATCAAGGAAATAGACAGTTAACCCATACCTCTCTGTTCTTTTCAATCGTTATCATCTGCTATACACACAGACATAACAAAAGCGTGATATATCAAATGAACAAATCCACATGAGCCGTGGTGAGGGTTCGAACCTATGTACGGGATGTTCCCAGACGCGCCTTAGTCGACTATGCCACGACATGGTAAAAGAATTGCAACCTGGCGTGCTACTGCCCTCACGAGGATCCCGAAGTTTATCCGAAGCACAATCGGGGTTTCACACAATTCCCCCCCCCCCATGCACCCGGGCTCTGTCAACCAGATGCCTTTACCTCAGTGCACACAGAAATCACAATAGCGTGATATATCAAATGAACAAATCCGTGCGTAGGTTCGAACCCTCATCACGCCCCTCGTGGATTTGTTCGTTATCATCTGCTCATTGAATTCAAGTAATCTCGTTATAGGCATCAAGCCCTTGGCTGAGCGTCTGATGATGCTTAGATACACTTAATTTTTTTTTTTTTTTTTTTTTTTTTTTGAGATATATACAAGAGTTGTTACATTCTTGTACAGCCACTAGTACGCGTAGCGTTTCGGGCAAGTCCTTAATCCTATGGTCCCTGGAATACGATCCCCTGCCGCGAAGAATCGTTTTTTCATCCAAGTACACATTTTACTGTTGCGTTAAACAGAGGCTACAGTTAAGGAATTGCGCCCAGTAAATCCTCCCCGGCCAGGATACGAACCCATGACATAGCGCTCGCGGAACGCCAGGTGAGTGTCTTACCACTACACCACGGAGACTGTAAATGTTTACATGCCTTATATTACCTGACTTTGGGCTTTTCCTGTCATTCTACAATGCTTCCACCAGCTTCCTCGACCATTTTCCATACATCCAGAGTGTTGAACATTACCACACAAGCCCATCCCCGACGACATTACTTTTTTTTTATTTATTCACAATCGACTTGAGAATGGTCCAGGACGGACCGAAACGTCGTCGTCCCTTCACTTTCTAGTGTGTGGTTTGGTCAACATATTTCAGCCACGTTATTGTGACTCCTCGCCTGGATTACTTTAATTAAATTTAGGCCGTGGCTGTTGTATGTGGAGGGAGTATGGTAGTTATCTTGAGATGATTTCGGGGCTTTTTTTTCCACACCCAGGAAGCAGCCCGTGACAGCTGACTAACACCCAGGTACCTATTTTACTGCTAGGTAACAGAAATGTGTGAAATGTGAAATGGTGTGAAATGTTCATGACTCACTCCAGAGAGATTTGTGTATTTCGCTTTAATAATTATTAATACGTTTTTGTCGGGGACAGGAAGCCTGTGTATATTTATTGAAGCATGTGTCGACTTATATTACGGCCTCCCCGTAACCTCGAGTCGAACTGTAGATCCCTGCCCTGGATGCAACCCACAACAGTTGTCTAACTCCCAGATATCAATTTAGTGCTAGGTGAACAACGGCATTGGGTGAAAAGAAACGTGCTCAGTTCTTTTTTCTGTCCCGGCCGGAAATGGAACCCGGGATACTCGATTGTGAGCTGAGAGAGCTTCCAAAGTGCGCGGAGCGCCGAATATAAAATGAATATACAATCATTGACCCTCGTGACCCCTTCATTATGAAGCCAGTCACAGTAACCGTACTTCCACACTGTTACTACACAGGATATGTGACACACATACACACACACACACACACACACACACACACACACACACACACACACACACACACACACACACACACACACACACACACACACACACACACACATCCAAAGGTTCAGAGGTTTGCAACGAGACTCGTCCCAGATCTACGAGGGATGGGGTATGAGGAGTGCCTTAGGGAACTGTGCCTTACGACACTAGAAAGAAGAAGGGAGAGGGGGACATGATAGGAACGTATAAGATACTCAGAGGGATTGACAGAGTGGACATAGACGAAATGTTCACACGGAATAGTAACAGAACGAGGGGACATGGATGGAAGCTTGAAACTCAGATGAGTCACAGAGATGTTAGGAAGTTTTCTTTTAGCGTGAGACTAGTGGGAAAACTAAATGCACTTCAGGAACAGGTTGTGGAAGCAAATACTATTCATAATTTTAAAACCAGGTATGATAAGGAAATGGGACAGGAGTCATTGCTGTAAACAACCGATGCTCGAAAGGCGGGATCCAAGAGTCAATGCTCGATCCTGCAGACACAACTAGGCGAGTACAACTAGGTGAGTACACACACACACACACACACACACACAGAGTCTAGAATTTGTTGTTCAAATTTGTCATTCCGTGCCCCTTGTAACAGGGGAAGATGTGGGTGTCCGTGGGGGTGGTGTGCGGTGTGTGGGCGTGCGTGGGCGGGACGCTGAGGTCCTCAGACCCCAGCGTGGTACACCAGGACCACGATTTCCCGCAGCTCGACCCCGCCAACCTCCCAGACCTTCCACTGGGCAACGCTGACTCTGTGAGTGATTCTCTGCAACCTTTCTGTTTTCTATCTGCCATTTGATTATTTCACTTTGTATATATATTTGCTTATGTTATTCGGCGTACATGGACTTGTGATGTGGATTATACCCTCTACGTCAACTGCTTGGTGTGTGTGTGTGTGTGTGTGTGTGTGTGTGTGTGTGTGTGTGTGTGTGTGTGTGTGTGTGTGTGTGTGTGTGTGTTACCTAAGTGTAGTTACAGGATGAGAGCTACGCTCGTGGTGTCCCGTGTTTGTGTGTGTGTGTGTGTGTGTGTGTGTGTGTGTGTGTGTGTGTGTGTGTTACCTAAGTGTAGTTACAGGATGAGAGCTACGCTCGTGGTGTCCCGTGTGTGTGTGTGTGTGTGTGTGTGTGTGTGTGTGTGTGGCAGAGACAGAGATAAAGAGAGAGAGAGAGTTCTGTTTACATCTATAAATCACACATTCTCTCTACCCAACGACCACTATGTAATGAGGCTTGTGTATGTCTTCGTCAGATTGAGAGCGACATCTTGGGCGAACCTCTCACACCTGACGACTTCAGCAACATCAGCGATGACATGTGTGAGTCTACACTACTCTTCTGCTTCCTCTCAGTCCCACCGCCAGTTTGAAGCATTTAATATGTCCTGAGTGATTTCTCGTACCGGTACAGTTTAGAATACACACACGCGCGCGTGCGAGAGTTACTGTGAGGGGAGTGGTGGGAGAACTCACAATAGCAATATGTCACCGTCGGAGACCCACGAGGTTCTGTACTTGGACCTATGCTGTTTCTGATATATGTAAAAGATCTTCCAGAGGGTATAGACTCATTCCTTTTAATGTTTGATGACGATGCTAAAATTATGAGAATAGTTAAGACTAAACAGGACAGCAGGAGACTACAAGATGATCTGGACAAACTGAAGGAGTGGTCCAACAAATGACTACTAGAGTTTAACTCATGCAAGTGTAACGTAATGAATATAGGTGTAGGGAGCAGGAGGCCAGACTCAAGATAGCAATCAGGAGATGAAATTCTTCAGGAATCGAGAAGAGAGAAAGACTTGGGGGTTGATATCATGCTGAACCTGTCTCCTGAAGCACACATTAAGCGAATACCTTCAGCGGCATGTGTGAGGTTTGCCAGCACAAGAACTACCTTTAGATACTTTTATAAGGAGTCAGTCACTACCTTGTATACCTCATATGTCAGAGACGAATCCTAGAGTATGCAGCTCCGAAGAAAGATTAGTAGAATTAATCATCACGTCAGTGGAAGACAAGATTTAAGAGAGACATAATTACCATCTACAAAATTCCCAGAGATATTGACAGGGTAGATAAAGGGCAAACTATTCAACACGGTTTGTAAACGAACAAGGGAACACAAGTGGAAATTTAATACCCTAATGAGTCATAGAGACGTTAGAAATAATTTGTTGTCAGTGCCAGAGTAGATAACAATTAGAGAGCATTAGGAAGTGATATGGTTGTGGCTGACTTGATGAATTCAAAGTCTAATTAAGTCTCGCATTCCTGCTGCACCACTGGCATTTATTCTTTCCAGTTTAACAGTTTATGTAGGGGTGCCAAACCCAGGCTTTTTCACACATGTTTAATTGTGATGTGCGCGCACGCGCTGTTGTGTGCTTCATAAAGTTATTGCAGTAATCCAACGCCACTGACATATAGTTATGGCTGTAGAGAGGCACTTTACTCCTGAGTCACTTATCCCTCCCTGAATGCCTCTCCTCCCAACCTCCTAATACAGCATATTAGGGCCAAAAAACTGTCGTACTAGAAAATGGAAGCGGCTCAGGAAATTGACATACTCTCCCGTTTTCTGTTTTGGGTTCTCCGGGTAGATTAAAATAAGGGCACTGTCGTACGACAGTTTCTTGACGTTGGGAAACCTTAGGAGGACGGGCTGCGTCCTCAACCTTCTTCGCCACACCCCCCCCCCCCCGCTATCCTCACTCCCTCCGTCACCCATATTCTTACCTTAGCGCTCTCTTTTTCCCCCCCTCCACAGTGCACGACCCGGTGGACGTGCTCTCCGCCTACGACCCCATCATGCTGGCGGGGCTGTACCAGGGCGACATCAGGCTGGGCTCACAGCAGGAGCTGAAGGACATGCTGATGGGAGTACCGGAACCGGTGGGTGATTGTTTCCGTGTACCCTCTCTCTTTCCCCTACACACGCACGCACGCACGCACACACACACGCACGCACACACACACACACACACACACACACACACACACACACACACACACACACACACACACACACACACACACACATACACACGAAACGTCTGGGTTGGAATCAAGAGGTAATCCGAGATAGTGTTTGGCAGCCCCCATCCTTATGGATAGGTTCACCAGGTGTAAGGTGCATACTGACATTAAAGGATGAATTAGACATATATATACTTACATCATCTACCTGCTTATGTTCAACGCCTCATCTCAAGGTATGTTTCACACCAAGCCATCAGTGTAAATCAACTCACCACTCTTAAAATTTAGGCGACTGCAAACGGCCTATGGGCCAATGTGTGGCAACTTCTCCTTCTAGCTAACCAGACGTCATATACATGTATAACCTGAGCTTGAAACACTCGGCCAACCTCACCTACTGTTGCACGGTAGTCTGCTCCATAAACCAAAAATTTCTATTTCCCAAAACAATATTTACTCAAATCTTTTTTTTTTTGCGTTTAAAGCAGGAACAACCCGCTCGATCCTGCCTTGTCCAAAGCCTTTATGTTAAAGATGGATTTTTTATCAATTTATGATAGGTGTCATTTGAGCACTTTACTAGCCTGACTGTTGACGTGGCTCAGGTGTACAGTGTCTCAACACCTGCCCAATGTTTCCAACTTCCCAAATTAGCAAGGAAACATTAGTGTTATGATTCTGTTGTTACTTGTATTTCTTCACTCAAGCTTCAGAATGATATATTCTCACGCATCATTCCACAAATATAACCGTGGCATAGCCCTATCATTCACTGTTGCAAAGCCTGGACATGCAGTGACGACTATTTTTACTGCTTTGCTCATCTGTACTGAACATATTTTTTATTATTATTATAGAAATCTTAGTGTGTAATTAGTGTAGATTCTACAAGTGTGTCACTGGCTATCAAAATTGTTAATCCATACAATCCTTTGGTTACAGGAATCTAATATTTGCTCTATCTTATTTTTAGTGAATGCATATAAGTGGAGGTTTATATATTTTATATGAAATATAAAGGTTTTATATCTAGAGTTACTTCCCATTTAGACTTATTTACACGATGGAGACAGAAGGGAATAAATGTGACCAATAATAAGCTTTACCCGTTAGCTGTTACGTTGTTCCTTGGCCATTTTCGTGTCATTAGACTCGAATATGGTATACTTCCTTAGTATATAACTAAGGAAGTATACCACGTGATTTTTATATCACGTTACGTTTGCGTATTGGCCATGCTAGCGTCACTCTTGGTTATATGCTGGATAGAACATCTGCTTCGCACTTTCCCGATTGTCATGTACTACTTAACCCCAACCTCTTGGACTGGACGGTAGAGCGACGCTCTGGTTGATACCTGGTTGATGGGGTTCTGGAAGTTCTTCTACTCCCCAAGCCCGGCCTGAGGCCAGGCTTGACTTGTGAGAGTTTGGTCCACTAGGCTGTTGCTTGGAGCTGCCCATAGGCCCACATACCCACCACAGCCCGGAAGCTCTGGCTTCTTGCAAGTCGGTGTTCAAATCCCCGACCGTCCCCCAAGTGGCTGGGCACCATTACTCTTTTTTCCGCCCTATCCTAAATCCTTATCCTCCTATCCCTTCCAAGTGCTGTATAGTGGTGTTGGCTTAGCACACTCTCCTGATGATTACCATCACCTTGTACTGTGTACTGCCTTCTCTCTCTCTCTCTCTCTTGCTCTGATTTTCACCATGCTTGGAAACTCGGCTTCCCAACTATACCTTAACGACAGTTATTGAATTCCTCAGATTAGGCAAAATTGTAATTATTTTTTGTCAATAAAGATGTTAATAATAATAAGTTATCACTATGCTCGGTGAATCGCACTCCTTTTCATTTTACAAACCTTGTTATTCTGCTCTCGTATCGCCATTTTGTATATTATGTAAATCATTTTAATTCAGTTACTGTGTAGCTATACTGGCTTAGCGTTTTCTCTTGATTAGATACCCTTCACCACCTTTTTCTGAACGCTTTTCTTATAATCGCGACACCCACTCTTCTTCCTCACTCCTCTCTTCACTCTCACTATTTGCTCTGTCAGTCTATCTTTATTTCTCTCTCTCTCTCTCTCTCTCTCTCTCTCTCTCTCTCTCTCTCTCTCTCTCTCTCTCTCTCTCTCTCTCTCTCTCTCTCTCTCTCTCTCTCTCTCTCTCTCTCTCTCTCTCTCTCTCTCTCTCTCTCTCTCTCTCTCTCTCTCTCTCTCTCTCTCTCTCTTCTCTCTCTTTCTCTCTCTCTCTCTCTCAACGAACTTTACTTGTTTACTCTTGACTAGAAGCAAATTCCTTGTCGCGGACTTGGCTGCAGTCTTTGTCACAGACCTCGTCACAGACCTCGTCACAGACCTCGTCACAGACCTCGTTACAGACCTCGTCACAGACCTCGTCACAGACCTCGTCACAGACCTCGTCACAGACCTCGTCACAGACCTTGTCACAGACCTTGTCATTCCAAAGCAAACCTGCTGCTATTAACCTTATGACTCCAACCGAGGCCAACAAGCCACACTAAACACTGGCCGCTGGGCCTGGTACTGTACTTACAGAGGAACGCCATGGCGGAGATGGAGAACCGTTGGCCCAACGGTGTCATCCCCTACGTCATCTCCCAGTCATTCAGTAAGTAAGAACTGAAATCTATAAAGTAGAATGTCTGTTTATCTGTCTATGTAAAAGACCAGACGCCAGGGGCTAGCCTGAACTAACTTTTCAAGCTGGGGGTTGGGTAACAGGGGTCATATTGTGAAAGGCCCCGGGTTCGATTCCCGGCACCTCCAGACCTACGTCTATAGGAGGCCTGGTCGACGACCGGGCCGCGGGGACGCTAAGCCCCGGAAGCACCTCAAGGTAAGGTAAGGTAACCAAAACCAACTTATGTCCGTCCCGTACCACAGACCATTTCCCTGCAAAGTTGAGTGAGACTAGCCCCGGGCGTCTGGCCGCCAACCTTGGACAACAAGAGTGAAAATAATTCACTAAATAATATAAAGTTAAACATTTTGCAAGATATAACATAAAGATTCAAACTGTGAAAAAACACAACACACAAAGAATTTATTGTTGTTGTTTACAACCCGTGCGGGTACTCACCTAGTTGTAATTACGTAGTTGTGCTTGCGGGGGGGTTGAGCTTTGGCGAGGGGTGGTGTTGCAGAGCATGCAGTATAGTCAGAGAGCCTAGCCTGCAGAGTGCACGGTCCTGCTCTTCACCCTAACTCTACCCGAAATTGAAATTGAAATAAGTTTATTGAGGTAAAATACACACAAAGGGATGAGGTAGCTCGAGCTATTCTCACCCCGTTCAGTACATCGTGTTAATACATACCTAACTCTACTGACCTGCCCAGTATACGCCTTATACTCTTAGCGGTAAATGTATTAATACATTATCTACATTTATATTTTTATTTTTCTCCTGCTTCCTTCCTTCTCCCTTCCTGTTTTTATATTTATATATTCAAGAGGTGTTACGTTGTTGAACAGCCACCAGCACGCGTAGCGTTGCGGTCAGGGGCCAGATTCACGAAAGCACTTACGAACCTGTACATCTCTTCTCAATCTTTGGCGGCTTTGTTTACAATTATTAAACAGTTAATGAGCTCCGAAGCACCAGGAGGCTGTTTATAACAATAACAACAGTTGATTGGCAAGTTTTCATGCTTGTAAACTGTTTAATAAATGTAACCAAAGCCGTCAAAGATTGAGGAAAGATGTACACGTTCGTAAGTGCTTTCGTGAATCTGGTCCCAGGTCCTTAATCCTAATTTTTCC
Source organism: Procambarus clarkii (assembly GCF_020424385.1). Lineage (NCBI taxonomy): Eukaryota > Metazoa > Arthropoda > Malacostraca > Decapoda > Cambaridae > Procambarus > Procambarus clarkii. The sequence goes on along the minus strand of NC_059616.1, from coordinate 12,405,563 downwards.
CGGAATACGACCCGCCAAATCGTTTAATTAAGAACTAGGTACCTAATCGCTGCTGAGTGAACAGAGGCTACAGTTAAGGATTGGTACCAAGTAAATCCTCCCCGGCCAGGATACGAACCCAGGGCAAAGCGTTTGCATAGCGCCAAACGAGTGTTTTACGGGGACTGCTGTGGCGTACTGCTGCTTTTCTTCTTGTACTTCTTTTTCTTCTTTTTCTACTTCTTCTTCTTCTTCTCCTTCTTCTTCCTTATTGATATTATGATGTGTTGTTGTATATGTGCTTAAGTAATTTAAGTTACATGTGAAGAGTTAATAAATTAGAGCGAGTGCGCTTACCTCTTGTTATTTTTCTTACATATAGTTTTAGGGTTATGTGTTGTACAAAAGTGGTGGGCGTGGTAATCAGAGTGGATGCAGCCCCTGTGGTGTGGTGGTTAAGACGCTCGCTGGGCCTTTTGTCCTGGGTTCGTACTCTGGCCGGGGAGGATTTACTGGGCGCAAATCCTTAACTGCAGCCTCTGTTTAACTCAACAGCAACAGGATAATTGATTAGACGATTTTTCGCGGGGGTCGTATTCCAGGGACCATAGGATTAAGGACCTGCCCAAAACGCTACGCGTACTAGTGGCTGTACAAGAATGTAAAAGCTCTTGTATATATAAATAATAAATAATAAATAAAAATAAATAATAAATAAAAATAAATAAATAATCTGCCACTCGCCAGACACCCAGGAGCGAGCGGTGGTCGCCATGTCCATTAAGAACTACGAGGAGCTCACTTGCATCCGCTTCGTGCCCCGGCAGGTGGAGCAAGACTACATCCACCTCATCAAGGGCGATGGGTCAGTCTCTCTGTCTACGTGTATCTGTATCATGACAACAAATGTTGGTAGGAGAAGAAAATAATCCACACGTGTTCAGGAGAACGTGTAAGGTCGTCTCTGAATACCTTTTATTCTCTTCTCCGAGACTATGGCTCCTCACAATTGCCCCAGAGGTAGCACCTCCTATATATGGACCATTGTATATATAAGCTTCGTGGCTCATGCTTCTGGTATTCACTTAAACGTCCTGTGTTCCCGCCAAACACACACCGAAACTAAGACGTTGGTACAGCGTTCGAACAAGTTTTAACACCTCCTAACCAGTTATAACAACCAATATAGCAAGTTGTAACAACGTCCTAATACGTCATAAACACGTTAAGCCAAGATGTAACAACTTTATTACAAGTTGTAACAAGCGGAAAATAGAGAAAGTTTCGATTTGTGTTTCCAGGGTTAATATATTAGAATGTTCTTCATTTTTATGGTTGGATAAGGAGAGCGGTGTTCCGACAGGTGTTCGAGTTCTGTGGGGCGGAAAGGAGGAGCCCAGCCGGTGTCTCTGGGCCCCGGCTGCATCTACGTGGGTGTTGTTATGCACGAGTTGATGCACGCTATTGGCTTCTGGCACGAGCACTCCCGCCCTGACCGCGACAAACACATCAACATCGTGTGGAACAACATCAAGACCGGCATGGATTACAACTTCCAGGCCTTCACCTGGAATAAGGTCCAGACTCTGGGTGTTGAATACGATGTTGGTGAGATATCTCGACTCTTTACCGTTGTATTGTTCTCTCAGAGTTTTATAACATTCTGTTAAAGTAATTCCTTGCCAGATAAAGATGTGTTGTTAATGTTGTGTTCTCTGTTTCTGCTCTCAGGGTCGATTATGCATTATGGATCTAATGCCTTCGCTAAGGATCCATCTCAGCCAACCATCGTCGCCAAACATTCCCAGGCAGAAATGGGCCAGAGGAAAGCATTATCTATGGTAAAGTATGAATCCCTTACCAGGGACGTCCAGAGATTAATAATGAAGCTTTTGATAATTATTAGGAAACCACATGTGACGTAGGTGAGCTGGTGAGGAGTCTCTCACTAAGATAGAGACGAGGGGCCAGATTCACGAAAGCACTTACGAACGTGTACATCTTTCCTCAATCTTTGACGGTTTTGGTTACATTTATAAAACAGTTTACAAGCATGAAAACTTCCCATTCAACTGTTGTTATTGTTATAAACAGCCTCCTGGTGCTTCGGAGCTCATTAACTGTTAAATAATTGTAAACAAAGCCGCCAAAGATTGAAAAAAGATGTACAGGTTCGTAAGTGCTTTCGTGAATCTGGCCCGAGGTCATTAAGTCATTAAGGCAGGAGTCATTAAGTGTTCTCTCACGACACCTGCACATCTTTGCTCACTCATACCTGGTGAGAACTTAAGTTATTAAACACTTGACAATTTCTACGAGGTTATCTATAATAATCATAACCATAAGTGGCCGAGTTTCCAAACTAGAAAGTTATCTAATAAATACAAGCCACGATTATCGATGCACGATGTAGAGGCTTCGTAAGTGAACGCGTAAATGCTCGATGAATCCTGGCCTGGACACCAATAGAAAGTACGTGAATCAGAGGGAAGTTGTCAGCTGAGTCGCAGGGAACTCTGTGTAATGTTATTTGTTCACACACGAGAGTACACAACATAACTTCTGCTCCCTCCTAGCAGGCTCACAGCCTTTAACTTTAACCCAGTCAAACTGCTAACTCTAAAAGTCAAAATAACAGGAATCCAGAAATTCGCTACCGGACCGATCTCAGCCCGCCAAACACACACCGAAACTACGACGTTGGTACAACGTTCGAACAAGTTTTAACACTTGCTAACCAGTTATAATAACCAATATAGCAAGTTGTAACAACGTTCTAATACGTCATAAACACGTTAAGCCAAGATGTAACAACTTTATTACAAGTTGTAACAAGCGGAAAATAGAGACAGTTACGGTTTGTGTTTCCAGGGAGAGGACTAGGCATGTGAGGACAGACAGACAGGAAGACCTCAAGTCGCCCTCGAGAGTGAGATAAATAGATTGGAGGACGATCAAGGTGTACACAAGATTAATGGTGTCGTGTTGAGTAATTACATTACCTGTTGTTGTTGTTAAAGATTCGCTACTTGGAACAAACAATTCCAAGTAGCACGGGCTATGGTGAGCCCGTAGGATTACATTACCGTTTACCGGGTGCACACATGCTTGTGTCATCGTCCCCTGAAGGTGGATCTAGCGACTCTCCCCAGGATGCAACCCCACAGCAGTTGCCTAACTCCCGGCTACCTAATTACTACTAGGTGAACAGCGGCATTAGGTGAAAGGGAACGTGCCCAACCATTTCTGCCCCCGCCCGGGAATCGAACCCAGGATTTGGCATTGTGAGTCGAGAACGAAATCAAGTGTGCTACGAGATCCTACTTGATATATTTAATATCCTAAGATATTTATCTCAGTCTCGAGGGCCATATATAGCAGTAGTCTTCATTTTAAACTTAGATAATATTTATGTGTTGAGACCTAGTAGTCACCCTGAGCTTGAGACATTTTGTTTAATTAAAACCCTTCATTATTAACAGTAATCCTCCGCCATCATGATATGTTTCTCTTTCAGAGTGACAAGAAAAAAGTTAATTTGCTGTACTGTAAGGATACCCCAGTTGGTACCGGGACCACCTCGCCTGTTGTGGCAGGTAGGTGGGGTGTGTGTGTGTGTTGACCAGACCACACACTAAAAGGTGAAGGGACGACGACGTTTCGGTCCGTCTTGGACCATTCTCAAGTCGATTGTCGACTTGAGAATGGTCCCGGACGGACCGAAACGTCGTCGTCCCTTCACCTGTTAGTGTGTGGTCTGGTAACATATTTTAGCCACGTTATTGTGACTCATCGCCTGCATATGTGTGTGTGTGTGTGTGTGTGTGTGTGTGTGTGTGTGTGTGTGTGTGTGTGTGTGTGTGTGTGTGTGTGTGTGTGTGTGTGTGTGTGTGTGTGTGTGCGTGCGCATCATCTAGTCACTTCTATAATAAACTTTTTTATTTTGTTTCAAACAGTAACACCTTCAATCATTTGACACGTATTCATCGTCTAATAAAGTTCGACAGACTAGTTCACTTCACAGACCTTAATAACTATATATATATATATTTCAGCGTATACATAATTATCGCATATCTCTAACATGTGTCAAAGGGCGAAAACAAATTAGTTAACCCTTGAGTTTTACCAAACCGTAGTCTTGGTGTAAAAGTTATAATCTGAGTGTAATATTTATCATGGCGGATGGTAATGAGAGTGTTGGTACAGGCTTATGTACGGACAACCACCAGTACTGCAGCTCCTGGGCCAAGGCTGGCGAGTGTACGAAGAATCCAACCTACATGGGCGATAAGTGCTGTCGTTCGTGCCACGGCGCCGGCGGCTCTCCAGGTACGTGCGGTTATATATGTATATGTACGAATATATATATATATATATATATATATATATATATATATATATATATATATATAATATATATATATATGTCGTACCTAGTAGCCAGAACGCACTTCTCAGCCTACTATGCAAGGCCCGATTTGCCTAATAAGCCAAGTTTTCATGAATTAATGTTTTTTCGACTACCTAACCTACCTAACCTAACCTAACCTAACTTTTTCGGCTACCTAACCTAACCTAACCTATAAAGATAGGTTAGGTTAGGTTAGGTAGGGTTGGTTAGGTTAGGTTAGGTTAGGTTAGGTTAGGTTAGGTAGGGTTGGTTAGGTTCGGTCATATATCTACGTTAATTTTAACTCCAATAAAAAAATTGACCTCATATATAATGAAATGGGTAGCTTTATCATTTCATATGAAAAAAAATAGAGAAAATATATTATTTCAGGAAAACTTGGCTTATTAGGCAAATCGGGCCTTGCATAGTAGGCTGATAAGTGCGTTCTGGCTACTAGGTACGACATATATATATATATATATATATATATATATATATATATATATATATATATATATATATATATATATATATTCATATACTTCCTTGTGGTTTACAAAGTTGCAGTACTAATGCACATATTAATGTGTTGTTTAGCACTCAAACTCACAGGTTATAGCAGGAAGACATACTCTTTATATCCCTTTTGTGGTGCTGTTTGTATTACAAAAAAGGTGCAGTGAAATGTTGGTTGACACGTGTAGCTGTGCACTGTATACTGAACTGAGCACACCATTGCTCTTCACGTTCATTTTGAAGATAAAATGAACTTTCCAGCTCAAGTTAGGCAAGAAAGCTTTACTGCTACTGCTGACCAGTATGGTTAGGAAGCACCCATGGTTGTGAAGGGGTCAATATGTAAACACAGAGTGTTATAGGTTATATGTAACTGTGATAATATGTGTTGTACTAAGAAGGTCTCACTCATAGTGATACATCTCATTGCTTATGTTTACTTTAATGTAAATATAATTAACAACTAAAATTGAAGTAGCAGCACAGGTATTAATGGATTTCTAGGAGCAACACCTTTGTCAGAATTGAGGATAATAAGTCAGTGGATAAACGTGTAATGATCTTCCTTATCACACTGTCAGAGACATACGAGGCAGGTCAGTTAAGTATGAGGCGTTCTCATGAATGAAGTTCCGTATAAACTCTCCCAAATGTCATTTCTTCAGGTGTGACTATTATTCCACAAGGCAACACAAACCACATGCCCTCACCTCTCCGACCTTTGACCTCATCTATCCGTACATGATCTATTGCAGTACCAGCAACAGTAGTTGATGTTTCTCGAGCCGTTACCTCCAGTATAAAGCGATAGGTCTTAATGTTATTTGTTCGCCTCAAGCTATCCCATTTATACGTGCCAAGGTGGGGGGGGGGGAAGGGGGTTGTTACACGGGGTAGTTCATATTGTCAGCGTAAATATGTTAATATTTACTACTGAATGTTGTGAGTTGCTGCTTTTGTTTTGGCTTGTTGCTAGCGCTATTAACCTGAGTTTCACGTCCAGTTTGTGACAGCCACGCTCCTGTCCCTCCCACCACTACCCTCACCATCACCCCCACACCACTACCCTCACCATCGTCCCCCACACCACTACCCCCACCATCGTCCCCCACACCACACCCTCAATAGTAATATAGAAGCCAAACAACTTACAATTTCAGGGTGCGTAGATAAGCAACAGCACTGCGCAGCCTGGAGTAAGATAGGCGAGTGCACCAAGAATCCTTCCTACATGTCGATGTCTTGCCAGAAGTCGTGCGGCACATGTCACAAAAAGCGCAGTGACCCGCCAGGTAAGCTCGAGACATTGGTCACCCACTCGTGGCTGAGCTGGAGGAGTAGGTAGGGGCAGAGTAGGGGGGGGCACTGCTGGCTGTGGGGAAACGTTTTTTTTTGGATGCTGGTTAGGGGACTGCTTTGTGTGTGTGGGGGAACGTTTGTACACGCACTGGTCAGGGGACCGCTGTGTGTATCATACCAACCCAATTACACGCTGTGCGGCGTTCATGCAACCCGTTCTCGCACTTTTGTATAGTCAACATTGACTTATTAAATACGTGCATATGTGACATACTAAACATACTAGTTTACCTTGAAAAGCTTCATAGAAAACACCGGCCTTACCTAACCTTCTTAGTATGTTAAGATAAGTATCTTATTGCTTCGTAATTACAATTATTACTTAACCTATTATAGGTATAGGTTAATCAGAATAGTAATGTATTATAGGTATATGTTAGTCAGAATAGTAATGTTGTACTGATATATTAACATTTATTAAATAATGTCATGCCTATGGGTGTTTGGGTAAATGAGATTAAGATGTTCGGGTGAATGTTACGTGTATGTTAGAATGGTATTGGATGTGCTGGGGTGGGTATTGGATGTGTTAGATGGGTATTGAATACGTTAGATGGATATCGGATATGTTAGATGGCTATTGAATTTGTTAGATGGGTACTGAATAGGTTTGATGGGTATTGGATATGCCAGATGGGTATTGGGTGTGATAGATGGATATTTGGTGTGCATCTCGTTCTCGAGTGTTAGTGATGAAGGTACTTCTTGTTGATGTCTTAGCCACTTAGTCATTTGTCTTAGTCAGCGTGTCCCATACGGAGCTCAGCACTCTAGCATGGTATGGTTGACCATCCATACACTCTAGTATCTTAGAGTATAAGATAGTCAACCGTCCACTTCAGGATGGTAGAGTATTATAGTGTCAACGCATAATTAACAAGCATAATTGTAGAGCGTACATTATATATAAGACCTCTAACATCTTAGAGTATATTATAATTTGGGGAGTCAAGTGTTTCTTCCACTCGTGTAATATAATCTATGACAATTTTCATACGTTTAGGAACATTTGTCCTATTGTTTCCAAGAGTAATTGCTTAATAAAGCAGTAATTAATAACATCTCGGCGTATAATAAAAGACCTTAAACATCCGTTAAGGACAAATCATCACATAAATCCATAAGGAAAAACATCACTCGAAAATAAATAATAATTAGTACAGAATTATGTATTTTTTTATAAAGATAAATGAGCTACAAGAAAAAAGGGAAAGATTTAAATATTTTAAAAGTGAAATTATTATTTATAATATACAATTGATGAGTGCACATGACACCATTAATTGCAAAAGTTCTTCAAGCTTCGCAGTCTTTAACTTAATTTTCAAAAGAGGTTTTGAAGACACTTTTTTGTGTGTGTGAGAGAGAGAAGAGGAAGGCGCTCTGAAGGGAGGATGACCCGGCTTGACCCTGGCCTACAGTGCTCTCCTCACTGACAATACTTATGGAATGTGTGTCTCATATTAGATATTAAGAAATTTATAGGGAACAGTGATATTCTATCCAAGATAAATACATAAACATTGATATTCCCCCCCCCCCTAAGGCGCTCCTGTTGCGTGTGAGGACAGTGACCCGCAGTGCAAGGACTTTGCCGCCAGTGACCAGTGCCGCGTGAACCCGGAGTACATGCTGGTGGCGTGCAAGAAGTCGTGCGGGCAGTGCTAGTGTGGCCAGCTTCCACACCACACGTGCCGCAGCTCCCGTCCCAGGCGTACTCTACCTTCCAGCTTCTTCATCACCCCTGCAAGTTGTTGTTTGGCCCCGTCCCTGTGATCTCCGCGTCCCTGTGATCTCCGCCTCCCTGTGATCTCCGCCTCCCTGTGATCTCCGCGTCCCTGTGATCTCCGCCTCCCTGTGATCTCCGCGTCCCTGTGATCTCCGCGTCCCTGTGATCTCCGCGCTGCGCGTACCGCCAACTCTCTGCAAGTTGACGGTGATACACACACTCACGAGACCAACTTCAAGTCCTGTGAACATTCCTCCATATGTGCAGCTTATGGACTTGCCTCCTGAACAGTTAGGCTACATATCTTGAGGGAAGTGGTAGCCATTTTGACCAATACACCGCTGGTGTCCCATAGGTAATAATATCCGCTGGTTCTATACAAGAAACCAAGACTTTGAAATAATAATTTTATCTTCTAGATAAAATAATAACTGCGAGACTCCTGTCCTCAACACTTCATTCTATGCACTACATTCTATGCACTACATTCTATGCACTACATTTCCTGCATTACAAATCTTGTTCATTTCATCGCCATAAGTACCATGTTTTGTACCATTCCTTCTGCAAGACAAAAGAAATCCTGGCACTATCTGCCTCAATACTACCACACATGCAATTGTTATGGAAATTAGTAGTCCAATATGACTCCACAACATACATGCTACAAGCAGAAATGAAGTTCGAGGTTGTGGTTGTCTAAGCTACATTAATTACCACAAAACGTGTACTTTTATATACTTTAGAAGTTACTGTTCCTGCCAATTTGAGCATTACACACATTACAAGACCGACAGAAACAATTAATACAGCCCATTTCAAGCAAGAGCACTCCAAGCCGTAAACATTGCCATTTCTTTCAATTTCTACGTCAAAAGTAGTGCGAAATCTCAACTTTCCCCAAATCACCAGGAATATTTGTTTGTTCGCTGGATAACAGTAAACTTCCATACTTGTAAGACGAGTTATTAGGATTTGATTTAGGAGAGTGTAAGAAGTGTAACTCAAGAGAGGATATCCTTGTGTAGAGTGATCAGTTGTAAGAAATGGTGACGGTCACTGAATGAACATCACGACATTACGATAATAAAATTGTTTTAACACCAAGAGAGAGTCCTTCTAGTCACCTTAACAACTGGAGAAAGTCTTGACTGTACCTTGTTATATTGGTATACCGTATACTGCATGACTACCTTGTTATATTTGTATACAGTATACTGCATCAGTCCTTCACATTCTCAAGGATAACCTTTTATTTGCCAATGTATCTCGGTTACTGTCTGGTATATAACAATATTTGAATGTTTGTTTCTAAGCAAAATAAATGCAAAGCTGTATATGAGCAAATATAGTAAATCAAGGCCTTTGTGGCCTATGACATATTGTTTAACAGACTTTAAGAACACTGCCAAATTATGTTCTTACCAGCACAAGAATATATATATTTGTTACAACTCTCGTTGGGCTAGGAAAATGTTCATTAAATATTCTCCTAGAGTGTAAGACACTTTAGTAAAAGCTTCTAGTTAATGAACAAATTTAAACGTAAACATGCCATATAATTACAAGAAACACTAGCTGAAAAATGCCATGGGAAAGATATACAATTAAGCCTGAAAAATCTAGCTAGTGGGTAATGATGTAGGCAGTGGAAGACATGTTGGCTGTTAATTTACATCTTGGTCAGTGTAATATTGTATGGTGCTACCTGCCTCTCTCAGGTGTGAACTATGGGTGCTTAGACAATTAGCTTCATTGTTTTCTTTCCCTCTTTCCTTTGCCCACCGTATGACGTTTTGTGCCAAGTGTAACATTCTTCCACTGATCAAAGTGTAATGATATATATATATATATAGTATATAGGACTATGCGAGGAGAACCTCGCGTCCTAGGGGACCAAACAACCATAGACTATAAAGGTTTATGATCGGTTTATCATAAATAAATAAGGTTTATAGGAAGGTTTATATATATATATATATATATATATATATATATATATATATATATATATATATATATATATATATATATATATATATATATATATATATATATATATATATATATATATATATATATATATATATATATATATATATATATATATATATATAATATATCTATCTTATCGGAAGGTTTATAGAGAATCAAAATGTCTGTTACTGTTTATGTGAATTTCTTGTCGTGTTTTTTTAACAGAAATTAAGGACACATTTGATGTTTAATTATCCTTCTGGTGTCCCATTATCCAAGACAGGAAGCTTGTTAGGCTCATCCAGGTCCCCCTAGGGCCTAGGCCAACCACTGGCCTTTCCCTAAGGATGCAATCCACAACAGTGGCCTAACTCACAGACACCTATTTACTATTAGGTAAACAGAAGCATCAGGTATGAGGACTCGTGTACAAACCTCTCGGCCTCCCCTGGCAATCAAACCCGAGACCATTAGTGTACGAGCAGAGTGTACCAACCAGTGGCAGGGAGCCGGTCGGCCGAGCGGACAGCACACTGGGCTTAGTGATCCTGTGGTCCTGGGTTCGATCCCAGGCGCCGGCGAGAAACAATGGGCAAAGTTTCTTTCACCCTAGCAGTAAAATAGGTACCTGGGTGTTAGTCAGCTGTCACGGGCTGCTTCCTGGGGGTGGAGGCCTGGTCGAGGACCGGGCCGCGGGACACTGAAAAGTCCCCGAAATCATCTCAAGATAACCTCAAGATAACCACCACACTACCTGCAGCATGGTTAAGCTGGTGCTGGAGTGAAGAGTCACATGTGAGGAGTGAGAGAAGAAAGCTGTCCAAATATTAAGAGTAATATTGTCTTAGTAATATATTGATGACAAGCGAACCTAGCGGACAAAATACTCGTGATCAATATTTAACGGAATTATGCGAGAATTTGGCTAAATTTTGGTTAGGATTGTTTTTTTTTTATAACACAAAATAGCATGATAATATATGAATGATAATAGAACATTGTGGTATTTAGTTGGTGCATATTGAAGTGTTCAGTGCATGAAGTTACCTTTATAACAATAGGATTTGAAACGGGTTAAAGTTGGGTATAATATAAGAAGTTGTTTTCCTTTATGGTCAAATTTCCTTAACAAAAGGAGTATATATCCAACATCATTTTGATGTACAGTGTATTCACTTTAAATTTTCATTACCAATAAGACTATAGGAATATATTTAAACTATCTGTAATATTAACAGAATTACAGGAATGAGTCAATTATGGTAAAGGTACTTCTGTCGTTTTTGGTAAAATTTCTTTAAAAAATGTATTTTGACCAAAATTTCCCTTACGGTTAACATTGTAGCAAATTATTTTAACAATCTAAACAATCAATAACACTATAAGAGATCTAGTATGTACAAGAGTGAGTGTCTGTCGTTTGCTTATTTTTGCTTATTGAAAGTTGGGGGCCAAACGCTTCGGGCTAGTCTCACCCATCTTTGCAGGGGGAATGGTCATGTGTATGGGAAGGACATAAGCTGGTCGGGGTCGGCCTAAGTTAAATGTTGTAATAAATATTACCATAGATACCCCCTTTCCCATTTTATTGGAGTCTCGTGTGAAATACTTGATGTGTTTTCCCTAGTTGTTTTTTTTTAGTGATCCGTAGTAATATATTTTCTGAGAAACGTGTGCAGTTGTTTCAGCGCTTCTTAATAATCAATTTTCTGGGAAAAGAAGGAAAGAGGGAAAGGGATGAAAGGGAAAACCAAGGGAAAGGAGCCATGGAGTGGAAGACCGTAAGAGAGGGAAGAGACCCGGGCGCAGCCGGGTATACTCCTATATATTTGGATATATCTGTCTAATCGAGGTTGGAGGCTAGACGGGGAAAAGGTAAGAAAAGGAGGAGAAATAGGGAGATGGGAGTGAGGGGGGGGGGGGTGCGGCAGAAAAGGGAGGGAGAGGAGGAAAGAGAAGGTGGGAAGGAAAAGGGGAATGTGGGGATCGAGTGAAGGAGAAAAAGAGAGGTGAAATAGGGAGTGGGGGAGAGACAGATTACCCAAGCCAACGCTGGGTACAGTACAGTTAGTACTTACTTACAGTACTACTTAGTACTTAGTACTAGTAGTACTTAGTAGTACTTAGTACTTAGTAGTACTTAGTACTACTTACAGTACTGTACTTACAATACAGTACAGTTGTAATTAATAATTTGAACTACCTCTCTGACAAGCTCAGCCTATTTTTCCCAGTAAGGTATTTTCTAAATGAATTCCCGCGTGCGGATTAAAACACTTTACATTCCTAAATTAGTATACATTTACAAATCAGTTAACACAAGATACAAACAAATTTCCCGAACATTCAAACTACATTGCAGTGTGGCTCCGAGAAGAATTACCCACTGCTGGTAGAATAATGTCTCTTATTACCAATTATCATTCTTCCCGATATTTATAAGACTAAAGTTATTGATTTAATTAAGGGTTCCCTTAAAGTGATGAGCGTTTACCTTGCTGTAGGTTGAGGGAGGCAATTAAGTGGTGGGGAAGGGAGGGTTTGGACGGGGGGAGGTGGGGGAGGGGGGGGCAGGACTTGTTTGTATGCCCCGCTCTCCCCCGCTCTCCCCCCCCCCCCGGGGTCAGCACCAGTGTCGTCATGGCTACAGACACTGGCTCACATCTTACGTGGCTTGTTATGTAAGTGCTCCCATGTGCGTGGCTTGTTATGTACGTGTTCCCATGTGCGTGGCTTGTTATGTAAGTGTTCCCATGTACGTGGCTTGTTATGTAAGTGTTCCCATGTACGTGGCTTGTTATGTAAGTGTTCCCATGTACGTGGCTTGTTATGTAAGTGTTCCCATGTACGTGGCTTGTTATGTAAGTGTGCCCATGTACGTGGCTTGTTATGTAAGTGTGCCCATGTACGTGGCTTGTTATGTAAGTGTTCCCATGTGCGTGGCTTGTTATGTACGTGTTCCCATGTGCGTGGCTTGTTATGTAAGTGTTCCCATGTACGTGGCTTGTTATGTAAGTGTTCCCATGTGCGTGGCTTGTTATGTACGTGTTCCCATGTGCGTGGCTTGTTATGTAAGTGTTCCCATGTGCGTGGCTTGTTATGTAAGTGTTCCCATGTACGTGGCTTGTTATGTAAGTGTGCCCATGTGCGTGGCTTGTTATGTAAGTGTTCCCATGTACGTGGCTTGTTATGTAAGTGTTCCCATGTGCGTGGCTTGTTATGTAAGTGTTCCCATGTGCGTGGCTTGTTATGTAAGTGTTCCCATGTGCGTGGCTTGTTATGTACGTGTTCCCATGTGCGTGGCTTGTTATGTAAGTGTTCCCATGTACGTGGCTTGTTATGTAAGTGTGCCCATGTGCGTGGCTTGTTATGTAAGTGTTCCCATGTACGTGGCTTGTTATGTAAGTGTTCCCATGTGCGTGGCTTGTTATGTAAGTGTTCCCATGTGCGTGGCTTGTTATGTACGTGTTCCCATGTGCGTGGCTTGTTATGTAAGTGTTCCCATGTACGTGGCTTGTTATGTAAGTGTTCCCATGTACGTGGCTTGTTATGTAAGTGTGCCCATGTACGTGGCTTGTTATGTTAGTGTTCCCATGTACGTGGCTTGTTATGTAAGTGTTCCCATGTACGTGGCTTGTTATGTAAGTGTTCCCATGTACGTTTCAGTGTGTGTGTTGGAGCCTATTTGTGCGACAGTAGTTAGTTACCAAGTGTGAGGTCATGTGTGTGTACTCACCTATTTGTACTCACCTATTTGTGCTTGCAGGATCGAGCATTGACTCTTGGATCCCGCCTTTCTAGCTATCGGTTGTTTACAGCAATGACTCCACACACAATGTGTGTGTGTGTGTGTGTGTGTGTGTGTGTGTGTGTGTGTGTGTGTGTGTGTGTGTGTGTGTGTGTGTGTGTGTGTGTGTGTCACTTGCTTAACGCAGTGACTGAGTAAAAGTTTCGCGGGAGGAACTTTGGCCAGCAGCGTGCGCGAGGTTCCTCTTCATGTTGTTACTCGTGTTCAGGTGGCGCCCTGCCTGATTATGTGCGGGTGTTGGACGCACTCTACCTGTGGCACGTTCATAGCCGTAGGTGTGCTTGTGTGCGTGGCTGGTGCCACGGAAGAAGGTGAGAGTGGCACCCGGCAACCCCTCCGGCACTGCCCCCTCCCCGACCTGGGACACAAACCCCCCCAACCACCACCACCACCACCACCACCACGCCACGCCAAGCTCTCTCCCCCCCCCCCTCCCTCCCACAGTCGCGCCACTACTCTGCCTCTCTGTCTCTCTCCCTCAGTCAACCCCTGCTCACTCCGCCCGGCCTCCTGACGAAGCAGCACGCCCTATACCGCAGACTCACGCACCAGGATCACCAAGCCTGGTGGCTCCTCTCGTCACAATACCACACCGCGGGTCACCACACTACGCGTGCCCTAATATACATTTATTATTGAAAGTACTCGTGCATACACTTGTTGAAAAATTCCTGTAAATTATGGAAGTTCAAATGTTAAGTCTTATAAAAAGGAAATTCGTGTGTTTACGCCGAATATTTAGAGACGTGTCCTGGATACCAGTATGCGAAGACGGGCGCTGAAGCCAGTGGAAGTGTCTAAGACATTTGGTAGACGGCGCTGTTGTTGTTTAGGTTCAGCTGCTCTTGAACAAAGTTTCCATGTAGCCCGGGCTATAGCCAGCCTGTAATAGACGGTGCGTTTGAGGCTTTCTTCATGTTTTAAGGGGGTTACCACTGACTCAGTGTGGTGGATTTTCTTAAAACACTCCTGTGAAGACGAGGCGGATTTGACGTCATCATTCGTGTGGCTTCAAGACGGATTCTTACATAATTGTTCGCGTGACTTCAAGATGGATTGCTACGGTGTTATTCATGTGACCTGAATAGCGATTATTAAGTCACTATTTTATGTGGCTTCAAGCGGGAGTCTCAAATCACCATTTCTTTGTGGAAAACACCTGTCATTGTGCGTATGTTGCCTCATGATGGTGGATTTCTTCCGCTGTTGTGGGTGGTGTTTAACGGCACCGGGTCATCAAGACACGAATCCTAAATTCCAGCTGGAATTTGTGCCTTCAAATTCCAAATTTGTGCCTTTGTGTCAGTGCCTTCAATCCAACATTCAATTCGGTGTTAATAAATTGAGAATTGACTAGTTCACAACAATTAAAGAGACTAGGTACGTGTCGTGATTCTTTTTTTTTTAATTCAAGTACTCAAGACAAGTACTTGAAAATGATGGAGAAATTAAATAATGCAGGAATTCAAGAAAGTGGAGCAAATATCCGGGCGGATTAAGTTGTTGTCCGGATACACCGTTCTTAAAAGGAAGACGGAGTCGTATTCACGAACGCCTTCCACCAACACCGGGGCGACTTCTGCAGTACACCCAAGTAAGCGCTACAATCTAAACACAGTCGTAGAAGTAGCAGAAGCAGTTGTCGCCGCTGCGACAGTAGCACCCACGCCACCAACAACATCCAGATATGCTAGAAGAGTTAAAAAAGAGCAAATAAAAGCGGGAGTAGTGCAGGCGATGAGTCACAATAACATGGCTAAAGTATGATGACCAGACCACACACTAGAAGGTGAAGGGACGACGACGTTTCGGTCCGTCCTGGACCATTCTCAAGTAGATTGTGGTGGAGATTTATGGCGGGAATAGTAACTGCAGTAAGAGTACGGTCCTGTAATAACATCAATAGTAGCAGCAATTGCACCCAGGAATATTTATACAATACAATACAATACAATACAATTTTATTTAGGTAAGGTACATACATACAATAAATATTTACAAGGATTGTTTGACTTATAGGTATAGCTAGTACATACAATGCCTAAAGCCACTATTACGCAAAGCGTTTCGGGCATGAATGTTATTGCAACATTCACATTCGTTTGGACAACCTGTAGCTTCCTGGTTACAGAGGTGTGAGGCCCGGTCACGAAGGTAGGGGGGGGGGAGGGAGGGGTAGGAATCTAGGAAGAAGTGTCGTAGGGGGGGGGGAGGGGAGGGGTTGTAATTCTGATTCATAACTCCGTTCCTGGAATCATACAATCACCTGTATATAACTTTTAATGGGTCGTACACTGGGTGTTGTCTTTCAGTAGACGCATCGGCAGTAACACTGGCTACATTATGTAACATAATGTAACTGTTTATGTAACATAATGTAACGTAACATAATGCTATTAATGGTAGTAGTAGTAACACAGTGTCGTAGTAGTAGTAGAAGTAGTAGTGGTGGTGGTAGTAAGGGTGGTGGTGGTGGTGGTTGCGTGTAAACATATGAACATAAACTTTTAATGAACTTTAAAAAAAAAAGAGGAGGAAGGAGGAACACACACACACACACACACACACACACACACACACACACACACACACACACACACACACACACACACACACACACATCTAGGGGGACACAGGTGGAAACTGAATGCCCAAATGAGCCATAGAGACGTTAGAAACAATTTTTTCAGTGTCAGGGTAGTAGACAACTGGAATGCATTAGGAAGTGATGTGGTGGAGGCCGACTCCATACACAGTTTCAAGTGTAGATATGATAGAGCCCAGTAGGCTCAGGAATCTGTACACCTGTTGGTAGGGGGGGGGGAGGGAGGGGTAGGAATCTAGGAAGAAGTGTCGTAGGGGGGGGAGGGGAGGGGTTGTAATTCTGATTCATAACTCCGTTCCTGGAATCATACAATCACCTGTATATAACTTTTAATGGGTCGTACACTGGGTGTTGTCTTTCAGTAGACGCATCGGCAGTAACACTGGCTACATTATGTAACATAATGTAACTGTTTATGTAACATAATGTAACGTAACATAATGCTATTAATGGTAGTAGTAGTAACACAGTGTCGTAGTAGTAGTAGAAGTAGTAGTGGTGGTGGTAGTAAGGGTGGTGGTGGTGGTGGTGGTTGCGTGTAAACATATGAACATAAACTTTTAATGAACTTTAAAAAAAAAAGAGGAGGAAGGAGGAACACACACACACACACACACACACACTCACACACACACACACACACACACACACACACACACACACACACACACACACACACACACACACACACACACACATCTAGGGGGACACAGGTGGAAACTGAATGCCCAAATGAGCCATAGAGACGTTAGAAACAATTTTTTCAGTGTCAGGGTAGTAGACAACTGGAATGCATTAGGAAGTGATGTGGTGGAGGCCGACTCCATACACAGTTTCAAGTGTAGATATGATAGAGCCCAGTAGGCTCAGGAATCTGTACACCTGTTGATTGACAGTTGAGAGGCAGGACCACAGAGCCAGAGCTCAACCCCCGCAAGCACAACTAGGTGAGTACACACACATTCAAACACAGCCCGGCTAGCTCAGTCGGTAGAGCACGAGACTCTTAATCTCGGGGTCGTGGGTTCGAGCCCCACGTTGGGCGATACATTTTTAATGGGTTTCTTTCACCCTGATGCATCTGTTCACCTAGCAGTAAATAGGTTCCAAAAAATGGCAAAAGAACTGTCACTGAAGACTAGCCCACAAAATATATAATCAAGTCAGGGATAAAAAAAATTCTGAATTACGAAAGATAAGCAAAAAAAAAATCATGGAGTTAAACATAATTTGACGTTCGAAAAGCAAACAGCGCAGAACACATCCTATTGGTCTAATTAGGATGTTCAGACCCATTGAACACATCCTATTGTTCTAAATTAGGATGTTCAGACTCATTGAACACATCCTATTGTTCTAATTAGGATGTTCAGACTCATTGAACACATCCTAATGTTCTAATTAGGATGTACAAACCCATTGAACACATCCTATTGTTCTAATTAGGATGTACAAACCCATTGAACACATCCTATTGTTCTAATTAGGATGTACAAACCCATTGAACACATCCTATTGTTCTAATTAGGATGTTCAAACTCATTGAACACATCCTAATGTTATGTGTTTATACGGTGTACCGAAGGTGAGACTCTCTTTAATGATATTTGCTTAATGTTTAATGTCTCTTTAATGATGTTTGCAGATGTCGCGTGAAACGATGAAGACAACACGGCTGGTGGACGGCTCCAAACCACTCTCGGCTGACT
The DNA here is from genome assembly GCF_020424385.1 of Procambarus clarkii. NCBI lineage: Eukaryota > Metazoa > Arthropoda > Malacostraca > Decapoda > Cambaridae > Procambarus > Procambarus clarkii. The sequence goes on along the minus strand of NC_059616.1, from coordinate 12,387,485 downwards.
TGGACAAACTGCCGAAATGGAATGACAAGTGGCTGCTGGAATTCATCTCGAGTCAGCGCAAGGTAATTAATTAAGATGGGTGCTAGGGTAAAGTGGTCCACGACCAGGGTATCATTTGTGAAGTTAAGTGACGCCGGTCGTTGGGAGCCGGTCGGCCGAGCGGACAGCACGCTGGATTTGTGATCCTGTGGTCCTGGGTTCGATCCCAGGCGCCGGCGAGAAACAATGGGCAGAGTTTCTTTCACCCTATGCCCCTGTTACCTAGCAGTAAAATAGGTACCTGGGTGTTAGTCAGCTGTCACGGGCTGCTTCCTGGGGGTGGAGGCCTGGTCGAGGACCGGGCCGCGGGGACACTAAAGCCCCGAAATCATCTCAAGATAACCTCAAGATAACCTCAAGATAACGCCAGAAGAGGGACAAATAGAGTCTGAAAAAACCCATCCGGCTGTAACAATATAAACTGGGTAACGTCACTGGCAAAGAAATGTAAGAATTTGCTTTAGAAATACGACCGAGAATTATTCAGAACTCTGTATATTCTTGAATACCTTTCGTGAAACTGAAAGAAAGAAGTTATTAAGACATTAAAGCAGTTGAGCGTCACGTCATTGAAGGGAAGAAGAAAGGTTTACCGTGAACACACCGGACTTAATACGATGAAATAATAAAGCAAACGGAGTAACTGGTGTTATCTTGAGGTTATCTTGAGATGATTTTGGGGTTTAGCGTCTCTGCGGCCCGGTTCTCGACCAGGCCTCCTTTTTGTTACACCCCTTCCCCCCCAGGAAGCAACCCGTAGCAGCTGTCTAACTCCCAGGTATCTATTTACTGCTAGGTAAGAGGGGAATCAGGGTGAAAGAAACATTTTGCCCATTTGTCTCCGCTTCCACTGGGGATCGAACCCGGAACCTCAGGACTGTGAATCCGAAGCGCTGTCCACCCAGTTGTCAGGCGGTGTGGGAGGTACCAAATAATGGCACAGATACAGGCTAAGTTCCCAAGGACAGAAACAGAGGCAAACTATAGTATATAGTGTATAGTAAATACGGAAAAAGCGCAGGCACCGCTCCTGTGCCAGGTAAGTTACGGGCTCACCATAGCCCGTGCTACTTGCCCCGCTCCTGTGCCAGGTAAGTTACGGGCTCACCATAGCCCGTGCTACTTGCCCCGCTCCTGTGCCAGGTAAGTTACGGGCTCACCATAGCCCGTGCTACTTGCCCCGCTCCTGTGCCAGGTAAGTTACGGGCTCACCATAGCCCGTGCTACTTGCCCCGCTCCTGTGCCAGGTAAGTTACGGGCTCACCATAGCCCGTGCTACTTGGAACTTGTTCCGAGTAGCTGAATCTATAACAACACTAAAAAAGCCGCCAGATAAGGGCAAAAGTTCAGCATCCCATACAGAGATAACGTGGGTGGTGTGTGGTGACTGTCTCAGATGTGCTGTAGGGACACGAAGGACAAGATGCTCAGTTTTGGAGTAGTGAAGAAGTGGCAAGGATCAGAGTTAAGTAGTGGTGACACACTTCATTCATAGTTACACAAGTATGTAACAACAGAACCCAAGCGGTTCCATAGGGGAATTTCCATTTCCATAGGGAAATCCTGCTCCAAGCAACAGCCTAGTGGACCAAACTCTCACAAGTCAAGCTTGGCCTCGGGCCGGGCTTGGGGAGTAGAAGTCCCAGAACCCCATCAACCAGGTATCAACCAGGTATAGCTTGTACCATAACGTGAACGAATGTAGGCGGAACCCAAGTGCTGAAGCACATCAACGCGGGCTCAGTATAGGCTGACAAATAAATCATTTATAATTATGGAGTAAATTTAGCCCCCATAACTTAACATTTCTTGTCAGGCTAATTCGGCCAATCGGAAAACGATATAATTAGCGAGGGAGACGCGGCTGAGCTCTCCAGAAATACTCCTTTATGTTCGGTGTTGGGCTTAAGGCTCTCACCACTTGGAGAGCTATTATGGCCTAAAACCTAATTTACTCACCAACTTTCAAGTCCGGGCTAAACTTGAAGCGCCGACCTGCTTGAAGCAACGGTCTCGCTTCATGCAGGTCGGCGTTCAATCCCTTGCACAGCCCGTCCTCCAAACAAAGATCCAAAAGTGATTCCATGCACCCGCCAAACCCCCTGTTTATGAATGAAAAAAAAGGTTTATACACGATTCACAACTGCTGACGTTCGAACATATCCGGAACAAGTGCTTCACGGACGAATTTTGTTCGAATCACAACGCTATAAATGCTTCACCCACGTACTACAAATACAAATAATCGCCAACAGAACCTAAACACCTAACCTAACCTAACCTATGCCTATTTATAAACAATATCCTAATATATTATAATATTAATTTATACTTGAGAAAATTCCCGTTTTGAATGAACAGCATGTTAAAATTTATGAATGCGTCTGTGGGGTTGACCGCTGAATGTAATGGACTTGAGTCGAGGATGGGTTGTCTTCCAAGTGCTATAGAGTCGTAATGGCTTGGCTCTTTCTCCCTGATAATTCCCTCCCCTCCGGGCTAAACGATATACACATAAGTATGGGGCGCCGTACGGCACAGGGACTGATACATGCCAAGAGCTCTAAATGATTTAAGGCACAACTGCAAATTTTGTGTACAATTATCTGCAGTAATGCTTAGATTCTATACATGTATTGAATACCAGTGTGTGGTAGTCATACATTTACAAGGTTTCGAACAGCTGAAGCGCCAGCATGTTTTGGTCACTGGCCTGATTCACGAAGCAGTTACACAAGCACTTACGAACCTGTACATCTGTTCTCAATCTTTGTCGGCTTTGTTTACAATTATTAAACAGTTAATAAGCTCTGAAGCACCAGGAAGCTGTTTATAACAATAACAACAGTTGATTGGGAAGTTTTCATGCTTATAAATTGTTTAATAAATGTAACCAAAGCCGTCGTAGATTGAGGAAAGATGTACACGTTCGTAAGTACTTGCGTAACTACTTCGTGAATCTGGCCTCTGTATCCTAAGTTGATAGCCGTGAAATTAGTGGTGGTAACTCTGCTGCTTGAGCCAGGCTTCGTCTGCTTGAGCCAGGCTTCGTCTTGGTCTGCTTAATAACACGTTCATGGCCAGTTGGCACTTGGAGTGCACGCGATGGTTGATCACCCGCCGCCAATATCGAACACCACGTCAATTCATGTCCGGTGTTATCTAGGACACACAGTACGCGCCCCCTTCACCCTCCACACGCAAACCTATTTACTCTAGATCAAACCAACAAGAACCTATTTTTTTTAATTTTGTTGTAAAGTGAGAATCACTTAATTCATTAATCACTTGAGTGGTTGAGGTGTTAATATGAGCTTGACCCTGACCCCAAGACGTCATCTACCTGCACCTCTCGGCCAAGCCGGCGCCGGACACCGTCTCCCTGCCCGAAGAACAAGCCAGAAAACATTAACAGTCTATTAACTTGCCTGTGACCCCAGGCGATAAGTGCGCCGCCAGGTGTGGCAGCAGTCCGGGCCGTTGTTAACAGTGAGGACCGTGAGTGCCTGACGGCAGTATCGAGACACCAAAGGGACATGATCTGGTGCCCCAAGGCGGAGGAAGTGTCCAGACGTCCAGTCGTCGTCAAAGGTCAACCTGGAGTCTCGACTACACAGTAGTTACCGCTCACACGTCAGTTGTCAGCTAGTGAACATAAGAATATAAGAACAAGGTGACTGCAGAAGGCCTATTGGTCCATACGAGGCAGCTCCTATTAATAACCACCCAATCCCACTCAAAGTGCTTTTAATTATTCAGAAATGTTTCTTCCTAGGATAGTTAGCGGGTCAGCGGGCCATACTAAAAACATTTGGTCATAATATTCACAATGATGTATCGATTTTGCGTTTATGTTTTTTTGTTTTAATGGTGTGAACCATTCATATTGATCTTAGAATCTCAGTGTAATATTGGTTGTTTTATTCGTGCATATATCAGTGATGAAACCCCAATAATTACAATACTCTGGTAAATGGGTCACTCCAGAGGGTCGTTGAACCCTCATGTCAAGACCAGGAATTAGTTTGTAATTTTATCCACGTGTTATAATAATCATTTTATTTTATATAATTTTATCCAAGTGTTAAGTCGACACCCGACGCTGCGTAACTTGGGAGACACAAATGTGTTGCTCGGGTGAACAAATGATAACAACGACCTCCTTCCTCCTGCATCAATACACAAGCAGGCATCGTGGTCGACATTCCCAGGATGTGTGTGTGTGTGTGTGTGTGTGTGTGTGTGTGTGTGTGTGTGGGTGGGAGGGGGGAGGTAGGGGGTGTCATTGATCCCAACACCTTCCATAACTGACGCAAAAGGGGAAATTATACACCCTGAAGTGTACCTCACTTCTCTATGTATATTTACATACATAGAGTTTATCTTAGATCTGAACTATGTTCAGGAATAAAGAATTATACATTCTGGATACTCAGCGAGGTCTTAGAGTGACTAATGTTCTTCTGGTGGTTGACAGACCTCAACACCATAACACTGACAATCTCTTCAAGAAAACTGTACCCGCAGGAGCCTGGGGGCCAGATTCACGAAGCAGTTCCGCAAGCACTTGCGAACCTGTCCATCTTTTCCCAATCTTTGACGGCTTTGTTTACAATTATTAAACAATTAATGAGCTCCAAAGCACCAGGAGGCTGTTTATAACAATAAGAATAGTTGATTGGCAAGTTTTCATGCTTGTAAACTGTTTAATAAATGTAAATAAAGCCGTCAAAGATTGAGGAAAGATGTACACGTTCGTAAGTACTTGCGTAACTGCTTCGTGAATCTGGCCCCTGCTCCTCATCATTGTATCTCACGAAACAGGCGGAAAACATATCAAGTGCTAAGTGTGTAATTAAACATCTAAATTAATTAATAAAATTGAAAAAACAAAACTAAATAGTAGGCAGCTCCCTTACTAGCACATTATCACAGACAGATGCGAAGTGTGAACATTCATACTTAGCAGTAAATAGGTACCTGGGAGTTAAACAGCTGCTAGGGGCTGCTTCCTGGGGGTGGAGGCCTGGTCGCAAACAGGGCCGCGGGGACACTAAAGCCCCGAAATCATCTCAAGATAACCTCAAGAATTCAGTATAAAACATTAACTTCCGGGAAGTGACAATTAAACTGTGTGATATGACTAGAGTTACAGCTCACCAGGCTATATTCCGCAGCAAAATGGTACGAGTAATGTTTCTTATTTGAAAAGCTTAAGAAACTTCAGCATATAAATGGTGTTGCTTTAAGATTACGAGGAACGTGAAGATCCAACTCAGGAAGCTAGGGTTAGAGATATTGTGTTCCCTTGACGTAGACGGCCTTACCTCATGTGATAGAGAATAGATCTGTATAGAACACAGTAATCAACAGCTATGAGATGCTCTGCCGTATTGGTTCCCAACTTTCCTGAGTTGAGGTCACAAACTTACTGATTCCAAGACTTCATGGCCCGCCTCACATTTACTGAGCTGAGGTTATGTTTACATTAGACTTAATGAATAAATTGGCTTGATTAAAATGCTAATATTACCCTCATGCTAATAGAGCAGTTGTCATGCCTATACTCACCTAATTGTGCTTACGGTGGTTGGGCTTTGGATCCTTGGAAAACATGTGATGGGCCCGCCAGGCAATTCTCTGAGACGCACTGGTTGGGGGGTTATCTTGAGGTTATCTTGAGATGATTTCGGGGTTTTAGTGTCCCCGCGGCCCGGTCCTCGACCAGGCCTCCACCCCCAGGAAGCAGCCCGTGACAGCTGACTAACACCCAGGTACCTATTTTACTGCTAGGTAACAGGGGCATTCAGGGTGAAAGAAACTTTGCCTATTTGTTTCTGCCTCGTGCGGGAATCGAACCCGCGCCACAGAATTACGAGCCCTGCGCGCTATCTACCAGGCTACGAGGCCCCCCGAAAAAATACCCGGTGAAAAAAATTATTAATATACAATAAAGTTTGTTTAAGTTGTTTTATAAATATAATTTTGCGGCCTACAGTACGCATAGCGGTAATCATGTTCTAAGTATTCAGACCACTAAATTTATGTCCATCTAAATTGTGTCACGCATGACACCCATTAAACATATCTATACTATAAGAGAGAATGTCTATCTGTCTATCCAAAGGTGGAGGCCAGATGCTTGGGGCTAGTCTCACCCAAATGCTCAGCTATTATGGTCTCGGGTGCGGGACGGTCTTAAGTTAATTTTTTAAAGAAATATTAGTGATTATAAACACTCCTATGGGATTTTTATGGAGTTAGGTGTGAAATATATGGTGTGCTTCCCATAGAGTTTTACATGATCGTAATAATATTTTCTGAGACCCGTATAGTTGTTTCAGTGCTTCTCAATAACACATTTTCTGTGAGAATGGGGAGAAAGGGGGATGGGGGGAGGAAGAAGGGGGGGGTGACGAAGAGAGGAACAAGGGGAATGGGGACGGTGGGGGTGTCATGGGGAAGATGGGGTAAAGGAATGTTATAAAATGAGGCACCAGGTTGAAATAGAATATTCGAAGAATAAGCCAGAAATCACTTAAAGATGGGAGACATTAGGTGAGCACCGTTGATGTTCAGCCCGTCCTCTTAAAAATAACGTCACTTTTGGCTGGTATGCGCGCTACGTCTAAATTTGGACGTAATTTGAAATGAAATCGACTCACAAAAGTAACGTACTGTTCCGTTTTCTGTTTGAGATGTCTGTCAACACAACAGTTACAGACACAATTGTCAAGTGACGAGGCAATAGAAAACGAAAGAAATGCATGAAAGGGGGACTAAACAGATGATAAAAAAAACAAAGGTTGACAAATGAAGTAAAGAAAGGGAACTGGTAACGCAAGAAGGGCAAAACAGATTTAACGAAATGGAAGAATGGATAAGAAAGCAAGAATGAGAGATAAATAAAGCAGGATTTAGGGGAAGAAATAAGGGAGAGGAGAGAGAAACAATCTTGGACACTTTTACAAACATGATCCCAGATAACAAGGCGGAAAGGAAGGAGGAAAGGAAATGGAACAACATCCATTAACACATGTGTCAATGGATGTTGTTATGACACAACATGCTGTATCAATAATCAAAGTAATCACCAAAGATACATACATAGTAATTGAAGGACAAATGAAATATATTCCCGAAACGCTGCGCGTACTAGTAGCTTTAAAAGATTTGTATATATATAAATAAAATAAAAACATAAAATATGAAGACGGCGAAGAAAGTCAAATAACAAGTGAAACATGGAGGCGTCACTGGACAGCGCGGAAACCTTCCATCTTTTACCCGATGTGTTCATTACAAACTAAAGCTGAACACAGACGTCCAACATTGACAAAGACTAGGGTTAAACGCATGTGTATGAATACACACATATTTGTTGGGTGGATCTTGTGGAGAAATAGCTGCAATTGAGAACATTATAAGAAATGAGATACACTGTGGTGGCGGGAACAATGACTTGAGGCGCGCGCAGCCTGGAGCAGCGGGTCAAGAGATCTCGGGCCACAACTGGAAGCTCACTGGAAGTGGTTCCCCAACTCCTCCCCTCTTGGCCAACATTGACTTATAATAATAATGATGATGAAGACTAATCCACCTTGCGACGATATCGACGCCATCTGTGGAGTGAAGTGTGACGATATCCACGACATCTGTGGAGCACTACCGACCACAATTCGCTTAGGAGGTGGGTCGACGACAACGCCCTCTGTTGAGGGAGGTGACGATGTCAACGCCATCTATTGAGTGAACCCGATCACATTTTTTATTCCCCTGTGAATGGCTGTCATTATATTTGATCCCTGTGTAGTTTCTGTCTTGCTAATGACGTTTTTAGTCCACAGAAGTAATGGAGAGGATCGTGGTCAGCAGGAATCAGTCCCCCAGGATAGTCCTTAACTCAAGACGTGTTCGAGCAGGAACAAGTGGCCATATCGGTATAGACAGATTGATAATTGATGAAGATTAAGCCACCTAAAAGGTGGCACGGGCATGAATAGCCCGTAAGTGGTGGCCCTTTTGAGCCATTACCAGTATCAATAGATGATACTTGAGATCTGTGGAGGTGCGACTGCACCCTGCGTGACGGGAGATGTCTCCCGTGAATGTGTCCAAAGATTGATTGATTGATAAAGATTAAGCCACCCAAGAGGTAGCACGGTATAGACAGTGATTTGTCTCTATAATAAGTTGTTTTGAATGAGAAACTGAGGAGTCAGTGGGCATGGGTGGAAGCCTGAGACGAAGATGTCACACAAGAATGCAGAGAAGCGCCTAGAGCGTGAGAGCAGTAAACAAGTAGGAGTTAGGTGAGGAAGTACATGGGGATAACACCATTCACACCTCCATAAGCAGTTGTGATTACATAATAACAAATTATGGGAAGCTGGTGACCGAGAACACAAAAGGCGGGGATTAAGAGCTGACGCTCGACCCAACAAGCATTACACTATGTACACACACACACACACACACACACACACTAAAATCATCAACGCTCATGACTAAAAGCTCATCAAGGGCAACTCATCTTGCATTTATCCCTTATGTTGCAGACGTGTTGCTGCGGGGACGCTGCCACCGCATAGTGTGACGTCACCGCTCAAGGCCCACCTGTTATGTCATGCCTCTGGTCAGTGTGACGTCACCGCTCAAGGCCCAGCTGTCATGTCATGCCGTTGGTCAGTGTGACGTCACCACTCACGGCCCAGCTGTCATGTCATGCCGTTGGTCAGTGTGACGTCACCACTCAAGGCCCCATCTGTCATGTCATGCCTCTGGTCAGCTGATATCGTCATGGCGACTCACCGAACACTGCGCCATCCTCATATGATCAAAATATATACAGCTCCGACTAATTACCATGCATGACATCACCACCTGAAGTCAATATCCGACAATTCTCCAGATATGACGTCATTATTACGCAATCGAACTGCGCCAGCCATTGCCGTTGGACGGCATGATCACGTGACCCAGTTGTGCCTCAGTTATTGGTTCTATATTCTGACGTCATAATGACGTCATGACCGAGCGATGCTACAACTGCTGATCTTCACATGTGACGCGATGATCACGTGACCCAGGGATGCCAAAGCGGTTCATTCCTATGTACGATGTGAAGATCCGGGGAGGAAAGCGCATAGTGGAATGGCGGTTTGGGTAAGTATATGACTGCTCTTGTGTTCCTCACCCTTAACAACACCAGCATTGTCTCTCCTCACTATTATCTCTCATCACTAGCACATCACTTAGTAGAGAAAAACGCCCGAAAACACACACACACACACACACACACACACACACACACACACACACACACACACACACACACACACACACACACACACACACACACACACATGGGGCCTCGTAGCCTGGTGGATAGCGCGCAGGACTCGTAATTCTGTGGCGCGGGTTCGATTCCCGCACGAGGCAGAAACAAATGGGCAAAGTTTCTTTCACCCTAAGTGTCCCTGTTACCTAGCAGTAAATAGGTACCTGGGAGTTAGTCAGCTGTCACGGGCTGCTTCCTGGGGTGTGTGTGTGTGTGTGTGTGGTGTGGAAAAAAAAGTAGTTAGTAAACAGTTGATTGACAGTTGAGAGGCGGGCCGAAAGAGCAAAGCTCAACCCCCGCAAAAACACAACTAGTAAACACACACACACACACACACACAAATATATTGGAATATATAGACAAATACATTTAGGCCTCAATGGCTGTGCACGGCAGAATTTTGAACAATTCTAAACAATGTGCGTTAACTTGAAATATTAATGAAAGAGCAAACGAGCACGCTAGCTCGCAGGTACGCACGTACACACATGCGTACACAAGCACGGATTCACACACACATTCACGCACATGTAGGCATAAGGAGATAAGAGAAGCAATGGGTAATAAAAGGCAGGAACCTGCAAGCGTGGGTCAAACTAAAGCTTCCACAACTGGACTCATATCCGCAGCTTATGTTAAGCTGGCGAGCACGAGGGGGAGTGCCCAGGGGCCAGATTCACGACGCAGTTACGCAAGAACTTACGAACGTGTACATCTTTTCTGAATCTTTGACTGTTATTCCTCAATCAACTGTTATTGTTATAAACAGCCTCCTGGTGCTTCGGAGCTCATTAAATGTTTAATAATTGTAAACAACTCTGCCAAAGATTGAGAAAAGATGTACAGGTTCGTAAGTGCTTGCATAACTGCTTCGTGAATCTGTCCCGTGGAACCCAAACCTGGAAGCTTCAGCGCGTCGTGTGTGTACCAAGTGTCCCACCAGTCCTGGAGTCTCCAGGACCTGCCTGGAACCCCACCTGGAAAAGCACAAAACGAACATCGAAATTAATCTGATAATTGAGAAGCCTGAGGAATACGGATAGGCTTGGGGAACTAAACCTAATGATACCTGTAGAAAAGATAAGTTGAAGGAACGTGTTCCATACATACAAAATACTCGGGGATATCGATACAATAATGTTTAGGCTGATCAGCAGTACATCGAGAGAACGCCATAGGAACTAAGACACTATATAAGCCATAAGGATGCGAGGGAACATTTCTTAGCTGAAATAGTAGTTAGTAAATAGAAGTAAATAACCTGAGCCACTAGCTTTAATAGTTTTACAAGCACACATGACACGGAACAGTGGGAGGGAGAGTCATCACATTATGTGACAGGTAGACGGAAAAGGTGGTACCCAGGAACTGAAGCTTGGTCCTGATAACTGTTTTGGTGAGAGCTGTTAGGAAAATGGACACAGACACCACACACACACACACACACACACACGCGCACACACGCACACACGCACACACGCACACACGCACACACGCACACACACACACACACACACACACACACACACACACACACACACACACACACACACACACACACACACACACACACACACACACATTTGGAAGCTGAGTACCCAAATGAGCCACAGAGACGTTAGAAAGAACTTTTTCAGTGTCAGAGTAGTTAGTAAATGGAATGCATTAGGAAGTGATGCGGTGGAGGCTGACTCCATACACAGTTTCAAATGTAGATATGATAGAGCCCAATAGGCTCAGGAATCTGTACACCAGTTGATTGACGGTTGAGAGGCGGGACCAAAGAGCCAGAGCTCAACCCCCGCAAGCACAATTAGGTGAGTACAATTAGGTGAGTACACACACTGCTTCGCCGATCACATGACGTGTTACAGACACAAAATCAATGGGAAGCTTCTATAATTATCTCCGTCTTGATAATGAACTAATTTAATAAAAACCATTATGCTATGAATTAAGTCTTGTAAAGCTGCACATCCCGCAGAGGTGGAAATACAACACCGGCTGCTTTTCACCTTTAACAGTGGTAGTAATGGACCATACTCACCCCGTGGGTGTTAGTCAACCACGCTCGCCCCCGTGGGCGGCAGCGGACCACGCTCGCCCCCGTGGGCGGCAGCGGACCACGCTCGCCCCCGTGGGCGGCAGCGGACCACGCTCGCCCCCGTGGGCGGCAGCGGACCACGCTCGCCCCCGTGGGCGGTAGTTGAAAGAGGTCATAGAGGCACATAATGTGCTCAGGAGCTGACCCCCGTAATTCGTTTAACTAAGCAGGTCACAGTCTGACCCAGCAGGAAATTATGTTAATCTTATGATTTCGACTTAAACTCCTAAACAGAGATGCTTGAATCTTTTTATTAGTTTTATTCACGTATTATACAGTTCATACTCATCCTGTGAGTGGTGGTGGAAAGGTTGCAGAGGCACATATAGTGATTGACTTAGAAATTGAATCTCAGTTTACACAGCATTGATGAACTACTGTAGTTGCAAGTAAATAAAAATAAAATAAAATAAATAAATTTTATATATAAATAAATAAGTCTATGAACGCTGAAGTGTACTTATTGTTGATGTAGAGATATATATTCCCACTTTCATTGTTTACGCTGCCGTGAGAAGAATGGCTGGTGCTTATGTTACGAGTCAGTGAGGGTGAAAGTCCAGAGTTGTAGCGCGCCCCGGGGAGCGTTGCTAAGCGGTTGCTATGCCACGCGCTTATGACGTCATGTAAACACAGGACGCTCACAGTCTGGGGGAAGATGTCTTCCACAGTGCTTACCTGACAGTGACTGTGAGGAAATAAGGTCTTATTACCCCGCCCAATAACCTCCTTGTAATCATTATACTGTAGTCGTAAATTATCACTTTTTATGACCTAAATTAACAAGAGAACACTAGAGATAAAACCATAGGGTAACGTAGTAGTATAAAAACCGGGCATGAATAATAAAAATCACCATTGTTTATCTGAGGACATATTGGCAATGTACAATTTGTATAATGTGGGTGCTAATTTTCATTCTTTTTTATTTTATATATCCCTTGCTGCGGATACAAATAAGACACTAATGCCAAACATTCCCAAAATTAGTGAACATAAAAATTTAAGTGCACACAAACTATTACAAGTGTGTAATAGCTGAACGCGTTTGATAAATCGCAAACATTGTTACCCGCAAAAATGGGAATCTTTTTGCATTTGTAGTTAGGAAAGCGGCCGGTAGATGGCGTGTGGCGCCAGCGATATCACCCCCCCATACCTGACACACACACACACACACACACACACACACACACACACACACACACACACCAAGCTTCGCCTGGGACACGCTCAGCAGACAAGGTTGAGATGTGCTGCAGACAGAGGCCTCGCAGGGTGGTACAGGTTGGAGACGAGATAACAGTGTTGGTGTCGCCGATAACAGCAGACTGGTTAAGGAATTACATAGTAAGACCATCTGTTAATGTGGCCACACTAACATACGCAGACACTGTAGTGTGAACAATGAACGGATAGAAAAATAGTTGATAGATAACATTAGAAGTTGAATTAGAAGATTAACATTAGAAGAACTAACATTCTTTATTAGAAGTTGAAGATAAATCGTTACGATGCTTATCTCATATTTAAAAAACAAACTTGAACAATAAAATACTGAAAATTGCAGACATTAATTGAAATTACTTTTTTGGTGGGTTTTGCAAGTATGTGAGCTGTAAAAGTTGTGAAGATATAAACTAGTGAACAATCGACATAACGTCACAAGGGGACAAGCAGCAGCAGTGCCTGACACACCACCACCAGCGATGGCACTGCCAGAGTGCCAGGCGGCGACCCGTAGTGACCATCTAGACCACTAACCATCACCGTAGACATGTCTGGCTGGACCTGACTTCGGGGGGCCAGGTCCTGCCTAACCATACACTACATCCTTGTGGGGGTGGAAAATAAATATATATATATATATATTTATATATGTGCCCATGAGGATGGGTGGAGCAGAGAGCTAGTAGTGTGAAAAAGGCACCATGTGCTGTGCTGTAGTGACTCGCGATCACAACTACCCGCGCCAGTTACAGTTAAGTCACTATCTCTCTGTATTATAGTTTTGTAATTAACATATTGCTGCTTGTATATAACTTAATCAGTGCTTTTTTTCCCCACATCTTCCGGGAGTTTCTTCCCCTACCACCAGTACTGACGTCCGGGAGGTATTTCCACTGATACACATCCCACACATGTACTGTTCGCGAAGTGATTTTAAAACCTACCTAACCTCACCTCACCCAACCTCACCCAACCTAACCTTGCCTAACCTAGCATAACCTAGGTTAGGTTAGGTTAGGCTAGCCTAACCTAACCTAACCTAACCTCACCTCACCTAACCTCACCCAACCCAACCTCACCTCACCCAACCTAACCTAACCTAACCTAGCCTAACCTAGGTTAGGTTAGGCTAGCCTAACCTAGCCTAACCTAGGTTAGGTTAGGCTAGCCTAACCTAGGTTAGGTTAGGCTAGCCTAACCTAACCTAACCTTGCCTAGCCTAACCTAACCTAACCTAGCCTAACTTAGACCAAACAAGGCTAACTTAACCCAGCCGAGCCTTACACAGGCTTCGCTAATACAACAAAGCCTCAAGGTATATACGGATTTGACCATCATAATACGAGAATGCACACAGAAATCACAATAGCGTGATATATCAAATGAATATATCCACAAGGGCCGTTATGAGGGCTCGAACTTACGTCCAGGATGATCCCAGACGCGCCCTAATCGACTGCGATTAAGAGTGTGAGAGCAGTAGCAATCCCGGTTGCAATTCTTATACCCTGTCGTGGCTCAGTCGATTAAGGAGCTTCTGGGATCATCCTGGACGTAAGTTCGAGCCCTCATAACGGCCCTTGTGGATTTATTCATCATAATACGAGCTTTGGCTAACTATCTTGTGTATGATTTTACCGTTAGTCTATTCCCACGCCTTGTACCGTTATTCCTAACGGTACAAGGTACATACAACACCAGTAGCGACGCGCTTACATCACCAGTAGCGACGCGCATACAACACCATACGGATACAACATACAACACCAGACGGATACAACATACAACACCAGACGCATACAACATACAACACCAGACGCATACAACACCAGACTCATACAACACCAGACGCATACAACACCAGACTCATACAACATACAACACCAGTAGCAACACACATGACGCCATATATACACACCACACCTGTTGCTATACACACAGTAGTTTCAATGGAAATCGATATTGCTACACCATGCCCAAGAATGTGGACCTCCCCCCCCCCTGGCGTCTCTCCTTCCCCCCCCCCCTATTGTAAAAAGGGGGAAGGGGAGACGTCTCCCCTATCCCCCCTGCTATATATATATATTTCCCTCTTGCATCGTAGGGGCATTTACCTAAACAAATACGAAAGGTTAAAGTTTTACCTTTGATTTTTTTTAAAGGTAAAATTTTATAACTCTCCCTCTCTGAGCATACAATCCCAGCTAACACACTGCACAACCACAAAGTTATTTCTACAATAGTTTAGTGCAACGTTGTTAAACAAGGTTGTTACAACGTTATTATAATGTTGTAGTTACGCTATTAGGATATTATGAACAGTTGGAAAAACTGTTGAAAATCTCCTTTTAGACTTCATAGGAGTGAATGGGGTTTGGAAGAGGTGCTGGTTCTTCTTAAAGAGGGGCTCGACCCTGACAACCCCCCTATGCCACTCTACATTCAATTACAATTCACCTTGCAGAGCTTCGTGAGGCTAGCCCTAAGCATTCCCCGGCGAGAAACAATGGGCAGAGTTTCTTTCACCCTATGCCCCTGTTACCTAGCAGTAAAATAGGTACCTAGGTGCAGGCGATGAGTCACAACGTGGCTGAAGTATGTTGACCAGACCACACACTAGAAGTTGAAGGGACAACGACGTTTCGTTCCGTCCTGGACCATTCTCAAGTCGATTGGTTGAGAATCTACTTGAGAATGGTCCAGGACGGACCGAAACGTCGTCGTCCCTTCAACTTCTAGTGTGTGGTCTGGTCAAGGTACCTAGGTGTTAGTCATCTGTCATGGGCTGCTTCCTGGGGGTGGAGGCCTGGTCGAGGACCGGGCCACGGGGACACTAAAGCCCCGAAATCATCATCTCAAGATAACCTCCACCCTTCGACAGCCAGACAGGCATTCTATTTTATAGATATAAACTACTAACTCTGGTACAGTTAGTGGCCAGCTTGGGACTAACTAATTTATCGTGAGGGAGACAGTTACGCATAATAAGAATAACCTGAATATTCTTCACAAACACATTATCCTTAATTTACAACTTCCTATATATACTGAACGTATTCATCAAAACAACAGATCTGGTTAATGTTGTTTCCTGGCCATGTACTTGGGCCAGGGGCCACCTGGGCCAGGGCCACCTTTACCAGGGGCCACCCGGGCCAGGGGCCACCCGGGCCAGGGGCCACCTGGACCAGGGCCACCTAGACCAGGGGGCCACCCGTGTGTCCTTATACCGAAGCTGTATAAGAGGCCATAAATGCCGTCACATTGATGGATGTAAGTCTAAATATTTTAATATCATGACTGTCAGCCAAGGGGAGGGGGGACAGTTGGCTATAAGTCTGTCAGCCAGGGGGGGGGGCAGCTGGCTGTAAGTCTGTTAGTAACTAAAATATCTAAAATAACGACGACAAACTTTGTACATTCGAATTTACAAATGAGGCAATGTTGTATATTGTAATACACTACCCCCCCCCCCTCCCCCCGTAATACATTTCCCTGTATTACTTTTGATGTAATCTTCTTTCATTATTACAATATTATACACCTGTACCTCACAGGTGCGTCACTGTGGCGTCGTATATTCTGCCACTGGTTGGACACGTATACTGTGCACTGTGAAAGCCTTCACGGTAAGGTGAACGTAGCCTGGGGCCTCGTAGCCTGGTGGATAGCGCGCAGGACTCGTAATTCTGTGGCGCGGGTTCGATTCCCGCACGAGGCAGAAACAAATGGGCAAAAGTTTCTTTCACCCTAAATGCCCCTGTTACCTAGTAGTAAATAGGTACCTGGGAGTTAGTCAGCTGTCACGGGCTGCTTCCTGGGGGTGGAGGCCTGGTCGAGGACCGGGCCGCGGGGACACTAAAGCCCCGAAATCATCTCAAGATAACCTCAAGAAGGTTCCCGAATGCTGTTCTCTCGTCACCTCCAGCACTGTGTATGGTGATGTGGGTCTGAGGGGACCTCTGGAGATGCGGTTCTGTACTATGTTTCTAATGCCATCTAAGAGAAGGTGTTCATAATCTTTCTTGCGTCAAAAAATGGTCTTATTCGTCGCTTAGTTTGATTCCAGATTGTGTTGAATGTGTAAGTAGGTTGAGAAAACACTCAGTGTGGCTTTACCCGCGCAAAGCTTGGGTGTAAGATAAGCTGCACTTGTGGTTAATCCTTAGAGGTAATGCTCAGTAACCTGAAGATGTTATTGTATGTGCTGCTGCTTGTCTTGGGTATGGCTCCTTGCTAATCACCGGCTCCTTGCTCATCATTGGCTCCTTGCTCATCATTGGCTCCTTGCTCATCATTGGCTCCTTGCTCATCATTGGCTCCTTGCTCATCATTGGCTCCTTGCTCATCATTGGCTCCTTGCTCATCATTGGCTCCTTGCTCATCATTGGCTCCTTGCTCATCATTGGCTCCTTGCTCATCATTGGTTCCTTGCTAATCATTGGCTCCTTGCTCATCATTGGCTCCTTGCTCATCATTGGCTCCATGCTCATCATTGGCTCCTTGCTCATCATTGGCTCCATGCTCATCATTGGCTCCTTGCTAATCATCACCAGCACAATCCTCTTATTAAAAGAACTGACCAATATCTCCATTAGTGAGCTGAGGTCTTTTGCCTCATTCTTCTCAAACTATTAACAAATATATTTGCCTTCCTTCGGCTGCATTTGTTATTTCATAATGTGACTTGTTCTGTATCGTTTTAAATAATCTAGAAAATCACAATACAAGTATATCACAATCATTAATGTTTGTATATTATTTTACGGCAAAGAAGGTTAATTTTTTGATGAAAAATATGTAAACTCTACGGACTTGTGAAGTATATTTTAACTATGTATTTTCGACCCTTAATTGCTCTCTTCCCCACCACCTAGCACTACACACACACACACACACACACACACACACACACACACACACACACACACACACACACACACACACACACACCTGTGTATGTGCGCTCGGCCGTGCGTATTTGCTATTGGTATTTACTATTTGTGTCTACAGATTCGCGCAATTAGCTCTTGGACCCCGCCTTTCTAACCAATCTATTTTTTTCTCTATACATCATATATTTCTAACACACACAGCCCGTAGCAGCTGTCTAACTCCCAGAAACTGCTAGTTGAATAGGAGCATCAGTTTGAAAGAAACTCTGCCCATTTGTTTCTGCCATCTCCGGGGATGGAACCCAGACCCTAGATTTACGAGTACAGAGCGCTGTCCACTCAGCTTTCAGGCCCTGTGTGTGTGTGAGTGTGTGTGTGTGTGTGTGTGTGTGTGTGTGTGTGTGTGTGTGTGTGTGTGTGTGTGTGTGTGTGTGTGTGTGTGTGTGTGTGTGTGTGAACGTGTTCCTTGACCGCATTCCAGCTTGAGACATTATTGCCGTCACAAAGTGACTTCGTCGATTTCTCACAAGGTCAACCAAATCACTTTCACCCTTTCTTTCCTTTCTCTGCGTCTCAAACATTTCTCTCGCCTCCTTTCTCTCTTTTACCTCCTTTCTCCTTTTACCTCTCCAGTTCTTCATTCCCCGTTATCACGATGTTACATACGTCATATTTAAAGCAGTTTTAGCTAATCATGAGCCTACGAGCCTAGAGAAATCCACTTGGAGGTCAGAGGTCACTAGGCGGATCATGCGTATAGAAAGTGAGATGTCAGACTGTACTAATGTCGCCGCAGTATAGCCGCTGATGTCTGTAGCGTTGGTGCTGAGGTGTGGGAGGATGAGTCGTCATATATGCATCATCTATCATTCATCTGTTTTCATCTTTCGTGTTCCTTGATTAACTAGGGATCAACACGTGTCTTGATAGCCGTGGCTAGGGGTGACCCGTGACTTGAGAGCCGTGGCTAGGGGTGACCCGTGACTTGAGAGCCGTGGCTAGGGGTGACCCGTGACTTGAGAGCCGTGGCTAGGGGTGACCCGTGACTTGAGAGCCGTGGCTAGGGGTGACCCGTGACTTGAGAGCCGTGGCTAGGGGTGACCCGTGACTTGAGAGCCGTGGCTAGGGGTGACCCGTGACTTGAGAGCCGTGGCTAGGGGTGACCCGTGACTTGAGAGCCGTGGCTAGGGGTGACCCGTGACTTGAGAGCCGTGGCTAGGGGTGACCCGTGACTTGAGAGCCGTGGCTAGGGGTGACCCGTGACTTGAGAGCCGTGGCTAGGGGTGATCCGTGACTTGAGAGCCGTGGCTAGGGGTGATCCGTGACTTGAGAGCCGTGGCTAGGGGTGACCCGTGACTTGAGAGCCGTGGCTAGGGGTGACCCGTGACTTGATAGCCGTGGCTAGGGGTGACCCGTGACTTGATAGCCGTGGCTAGGGGGTGACCCGTTACTTGATAGCCGTGGCTAGGGGTGACCCGTTACTTGAGAGCCGTGGCTAGGGATGACCCGTGACTTGAGAGCCGTGGCTAGGGGTGACCCGTGACTTGAAAGCCATGGCTAGGGGTGGGGGTCTGGACACAGGCACCACGGTGGAAGATCAGACTGCTCCCGTAGGAGAATCTTCTTGCTAAATGCCACGGTATTGATCACCTAACCTTCCTATCCTCCCCTGCTGCAGGACCTGGGATGGGGGGACGAGGGGAGGGGGAAATTGTGGAGGGTAGGAGAGGTTAGAGGGAATTAGGGAGATTAAGGAAGGAGGAAGAAGGGGAAGAAAGGATTGGGGTGGGGGGGGGGGCAGGAGGAGCAGTCACCGTGTAGTTCCTTTCACTCTCCGACACTCACACTCACACACACACACACACACACACACACACACACACACACACACACACACACACACACACACACACACACACACACACACACACACACACACATACACAAACACACATACACACACGTCATGAATTATTTAAATCATAGCGACAACACCCATCCTATAAACCGTCATCTGTAAACATTATATAACGAGATGAAATATATAATATATATTATATAATATATATATATATATATATATATATATTTCTATATATATATATAGTATAATATATATATATAATATATATAATATGTATATATACATAAGCCGGGTGTGCGTGTCTCGCCAACATTGTGTGCGGAAATAATATATAAAATAAACCTTTAGTGAATGTAATCTCATGAATTATGATCAATAAATTCCGTTGTTGTATTATAGAATGGAAAATTATACTTTTTTTTCCATTACCGTAAATGTATAATACAGGGCACATTTACAATTGCTTTGTTTTGCTTATTATCGATTTTCTGCACATGACAGTTGCACATTGTTATATTAACGGCACCGCGTTGTTGTACTCGCAAGAACACTGAAAGATATACAGTATACATGTATACATCTGCAGTATGTACAATATACATCTACAGTATGTTGGCACCGCATAATTACTGTTGATAGATTCCACGTTCTACATAATTACCAATAGAACTAAAACACCTAATCCATCCTATCCTTGACGTTAATATTAACAAAATTATAAATAAATGAACATTAATATTGGCAAAAATCAGAGACTAATAGGCTGCTAATTTCCTGTTTCGGCGCATTAACGTGGATTAATTTTTAACGCATTAATGTCTTGCTGCAAGAGAATACAGTAATGAATAATATAGAAGTAGATGAAGAGTCACAATAACGTGGCTGAAAAATGTTGACTAAACCACACACTAGAAAGTGAAGAGACGACGACGTTTCGGTCCGTCCTGGACCATTATCAAGTCGAAACGTCGCCGTCTCTTCACTTTCTAGTGTGTGGTTTAGTCAACAATAATATAGAAGACTGAGACTAACCGCAAGGTGTTGGTGGACAGGGCGCACCCCACCATACACGCGGTGTCGGCCAGCGGAGTACCTCTGTTGTTGAGGCAGAGGACACAACCACCTCCGTCCCTGGCAGGAGGGCCCGGGGTCCAGTACTCGCAGGCCAGGCCCCCTCCGGCACCCCCGGTGGACGCAAGGGCCAGGGGCAACAACTTCTCCGTCCTGCCGCCCATCAAAGACTCCGGCAGAAGGAAGGATGAAAGCTTTACATTGTCAGAACTGGATGACATTTCACTCAAGTAAGATTATCATTTAGTATACTTTTAGGTTTGTCATTGGGGAATTATGGTAGAATTATCAGTGTAATATTTTACAAGATATATGGTATATGTACTATATTTTAACATAATTATAGCTGAACTATCTATCTGTTAAAGAGAATGTCTGTTTCTTTGTCCATTTGTCTAAGGTTGTAAGCTAGATGCTCGGGGTTAGCCTCACATAACTTTGCAGTGTGATTTGTAATTGTATAGGGAGTGTCATGGGGAAGTTGGCGAAGTCCCCAGTCTTCGGGAGACTTCGAAGAATAGGAGATGGAATAGCAGACGAAGAAGAATCGTCTCCTATTCCGAATCCCAGCGACTCCTATGAAGTCTGAAAAGGTCCTTTTGTTTCTGAGAGGTTTACAACAGATTTTCAGCTGTTCATAATATCTCAACCGATACACAACCTAACCAGAACGTTAATTTATAACGTTACATCAATGTAACAATAGTACAAATAACATTGAGGTTATGTTATGTGCTATGAGGGAGGGGGGGGGGGAAGTGGAGTGAGAAGATGGGGGAGGGAGGGGGAGAGGAGGGACAGCGAGAGAGATAGAGAGACCCGGGCACCGCCGGGACCCATTCTAGTGTGTGTATGTTTAATATAATATTATATATTATTATATGTAATTAATATATGAAAGTTGTATTAACTTGGCAATTATATAAGCACTAAGTTATCTTGAAGGTCCATATATCTTGAGACACTTGATATATTTGTTGTGTATTGTCACCATTTTCGTGACAGTCCGGAGCCCCTGAACCATTGGCCTGCATGGATAACATAACTGATATATACACAAGGAAACCACGATAACGTGATATATCATGGAGAACATTGTTGAAGCCGGACGGCGGATCCCTGGGTCATCTCAGACTGGAGTTATTCAACTGTTGTGGGTTATATCCTGGGGGAAGGAAAACCGTAAGGTAAACCATGTATGGATACTCTGCCTGCAGCATTACTCAGAAAATAACTTCCTCGCTCTGTGGCATGATGCACTGATGACTCTCTCGGGCTACCCTTCCTGTAGCCTACGATTCCTGCAACTATTATGCTTTAGGCAACAAAATACTGCCCCGCATTCTCCTACAATTTAAACAAAAAAATATCCTTGATGTGGTATATATTATACCTCCTGGTGTATATTCATGTTTGCATCTACACTACAATTATCAGGAATATTCGCTTGGTTGCAGACGTGAGGAAATGAATGCATTATAGCGTTAGTTTGAGGCTAGTAGCCATAACCAGTGACTTTAATTCTTGTAACCGTTCCCGTTGAGTAAGCTAGGCTATTATCTTCCTTGGTGCAGGAATGAGGTTGTGAAAAAGGTGAAGGAGCTGCCAGAGCGCGCCCTTCAAGGTCTCCTTATTAACCTAAGAGCTCAAGACCGTGATAGAGACGGAGTCCTGACTTCAGATATTGTTAAGGGAACCTTGAGGAAGTTTCAGGTGAGTTGTCGAATCCGTTACGTAGTTATTTATCTGATATTAAGTTGTGTGTGTGTGTCGGGGAGGAAGATGGTCCCTTCATGTAACATATTTGGTCAGAACATTTACATATGTGTATGCTGCTGTCTGGCCCACATGTGATGTGTGTGCTTGTCCCAGCACACCTTAGTGTCTTCTTCATTCCTCTCTCTTACACCCTTGAGGGCGTTCAGCACTCTCTTACACCCTTGAGAGTGTGCTTCTCTCTAATATCTCCTTGACTCTTACTCTTGTATTTTTATCTGACAAACTTTTAATTGGTTTGAATAATTATGATTTTTAACTGTTCTTAGTATCAATTTTTGCTCATTATATAATTGTATTTGTTGTAATGATCCATGTACAGAAATTATATCGGTATATACAGCAGATATATTTATATGCTGATATATTCCTTGTCTCTCTCTCTCTCTCTCTCTCTCTCTCTCTCTCTCTCTCTCTCTCTCTCTCTCTCTCTCTCTCTCTCTCTCTCTCTCTCTCTCTCTCTCTCTTTCTCTCTCTCACATAAAGAAAGTTCCAATCTGAACCCTTTAATTTATCACTACAGTAACCAAGCTAAGAGCCCCATCTTTTACAGTTACATTTGAGTGACGAAGGAGCGCGGAACATTTGTAAAAAGTTTGGGCGCGCTGGCGATCACGCCCCGATGGTCCGCTACGAGGACTTGCTCGCTTACCTCACCAAGTCCAGGATGGAGGCCTTCAAACCCCCGCCTCCCTTTGTTGACCAGAGGTCAGTCCGTACACCGCCACCCACACGCGTTTGTAACGAATTCTGCCGTTATTCCAGTGTTAGAGAAATGCATTCTTATTTGGGACTTATTTTTTAATAATTTTGCAGGACTGTTGGAGCCTCGGGCAGCATGCAACAACAGCAGCAGCAGCAGCGAGCAGCACAGCAACAACAGGATCCTCGTAAGATCAACCTGAGAAACAAGTAAATCTGTTTTTGTTATCCTGGCCAGCTGTCCTGCTCTAGCACACTCCATCCTTGCTGCTTATGTCGTGAAGATATTCCGTACCACTTTTCCGTTTATTTAATTCTTTGTGCTAGTTCCTACTGTGACCTCTTGTGTATTACCTGTAGAGTAGTCTACCCAGACCTGTTGTGTACTCTGTACTCTGTATTACCTGTAGAGTACTCTACCCTTACCTGTTGTTTATTTACCTGTAGAATACTCTACCCTTACCTGTTGTGTATTTACCTGTAGAGTACTCTGCCCTGACCTCTTGTGTACTACCTGTAGAGTAGTCTTCAGTGATGGGGACGAAGCCAAGCTGTACGCAGACATGGCCAGACAGTTATCAGACAAGCCGGTCAACATGGCTGACCTCAGGAGGACAATGTATGACCTGGATCGTGACCGGAATGACTTCCTTACTGGCCAACAGGTACAGTCCTCTAGTTCCTTGTTCTAGTCTCTAGTTTAATTCATCCATTCATTCCTTTCCGCCGTCCCATCCCAAATCCTTACCCTGACACTTTCCCAGTGCTATATAGTCGAAATGGCTTGGCACTTTTTCCCTGATATTTCCCTCCTTGTTTACAAGATATTCTTGCTTGACTTTTGATATATATGTAGATTTATTTAGGTATTTTTCAGTAGTAAATAGACTTAAAAGTTCAAAATTATTTATAATATATATTGTCTGATTATCTAAAGTAGGAGGGCAGATGGTTGGGTTGTTGTTGTTAAAGATTCGCTACTTGGAACAAAAAGTTCTAAGTAGCACGGGCTATGGGGAGCCCGTAGTGGACTTGATGGTTGGGGCTAGCCTCATCAAACCTGCAAGATGACAGGTGGGGGGGTGTCTGAGACTCATAGGACAGTTGGGATCTACTGCTAGTGCCACTCTTTTTAATAAAAATTAGCATAAATATTTATATTTATATGTGTGTTTATACCGTATATGTATTAAAAGCAATCTTTGATGTTTACATATGTTATTGACTATGAGCAAATGAGTTTGGTGAGTGAATATGTCAGCCCTGCAGATCCTGTCCCACCTATAAAACTCTCTTACAGGAACTACTTTCCTACGACTCGCAAGACGGAGGAAAGAGTCCTGAAGGACATAATTTACTACAAGAGTACGAAGACTACCAACTTACTCCCGAGGAACTTTCCTCCACACCAAACACAATACCTTAAATGAGATGAATGTTGCATCTACCTTTACATGGCCACTTGGCGGCTGTCACTGCTCTCAGTGCTCTTATTTATGCACAAATAGCAAGGTTCCATTAATGACCGCATCATTCTTCTCACATCCAGACCATCAGAAAGATCCTGGCTATAACAACTCCGAAATAATCGACCAATACAGGGAGAATAAGAGATCGGACAAAGCAGAAGCACTTCACATCAAACACGTTCATAGTTATCAACAGCCAGTTCATATTTCGGTTCGTTCATGATTGACCGTGGGCATGACGGATCTGTCAGTTGGTGCTCCGCCCATTAACCCAGCTGTCAATGGGAGGTCAATATCTGTCCTCTCGACAGGGTAATCACTTTTCCTCTCAGCATATATACATACTTGGACTATGTGTTGCTTTTTGGATATGTTGTATTCACTTCTAATTTGCGTCTGAAGATGCACTAAGTTGGACTTATCAATTAGCGTCAGGTGTAAAATTAACTTTGGAGATTTAGTTTTTCAATATTCCTCCCAAGCGTCTGTCCTTCAATAACCTTGAAGTTATCTTCAACATCTCAAGTTACTCGTTTCGTTATTCATTAGTGGACCATAAGTGTTTCAATTTCTTTTAGTTGTTTTCACGTGTACACAGGTGTGTGCAAGGAAGGAAATTATTTTGCACCAACAAGACTTAGTTTTTGCCAACTAATTTACACCTACACTTATTGAGTTGCTAGATAATGTCTAGGAGCTGGAACCAAAATGGTGAATGATGGCACCAAGTGACTTTGAGCCCACTTGCTAACCCAACTCAGCTGGATAAATTATCTTAGCTTCTGAGAGCACTTGCAGACGAGCGCCATACAAAGTGGTGGAGGAGTATGAGGCTGTGAGGCTCCTGGTGTTTTATTATTATTATTATTATTATTTTCTACCACAGACGTGGCCACACATTTACAATGCTAACCAGCATATATACATTTCCTTCTGTCCTCCATGGACAGGGTGAGAGATCTGTTAAACATATAGTTCAGGGATTTTTTGAACTGGTAGGCTGCTGGTGGCGGGGCCTCCCCAGTGTTGCCAAACACTCTACACCACAACGCTCCACACCACGAGGCTTCACCACCACTTCTTGTGTAACGAACCTTCACATAATTTCCCATTTGGTTTCTGTGGTCACTTGCATTCGTACGCTATGGCACGACCCAAACACGTCAAATGGGTCTAATATGTTATCCCCCAGATAATTCGGCTTTTGTCCGAAATGTTCAACAGTTTCTTATGTGTTGTTAAATGTCAGTGGTAATCTTATTTAGTTTGTGACTATGCTGTGTTAGGTGATGTTATAGTCATATGTGTGGTATTTCTTCATAATATAATTTCCTCCTTTTTTTTAACCTGTAAGCTTATGTCTCATGCTAATAAGTATTCAAGTCTAATGTTGTGCAAGTGCAAGTCTGTGCAAGTCTGGGGATTTGTTCTTTTATTTATGGTGGGTACTTATTCCCCAAAGGTGAATATCAATTTTGGGAAAATTTGCAAATTACTTGCTAATTTATTTGCTAATTGAGACAATTGTACCCTGGCTAGAGTTCTAATTATGGGACGTTTAAATTTAACTGAGAACATGAGTTGGTTCCACACGCCTTGAGGTGGAAATTCTGAAATATAAAGAAGTGCATTTGACAACAAGAAGTTAATTTACATGTGAGAAATCAATTGTTCATAATTGATAGTTCCCTAAAGAATTGGTGAAGGAGAACACGATAACCAACACAGTTTACTGGAACGAATGTTACTGTAAAAGTTCAGATTTACCTTAACGTGGGGAATAATACCAGCATTGTTACGGCAGCTCAGCATAACACCAGTAGTCTTGGTGTGTGTGTTTAGGTAATACAGATGATTGTGATGGGTAGCATGAATTAATACTGAGTATGTGTAGCCTTAAGTAATACTGTTGATGTGTAGATTTAAGTAATATTGATGGTGCACAGCCTTAAGTAATACTGTTAATGTGTTGCCTGATGTAATACTGATGATGATAAGTAACTGTAAGTGACACAAATTGGTATGATATTTAAGTGTTAAGAGTTACCTCCAGATACATGTGAAAATAAATAGTTTTGCTGTATCATATTTATGTTTAATTCATCAATGATTTATACATTATACACTATTATCCTCTATTCGTATGACTGGCATTACTCTATTGTATATTTTATCATCAATTGGATTTGATAATATTTTTCTTGTATTGTATTATTTTAGTTATTGAATCATTTAAGCATTCCAGGTATTGTGTTATGTATATTTTAGGCACTATAAACATTTTGATATTTCATGTAGATTTTCCTATGTTCCACTCATTTTGTATAATTGAATAATGGATCTTATTCCATGATGAGGAGAACATATATTATATTTTGTATCGTTTATATGAGACTCTTTGTAAACACTGCAGCCTCCACTACTCTCAGTAGATCCTTGTGTACTGTGGCTGCCTGTTATCCCAGTACTGATATCTCGGTACCCATCACGATTCTGATATCCTGATGAGTACTGAGGATCTGACACGTCGAATTCTCGCATCCAACCTTCATGTACACCCTCTATGTTGAATTATTCATTCGCATAATAAACAATTGTATTGTATTGTACTTACAATTCTAACCTATTTTGCCTAATATAATTCTTATTGTTTGTAATATATAAATATGTCGAAGAGTTTGTTGTGGTCCATGGCATGACCTGAGCCAGTGACCTATGAGGGCCATCCACTACATGGTGATTGCTGTCGCCTGGAGCACAGTGGTGGATAGAAAGAGTTTAAACTCAGAAAATTTAATACAATTTTTACTAATCATTGTTGAAGGAAAGGTCACAGAGCAGCTGCTTGTAGTGCAAATGAAATGTGGTGTTCAGAGGCTCTGCACTGCGATTGTTGTCCCTCGGAGCCATGATTATATCCATATTCCCTCACCCAGGTGGAGCTCCAGTATCATAGTCTAGCTGTTAAGAATGCCTTGACCAGTTTAAGGAGCTCCAGCTGTCTTTATATATATAATGTATATATATGTATTATATATAAATATATATACATTTATATATATAATTATAATATACAGTATACGCATACATAACATTTTTTATTAAATGATGGTAGCTAGCTTCTTTAAAATAAAAAGTCTGTAACACATTCTACAGTTCACTCTTAGAAATACAACGAAGGCGTTCTTGCAGGCAGAGTTGGCCTTGTATAAGTGTGGCGTGCACCTAACGCCGGACGTGCGGGCGCGCCTCCTACTGGCCACAGACCGCACCGGGGCGGGCATGTACAGGATTGAAACCCTTATGAACTATCTAACCAGAGTCGTGCCGGAAACCCACTATACCGTTATGCTGGGTAATTACAATTCTGTTTGTTTACATTTCTAAGAGTTTTCTGTCGTGCTTAGTTGCAATAGATATTTGATAAGTATATTTAGTGGATATATATAACCTGCTGGGGTCAAATAATGCAAATGTTGACGTAGCAATAAATGAACGTTGTAAACGTTAATGCACCGTTAATTAAACGTTACTGTAGAATGTTTTGGCCGATGGAATATGTCAACATTCCATACGTCAGCCACTGTACTTTATTCATGCAACTATACAATGAATGTGAAAGATTAATTTCAACCCGTTGCTAGAGTAACTACCTTGTTTCATAGTCATTTGTTTTGAATGGTTGATGCCTTGTTACACTCAGAGGCTGCCATGACTTGTATAATTATATTGTGGATGAAAATTATGATCACTGGTGGATTACACCACTCACTGTGGAGTAACACATTCCTTACTGTGGAGGAGCACATCCCTCACTGTGGGGGAGCACATCCCTCACTGTGGAGGATTACACTACTCATTGTGGAGGATTACAACACTACTTGTTAGGTACACAACACTCGCTGAGCCCTATAGGTAGCTATACATCCAGACCAAAAACTTAGTCTACGTGTACTTGACAAAGATCACACCACAACCGAGTATCACAGCCATCAAGCTGCATACAAAAAGAAATCAGTACAGCCTCAAAACCTCTGCATGGTATGTAATGCATATTTCAAGATCTAGAGTCATCGTGTCGGACGAGACCATCGTCGAGGGACTTGATGAGTGTGTCTTCCTGCAGGTAACAATCACCGGCCACGTCAGGCGAGAGTGGGCCAGTTACCAGTCTTTCAGAACCAGTCAATGTTACACGCGCCATGGGAAAATAACCCACAACAGGTATGTGGAACTATTTTCATTATTATTACCACATTTCGCTATACAAATAGGTCTATTACATACATACAAATGTCATACGTAACAGCCAGAGCCGCAGAGGCATTAGGTGAAAGGAAATGTGTCCAATCATATCTCTCCCATCCGGGATTCAAACCCGGAATTCGCGATTGTGATTCGAGAACGAACCCTGACTGTACTAACTCCAAAAGCAGTTACACATCAGTGTTTTACATATTTTAGCATATGGAAATGCCGAAAGGAAATGGCCGCAATGACGAGTACATTGAAGTCGAGCCCGTGGTGCCGGAGCCTGCACCACCACCACCACCACCACCACCACCACAGCCACAGCAGCGTGCGCCCCAGGCCCCGCCACCCCTCCCACCACTGCCTCTCATGCACACCGATGACTCCCATGAATTTGACATGCAGAGGTGGACTAATGACTACCAGTATCTCGCTCAGGCAGTCTACAGTGCCGACGAGGACCAGTCAGGTAATTAAACTCCTCCAGGTCAGTTGGATTTGTTTACATTCTCTCTTATGTATCCCGAGGAACGTGGAATGAAACGGCTTCATACTCTCAACACAAGTTTATAACTTCACTTCATATTAACTGGAATAAAGGATCTAATTCACTTACTGAAACATTATAAGACCCTGGCTGGCACCTGTTCGAGCATCAGTTTAGTGACGTTGTGGCCACTCTGGAGGACGGGCAGACCAGGGGCCAGATTCACACAAAGCAGTTACGCCAACACTTACGAACCTGTACATCTTTTCTTAATCATTGGCGGCTTTGTTTCCAATTATTAAACAGTTAATGAGCTCCGAAACACCAGGAGGCTGTTTATAACAATAACAACAGTTGAATGGGAAGTTTTCATTCTTGTAAACTGTTTAATAAATGTAACCAAAGCCGTCAAATATTGAGGAAAGATGTACACGTTCGTAAGTATTTGCGTAAGTGCTTTCGTGAATCTGGCCCCATTACGTCAGTTTTTGACCGACAACTTTAATTACATATTAGCGTTAGTCGACAATAAATATATTATTCTGTCATTGCTATATTTTACAATTAGTAAAAATTGTCACTTAGATGATACCTTACACCGTTGTTGCTACTGATGCGTAATTTATTCAGTAAAAAAAAATTTTGAGTTTCGTGACTAAGAACTGCCTAATACAAAATTATTATTTAATGATGCCTTGTATTACTTAAGGAAATATGTGCATGTCTTGAAACCTCCACAAAAGATTGTTGCATAATTTAATCCAGCTTGACTTAAATAAGGTTGACTGATCAACATTGTCAACATCTATTTCCACGTAGAAATGGTAATAAATGGTTTCTGTCCGAAACGCTCTTCGTAATAGAGGCTTTAGGCATTGTATGTACTAGCTCTATCTATAAATCCATCAACTTTTGTATTTCACCTTGTATGTACTTTACCTGAATAAATATTTGTATTTGTATTTTATTTGTGTGACGGCAAGGACAAAGTCAAATTCGCAGCCTCATACACAGTTGCTGCAAAATAAAAATTTAAAAATACAACTATTTTAATGCCACTTTTAATTGGAAGACGTGCACTCTCCCACAGGATACATGCCACCAGACGCAGTACACCGTGTAGCAGCGACGTACAACTTGGTGTACAACCTGCAGATCTCAGAGGCTTCCTTTGACGCGGCCATACAAACTGCTACTGACCCAAACTACGGTGAGGTCAATCTCGAGTATTTTATTACCGTTCTCCAGGACGCCCACTTCAGAGAAAACCAAGTTTACTAGCAAACCTTATTGTAAAATACAGTATTAAGTTCAAATATTAATATATTTATAATCAGGTAAACTAAAATAGAATCTATAATACCTTTATTGTGAAGTAAAATTTCTTGAACTCTGTGTTAAGTAGCGTATATCCAGATTTTAAGTTTCAAGCGTGTATATTTATACATATATAATATATATAATATATATATCTCACTTTATTTTAAAATTTCATTACCCAAAAAGGGTTACATGCAGGGTACAAGGTTGCTTGTCACAAGTTGTAGAGTTCCTCTAGCTCCTCAGATGGCGGGCAGGAACCATGGATGCAGTGAGCATTTCCTCTCTGAATCGCCACACTAAGGCTCTGAAAGATTAAACTGGCGGCTTTAGGGTCTCTAGTTGTTTCAATGAGCTTGGAACCTAGCTCTTTAAAAAAACTAGGAGCACTTTTACCCCAGACACCAAGTGTCTCTGAGGCAATGGGGACAAAATTGTAGTGATGATAAAGATCTATAAATATATATATATATAATGTGTGTGTATGTAAAGTGCAGTTTATACGGAATAAAGGTTGACTAGAGGACAAGTAAATGTAGCATCCACACTTATAAATATTGGTGAAAGGGAAACCTGTACATCAGTCTCGTATGCAGACCACTGCGCCACGAAGACTCTCGAACTACAACGCTCCGATATGGTTGTTGATAGTCACTATAACCCCAAGCTAATTTTTACTTGACTAGATTTCAATTATTTATTTCATATTACACATTTACATACATATATGCATTCGTACACACACACACACATACATTATATATATATACATATACACATTTGCAATATGTATGCACACGAAGAGGTTGTCCATATAGAATTTAAATTATTTTTTTATTGTGGTACATACACAAAGATAAATATTTATATTTTAGAATTGTACATAGTGTATAGAACAAGGTGATGAATATTGCTGAAGACTCACTGTTGTGAGGGACATGCTGAGTGTCCCAGGCGTGAGGCTTCTCACTTCCCAGTGAGTGCTGACCCATAGCTGATTTCAGATAACTGGGAACTCGCAAGTTATTTAGGTCATGTGGACCCTTATTTGATCCACATCATGTGGGGCCTTCAGCTGTTTCAGGTCAAGGGAGCCTTTAGACTCTTAGGTGGTCTAAGATCTGGAGTATTATGCCGGGTTACAGCTGCTGTACATCAGGCTTTCAGTCGAGCCCTCGGCTTGTCTATGTGAACTCTCAGCTGGGCCATGTGGGCCCCTCAGCTGGTCTTGATCATGTGGGTTAGAGTATGTGGGACCCCAACTGGTACCACATAGAAAATATCACCCCCATATTTAAACAAATTCCTTTGCTAACCATTTTCACACTTGATTTCTGTTTATTTATTTATACAGAAAAAATGTACATTGGATTGCATTGTTACAAGTTTTGGTGATTAAGACTTACATTCTTGCAGATCAATAATTTAGCTGCATTACTTTAAATATCTGTTGAAGAGCTGTAACAAAAAGTCAAGAATGAGCGGTGGACGACAACATCTGCTTATTCACTGATTTACAATATTTAATTTGATTTAGAATATATGGCAGTAATCAATGCTTATAGATTCACAGAAGAAAAAAATAGGGGACATTTGACAAGGTATCGGCTTCCTGCCCCCGTCGAGGCCACTAAATAGATGGTGGCCCTCAGGTAAATCCAGGTAAATATTGCAAAATACGTTGACTGACTTTCCAGGACGCACAACACGTGACGTCACGTGTTGATCAACAAAACTGTGTTTATGAAATGGCAAACTTTGATTTTTTTTATATTGTTGTAATTTATTACAAATTATTGTAATTATAAATGGTGCACTCATGTGAAAAATATATATATATCATATGTTAAAGTAACTTAACAGCTAAATTCATAAGTACTGTTATTTTTAACTTATTTTGTAAAATTGTCATAAATTCAAATGATTCGTATGAATGTGACTTTCATATATACTGTTCACCCAAAGATAACTTTATGTTCACCAAAACATAACTTTATGTTCACCCAAAGATAACTTTATGTTCACCCAAAGATAACTTTATGTTCACCCAAAGATAACTTTATGTTCACCAAAACATAACTTTATGTTCACCAAAAGATAACTTTATGTTCACCAAAAGATAAGTTAAAATTTTAACATTATACATTGTGTTTTCTTTTTCCCTTTAACAATATAATTTTTCTCACGAATTACATAATGAACGAGCCTATGATGTTAAAATTGAAAGTAATATAAACTGAATTAATTCAAATTAATTTCAAATGTTATCATCGGGACAAATGGGGGGAACCTTTGACAAGCCGCCGGCTTCCTGTCCTCGTTGAGGGCCACTAGAGGGTTAGTGGTGACCCCTCTGGTATACTCTGGTAAATTTTGTATTTGTTTCTAAGTTGTGAACTAATTTAACAAGAAAAACAACATATACAGGATGTTGTAATTATATATAACATAAACCTCTATTGTCCACTTTGATTTCTTAATCTTGTTTTTCATTCCTTGAATGTTATGCAATATATGTCAATTTCTCTTCGTTTTACAATTTTCCTTCTATAATTTTGTCCTTTACCTCTATAATTAAAAACCTTTATAATTTTGTCATGTATAAAACTTTTTTTCTAACAAGCTCAACCAAGAATTGCATCTGATAATAAATAAGTAGAGTACTAAATATTTTGTTATATTAATTGCAAGCCACAAATGGTTATCAAGATATACCCCCTAAAACTAGAATATAATCCATAAGTTCTCTAAAAAAAATTATATTTTTTAGGCTCGTACTCACGTCTTCGACTGGTTCGTACATCACATCTTTATATGTTTATATGATGTACGAAAGATAACTCAGCACATCTTTATGTGATGTACTCACATACTCCATACACATTTCACCCCCCCTTCCCTAGCACATCACCTTCCCTGTGAGCAAAACATGCCTGAGTAACGTTGAACCAATTATGTAGTTTGCCTGACATGTGGCGATGGATGCACCTCACATCTCAGTGCACCCTAAGCCTAACATCTCCATATCTTGAAATTATCTTGAGATGATTTCGGTGTTTAGCCTTCCCGCGGCCCGGTCCTCGACCAGGTCTCCTTTTTGTTACACATCCCCAGGAAGCAGCCCGTTGCAGCTGTCTAACTCCCAGGTACTTATTTACTGCTAGGTAGCAGGGGCATCAGGGTGAAAGAAACTCTGTCCATTTGTTTCCGCCTCTACCGGAGATTGAACCCGGAACCTCAGGACTACGAATCCGAAGCTCTGTCCACTCAGCTGTCAGGTCATACTTTACACCTCACATACTCTTTACATTATACAGCCGACACATACTTACCTTGCGAGGATTTCGGGGCTTAGCGTCTCCGCGGCCCGGTCCCAGACCAGGCTGGTCAACCAGGCTGTTGGACGCGGCTTCTCGCAGCCTGACGTATGAATCACAGCCTAGGTTGATCAGGTTGTGATCAACCTGTCATCCTCACACACTTGTGTCACACTTGTACTACTCACGTAGTTGTGTTTGCGGGGGTTTAACTTTGGCTCTTTGGTCCCGTCTCTCAAACCGTCAATCAACTGGTAATTACCTAAGTGTAGTTACAGGATGAGAGCTACACTCGTGGTGTCCCGTCTTTCCAGCACTCTTTGTCATATAACGCTTTGAAACTACTGACGGTCTTGGCCTCCACCACCTTCTCACCTAACTTGTTCCAACCGTCTACCACTATGTTTGCGAAAGTGAATTTTCTTATATTTCTTCGGCATCTGTGTTTAGCTAGTTTAAATCTATGACCTCTTGTTCTTAAAGTTCCAGGTCTCAGGAAATCTTCCCTATCGATTTTATCAATTCGTGTTACTATTTTGTATGTAGTGATCATATCACCTCTTTTTCTTCTGTCTTCTAGTTTATACTGGTTATATTAAACGTTATACTGGTTCCCATCTGGTGTACAGATTCCCGAGCCTACTGGGTTCTATCATATCTATATTTGAAAGTGACTCTTTTCACTTAACACATAATGCACTTGTTACGAGTCCAACATGTAATTGTAACTCAGTGTGTATGTGTGTACCTTTTCCTAAATTCAAATTTATTTATTATTATTATTAACAATTAAGACTTAGGATTGCTTGTATTATATATATTATGTTAAAAATGTGAAGAGACTAATATAATGCATGTTAAGATCAAAGGATAAACTAGTGTACATTCTGACCTGGCAGTTGAAATTAGTATATAATCAATCAGTTAAGCAAGCGGTACACAGCACCGCTCTTGTGCCAGGTAAGTCCACTACGGGCTCGCCATAGCCTGTGCTACTTGCCCCGCTCCTGTGCCGGGTAAGTTACTCACCATAGCCCGTGCTACTGGAACTTGTTCCCATCTATAAGCGAGCGGTAACAAGACTTAGACCCATTACTTTGTTGAATGTGGACATACTATATTTGAAAGTGACTCTTTTCACTTAACACATAATGCACTTGTTACGAGTCCAACATGTAATTGTAACTCAGTGTGTATGTGTGAGACTTAGGATTGCTTGTATTATATATATTATGTTAAAAATGAAGAGACTAATATAATGCATGTTAAGATCAAAGGATAAACTAGTGTACATTCTGACCTGGCAGTTGAAATTAGTATATAATCAATCAGTTAAGCAAGCGGTACACAGCACCGCTCTTGTGCCAGGTAAGTCCACTACGGGCTACTTGCCCCGCTCCTGTGCCGGGTAAGTTACGGGCTCACCATAGCCCGTGCTACTTGGAACTTGTTCCGAGTAGCTGAATCTATAACGACAACAACAACGAGCGGTAACAAGACTTATACCGGGAGATATTTTCCTCCACCCGGTGGGCGGCCACGTGGCCCAACGGTCAGTAACCGTCGTCACCCAGCGGCGGGTGGTCGTCTCCCTGCGTGGACAGGTAAATTGACTTTCAACTTTTGTCACGATTTTTTTTGGGCAGGGGGGGGGGTGAGTACGAGTATTCAGAGTTGTTTATTTATATGTTGTTAGTATTACCCATATGATTGTCATGCTGAAATAAGATTTGATTATAACAAAGTCATTTGTTCCCCTGGTTGATACCTGGTTGATGGTGTTCTGGGAGTTCTTCTACTCCCCAAGCCCGGCCCGAGGCCAGGCTTGACTTGTGAGAGTTTGGTCCACCAGGCTGTTGCTTGGAGCGGCCCGCAGGCCCACATACCCACCACAGCCCGGTTGGTCCGGTACTCCTTGAAGGAAACAATCTAGTTTCCTCTATGTTAAATATGTTAAATTTATTTAACATATTTAAGTTAAATATCCCCCTTATGGGTCTGGGTAGTGTTGTTATTGCTTATTTCCTCAAAAGTATAGAAAATTATTATTCTCCGCAAACTTTGCTCTAACATTTTCTTCAGACAGCTAGTCAAGAAAGATGTCTTGGAAGTACTTAAAGGCTGCCGACCGAGACAAATTATCACATGAATAATAGCCTGTTTTTATACTTTAGAGGCATAAACAATTATAAAATAACACTTGCTTCTCATGGACAAATTTTTTGACATGGTCTCTAATGGACTCAAGTCCATTACACACCTCAGGAAGTATGTGCCCCGAAATCATCTCAAGATAACCTCAGCATATGGAGATATTAGGCGTGGGGTGTACTGAGTTGTGAGGTCCACATGCCAGGCAAATGTAATGGATTCAAATCCATTACTTCCAGCGGTCGACCCCACAGACGCATTCATAAATCTATTGCACCAATAGATTTATATTATTACTTGGATATTTACACTGTAAATAAGCCCGTTATACTGATTCTCATTACCATAATGGTCACATGTTAGCACCGATGTTGATTCAACCTTGAATCATCGTCGATATCGTTGATTCAACATTACCCAAGTAACGTTAATAACATTGATTCAACATCGAACCAGTGCCACGCGTGGATATTCTGCCCACTGGGTGAGGATCACACCATTTTAAAATAATCACTGGGCATATGTCCATGTCTTAACGTTCCTTAATCTGTAACTCGTAATACTACACCTCACACCTCGACAATACGTCATATGACCTGACCACATGCAACAGTCACTGGCCCCAGTAACCCCTTTTTGACGTCGATCTAACATCACTTGACTGACCAAAACACGATTTAAACACCTTTTAAGACCCAAATACTAAAGTGCTGGAGGTATATTAATGAGTGCTTGAGTGGTGTTGTGTGACATAGGTCTCACAAGTGAGTGTGACAAACATGTGTATATACGTTGGGGGGCATATTAATGAGTATTTATCATATGTTGGTGATACCATGATACTTATACAAATCACTATTATTTATATATTATGGTTATATAATTAATATCTCCCTCTCTATATACCATATGGGATTTTTCACAGATAAATGGGTTTAAAATGTGGTCTTCGCGTCGACAGAATTACGCAAATTTCAGGTCCTTTACTTGCTTGAAATATATCGATAAACCATTTAAACGCTAAGAACATTACTTGCATTTCAAGCTCTTATTGCATTTCAATCTCAAACAATTTTACAAATTGTTAAAGTACATTCTTTCTCTAACACCCGTATTCATCAAGAGCTTTTCATCCTTTTTCTCTTGTTATATATAGGATGTCCGTAAGTCTGAATCCTAGAGGGCAAAACATGTACGAGTGACACATAGTGAACATAGAATCAACACTCATTCATTGATTCATTATTGAATTTGAATAACCGTAGTTTGCCTGGTAGGGGGATATGACGTAATTATGAAACAGGCATTTATTGTTAATTACTTGATGGTGTTTAGTGTATCCACTATTTTGCAAAATATACAAACCTCGGCTGTAAATTGTTAAGTGCAGGTATAAAGTATTAGAATTACAGCGAAGAGGCAGGGCTGCATTGAACAATCATGCCAATCCTTCTGGATTATGGATGAATTGGGGGGGGGGTTGAGGCTGTATGCTGCCAAAGAAAATAGGAAATAGGAGGCCAGCGTAAGCCCCGAAAAAAGATCTACAAACATCTTTCCACCACACTGTTACTAGAACCTACCAAGGTTGTACACAACTGCATTGCAACCTGCTCACCATAACCATTTGTACTCTTTTTAGAAAAAAAGGTGCACCAGTCTCTCACCCTTGCTGCAGCCAGAGTAGTAGTGCCATAACCACTCTTCCCTTCGGCAGAGCTTACTTCGGCTGAAACTATTGGATTTCCTCCAGAAAGATAATGGCAGGGAAAGGTGTATAGAACAGGAAAATCATCCAAAGGGGCTCATTAAACTTGCTAGACAACATGTACCAGCAGACAATATGCATAAAGTAATTGGCAACCAAATCGCAAAGGACCAACATGAATATCTCTGGTGTAACCACAGCTACCATTGATACTAAGGCAGGCAACTTGCTCACTCTCTCCAGCTTTGCCCACTTAAGCTAATGCTGGGAGAAGAGCTCCTTGTAGGCAGAGAGCTTAAGCACATCTACCAGATATATATTATCTTTGAAGCTTGATTTGATGTTGCTGTAATAACTGGGGAAATTTTGATATGGAGGTATTATTAGGCCACCTATGAAGACACCAATAGGGACATGGTGCGTACTTTAGGACGTCTAGGTTCTTCCAACCAACACCACACTGAAAACGTGCGAGACTTCCTTCCACTTGATCACCTGGGATCAAAAACCAACTGCCACCACTTTTCTATGGGAAAATAAGCTTTATCAACAAGGAGGTGGTAGAAATCTGGTACTGAAATTAGGAAGCAGACATGGGGGGACCCAACTCTGGGTTAGGATCAGTTCAGATGCATAGTTCCTTGTCACATACTGCCTTAGTAAAAGCCTCAAATTCTGAATAGCCGAGCATTAGAAAGGTAAGGCTGAGTACCTATTAAGCATCACATTGAGAGATATTTGTTTACAGATCTTCATTGTTGTGTTGGCTCTTGTATGCTGCTGAACAACCCTTCAATACTTGGAGTAGTGTTCTTCCCTACAGTTCTTCCAGTTCAATGATTATTTGGTAATCTGGTGTTCTGGTTTTCAAGATAAAAGTTTGTCTTTTAACTTGTTATATAGAGCTTATATTCCAACACCAGTTGAAGAGGAAAGTACAAAATTCAGTAAGCTGATCTTGGTGTATGTATTTAATTTTTTATTTATTTTTTGTTAAACTCTGAACCTACAGTTAACATTTTTCCATTAAAGTACAGTACTGTACTTTTAAATGATTTTAGTGAAGAGGGTACAGTACGTACTTTGTTTTAAAGCTTTTTGTGGGTTGTGCTTAGCTTCAGGATATGCCTTTTGGTTATCAATTAAAATTAATATATTCTTGAAAAATAATATAAACGGTTCACAACTTCACACAACACAGTTCACATTATTACTAAATTTGGAAAGTCAAATAAAACTCCTAAGGCTCTGAAATAAATATTTATTCACAACATAACTTAGCACATGTACACAAAATTAAATTGTCAATGAAGGCTTATAAACAATGGGGTTATATTTTTCAACATATTAAAGCTCTGCATACATCCCATAATATTCTCTAGCACTACTTAATTGTGGTGCAAATAACAGGAGTGTGATGTATCGTTATAATCTATGAGGTACAGTCTTAATAAATACAGTACTGTACTACATCAGATCTACTGCTGTATTAATAATATCATTAGTAAACACTTAATTATAATGAAGATATGAAAATTCACTCTATTACCTGGTATAGTTTATAAAATCATAGCATTTCTTATACTGTAGCTCAGTTGCTAACTCTTCCCAGATGTCCAAGTATAGTTTTTATATGCACAATTATTCACATTAATAGTAAAATGTAGAAAATAGAAGCCTATTTTTTATATACATTTAGCCAGAAAATATAAAGTAGTTGTGTAATTTGATACTAGTTAAAATACAAGCATATTAACTACAGCAGTTCAACAACTGTTCCATTTGAATTGTCTTTTATAAAGCATTACAATGTGTCACTTTGAGTCTATTATTTTTAATATAATTGTAATAATTCATACAAATGATTTCAAGTAATACTTAATTAAAATACTGTAACTGCAAATCAGACATAGAATTTACCAATTATCCTTTTAGGAAATTGTATAATAAAATAGTCAATCACATTACAAATTTAGCTCCAAAAGTGATTCAGAAAATGAATCTGTTTTGTTAGATACAGTATTACTGTATTTTATTGCATATTCTTAGTGTAGTGAACTGTACTTGAAAATGCCTTTAATCCACTATAAACAAACTTTTAAGTTAAGTCTACTATCATTAATAGTGAATAGTAAGTTTTAAAACTCATCAGAAGTAAACACTCATCACTTGTACATTACAATTTTTCATCTGTACTTGCTGGGTCATTATTTTGCTAGGGAATCGTTGGAGACTAGTCTAGCCAAGAATGACGGCTGTTCATTCATAGAACTTAGCAAAGGCCTACAGAATCCTCCCATGAAATAACAAATGATAATAGAGGGAGCACTGTTTGCCAATTGGCCTTCTTGAATACTTACACTGCTACCAGGTGACAGCATCTCCAGGTCCATACCCTTGGTCCTCCTCACATACTCTAACTCCAAAGACCAACTAAATATAGAAGAGGGGCAGTAAGGCAGGAAGTGGGAGCAGTTGAATGATCTCAGAAAGGTGGGTTTCATCTAACTTAAACCCTTATTATTTTTAGCAGTGCCAGGATATTGTAGCATGCAGAACACCCTGCCTAGCTAAGGAGAACTAGGCAACAGCTGAATCACTGCAGACACTTCCAGGAAGTGCTGTTTAGTGTGAAGAGAACCTTCTCAAAGGAACACAGTTGTGGCCCAAGCGCCACATGTCCAAATCACCTTGCAAGACACACACCTTGGAATAGTGTGGTATGGACCTGCAATTTAAGAAAACCCTATTTTTTTTAAATGTTGCAAGGCAGTTAACGTTACATGGAAGCCACAGGACAAAGCAAATGATGGTGGGTCAGATGGCAAACACAAGGCCTTAATGATGAAAGAGGCCCTCAAAAGAAACTATTTGCTTAATTTTTAACTTGCATGTAGGCTTCAAATGGAAGTGCACAAGTGTTTCCACAATAAAAAAAAGTCACTGAAAGGAATAGAGTTCGAATAATATTTGAATTGATTAATCAAAGTCACTCCTATGCACTATTGGCACTATCTTGGAGAGTGACGAACAGAACAGAAAGACATACTCAAATACCTGTAAACACCTCTTGTCAAACACTGCATACGTACTAGCTGAGCTTTATGCATGGGATTCGAAGATCCTAAGTAAAGAAAATAGTTCAAACTTTTATGAAAATCCAGTCCACATCTGCCAAGTAACATGGGGACATACATACTGTAGTTATAGAAGTATTGCGAGATAGCTCGTAGGTGGGACCAGTAGCTACTGGTGTAGGTATCCGAGAAGACCAACTTCTGCAGAAATAAGAGTTTTATAAATGAACCAGTGTCAGCCATTCACAACTGGAATTATTATTTTTCAAGAAACTCTTGTTGAGCCTCTTTGAAAGTTCCATGCAGCACCAGTGCAGTGTATCACCCTGCCAGACTGTGCATGACTTTCAAATATTGAATTATTTGACATCAATGATGCTATTCAATAAAAAAATACTAAATTGCACATATGACTTGGCATGTATGCCTTATAGAGGCTATAAGATTATGTGAAATGTATAGTACAGTACAGTATATATGTATGAAGTACTGTACAATAGTACATTATTTTCAAAAATTTCATTCCATAAAACAGGCAGCTGGGATAAAATGACAGCAAAAATAGTTGAGAATTACCCTATCTTTACTGTGTTTAAATTTTACGGCTAAGTGGCACACTTGGGTAATAAGTAAGTAAAAAAATAAAATAAAATAAAACCATTTGAGAATACTGTACTTCATGACATGAATATTTTGTACTTAAAACTTGTATTTAAGTGTTATATAAAGTTTCTCCTTTTCGACACTTTTTCCAAGTTTATAAAATGAAACCAATGGAAGAACAAAGAGCTGAGTTTTTATTAAAAATATATATTATTGGGAAGTAATAAATTTTGTATTGTTTCCAATAGCACACATTTGTAGCTTTAATTTACACCAGAGTGATCAGTACATGTTGGCATTTCAAGTAAAGAAATTTAGCTACATATTATATTTGCATTATGACTAGATTCTGATGATACAGAATCCTTCAGTGCCAATAAAACTAGCCATTTAAATTATTAATGAAACTGCTTCCAATTAGTGTAGAAAATAATTGTTACTGATGGTCATGTTGCAAGCTAATCCAGGTGGGTGCATATCACCAGCTCAGTAGCCTTCTTTTCTACAGTTGGCCTGAGCTTACAGATAATACATGGTCTGTAGTGAATAACTGCCTGTTCAAAGTAAGATCCTAATTAAAAAATGGTAACTTTATGTGAGCCTTGGTGCAAAAGAAAAAGTAAAAATCAAGCATTTAGTGCAATGAAACAAATGTTTTTCTGGTGGGCCTTTAGTAGTTACATGCATCTACAGCTGGTGCTGATAAGCTTGGGCTTATCACGCCAACCCTCCGAGACATGTCCTCTCATGTTAGGAGGAAACCTCCGAATACATATGTCATTACAAATCTAGGAGAGCTTGGGGATCAGAGATCAACCCAAAACCAAAGAAAAATCCACCATTAAGTATAAAGTGTTATAAAACAAGTGGGAATTAGGCAACCTAAGGTAAATAAGGGTTATGACTGTTGCCACTGGGTAAATACCCTAACCATGATGTCCTCGACCACCACCAAATGGTGGCCCAGGTCACCTGGGGTCTCGGCGAGCCTACCATCTCGCTCATGAGTTGCCTGTGAAGAACCCTCCTCCCAAACTCCACAAGAAAGTAGGAAACAGGATTGGAAGTGAGCTACTGCTGGCATACCAGAAAAGAGCATCTTGTTACATTCAGTGGCTGATTTCTGGTAGGGACACCTCAGTAGCTCCCCAAGCTTGCTTAAAATGGCATCTTGCTAGAAGAGGTCTGTGTTTCTGAACTGGAAAAGACAGACAGGGCTAATCCCTAGAAGACAATGATAAAAGAGGAAGATGTAGAGAGCAGCCTCTGCATATCTAATACCAAAATAAAACACACGTGTGTGGCAGGACTGAACACAGATGGATCACCAAATGCCATGAGCCTGGAGAAGAGCTATGGGAAACATCCAAGAAAGCCAATGGTATCAAAAATGGACATATGACAAAAGAGCAAGAATAGACCTATGGCTACCTAAGGAAAACAAACTGCACCAATACCAGGGCTGAACTCGGCTCCAACATCATGGGTACAAAACACCTGGATGGCAGTCACCCCCCCCCCCCAGAAGACAAAACTTGGAAAAAAAGGAACTTAACAAAAACAAATGTATTTTACCTGAACCTATGTAATAGAGAACAATCAATTTCTATATTAACATGGCGACCTAAGTATTAACTTAATATACTGTACTCTTGATGCAATGTATAGATTTGTAAAGGTAAATGTGCAGAGAGCTATGGTAGTAGTGCAGGATACTGTATCAGAACAACTGGAATTCCTTTTAAGCAATACATATATTTTTGTCCTATTTTCTTCTACAGTCAATCACTATTTCACTGCTTTTAAAATATTATTTAACATTTAATAATTATAATAGGTCTCAAGCTTCACAAGAAAGCACTAAATATTATACTTAAGAAGCACTAAATAAGAGGGCTTCAAATTTTTATTATACCGTGTAATGACTCCATAACTTCAATTACAAACTAGGAATACATGTGCTTTAGTTTTCAATAAGCACAATGTTACATATTAGAAATGGCTACTATAGATCTGTTGGATCATTATTTGTAACACGACATTAATGCATTAATAAATTTCTGAATAATGCAGTTGAGGATCATGTGGGCATAATTATGAATACAGTAGTAGCATTCAGTGTTAACAACAAATGCTACAAACTGGTACTTCTCAATACCTTTTGGTATAGCACACTTAACATGAAATGGAGAAGCTGCTTTAAGATTATCTTGAAATACATCTCTCTCTTTCCCCACCTCCCCCTGTTTAACAGAAATTAAGTATAATAGGATTAACATTTATTTATAAAAACACTACAAAAGACTTACTCTAATGACTTCCACTGCAATGTGTGTGCACTTATAAAATGTAACACTGTAACTAGTCTAAATATTGTATAAAAATGCTAGAATATAGGGTATGCTATGTACAGAGTAGGGAGGACACCACACAAGTGATGAAGCAATAACAGCTGCACTTTTTCCTGTAATGCCATGCTACTTTCATGCAAAAATAGTTACAAACTCTTATTTTCATACAGTCTAGAACTTTTTGCAATAGTAGTACAGAATGTGTTAAAGTTGATTAAGAGTTCTCCACATGAAAATTAATTAGAATTAAGAAAAGAGAAGTCTCTTCTAATATGGCATTTTCTCCAAACATAATGGATGAGCTCATAATTCCAAAATAGGGCTTTGCATGAAATTAAAATCTTTCTCAGCTGGCCATTCAGTTGCTCCCTAAAGCAAAACCACTGATCCTACCATGTTCTGAACCAAAATAGTATCCAGCAACTGTTGACATTTTCCCTCCTCCATTGAGGAGAACCTTACCAACATTATCCACATTATCATATGGGGAAAAGGGAGATGCTACAGATTACTCACTCAAGCCCAGAATTAAACTCGAGAGACCCTGCAAATGATTAGTTTTGCATGAAACACTTAAGCATTACTGCTATTAGGCCACTACCCCAAACTGTCACCAGTTAGCAGCACACTACATGCCAAGATGATTGAAGGAAGCTATTTGCCTTGCATTTAGCCTAACAAAACTGCAACAGCATGGAAAAGTTGGGACAAAACAGGAGTATCAGAGTGGCCAGCTCAGAAAGGAGCTTTCACTTCCTTTAAAGCTCTTTTCCTAGCCAGACTTCTCAGTAGCTCCCTGAACCAAAACTTCCCATGGTTAACTACCCCAGGAATTGACTAACTACAACAGAAAAAAATCGGGGACATTTATCTGTGCTGCAGAGAAGACCCAGAAAGG
The DNA here is from genome assembly GCF_020424385.1 of Procambarus clarkii. Classification (NCBI taxonomy): domain Eukaryota; kingdom Metazoa; phylum Arthropoda; class Malacostraca; order Decapoda; family Cambaridae; genus Procambarus; species Procambarus clarkii. The sequence goes on along the minus strand of NC_059616.1, from coordinate 12,342,832 downwards.
TTCGCAGAGGATGAGGTGAACGCAACCCGTCCTCACACTAGGCTGTTTAAAGCAACAGCCGTCCTCCCCAGATGCATTCATAAATTTTAACATACTGTATATTAATAATTGGTTTGTTCTCATATACAGTACAGTATATAAATTAACAATAGTGTATATGAAAATTCTATATATAGTTAGGCATAGGTTAACTTAGGTGTTTAGGTTCTGTTGGCGATTATTTGTATTTGGAGTACATGGGTGAATCATTTATAGAATTGTGGTTCGAACAGAGGACGTGAGCGAAGCACTTGTTCCAGAAGTGTTCGGACATCATCAGTTGTGAGTCGTGTGTAAACCGCTTTTCATTCATAAACAGGGAGTTTGGTGGCTGGATTAACAAGCTTGGATCCTTGTATGCGAGGACGGGCTGAGTGAACCACAACCTCGAAGATCCAAATGTCCAGACACCAAAAGACACCTCAGCATAAAGATCATCACTTGCTTAGCTAAATGAACTGTGGGGTTCAGTTTCTGAACTGATTATGTGCCTCTGTAACCCTTTCCACCACCGCCCATGGGATGAGTATGGGATGCATAATAAAGAAATGAAATGAAATGAGCATGAAGACACATGCTTAAGTGCCACACATTGACACACTACAGTACTGATGATTTTCAGTAGACAATACCGCAAACATAGTGTGACCCCTAAAACCCCTCACCCCCTAATATCAGCACAGAACATTCCTGAGAAGAAAGTGTGAGTTTTCAGCCAACACAAAGTGTTCTTAATATATTACATGATATTGCATAGCTACTTTAGGTTATAATTGCAATTTAATTTGTAACCACTTTGTAGAGACCCAGCATACATTTATAAAAGAATACTTTGTTTTTGCAAAGCCTATATAATTGGTCCATACAAGGCCTTGAGAAGGAAAATTGAAGCACAGTGTTGGAGGTAATGGTATTTGAGCATGGTAGGTAGATAAGGGCAAAGTTAATATTCTGGTACTGTATATGGGGAAAATACAAGTTGGAGAAAATTCAAGAGCCCTATGGGGGTACCCGGAGTCTTTACTGGTCATTATGTAAATAAACAATCTCGATACCAGTGGAGAAGTGACAAATGCAATTTATTGTAGATGATTGTTAGCTTTAAGCATGGGGAAAAAAAGAGCAACGTGTAATATCAGCTCAGAAATTATGATACTGGTAAGTATGATTGCATATGGCATCTTAGAGAAAAGATTTATAGTATGATAAAAATAAAAAAAAACAAGACAGCAGTGTGCAAATTTTCAGAATGTCATTAGGATTCTTGGCTATATTCATAGGGGTGCTAATACTAATAAGTATAGCATTAACATTAATAGAAATGTTAATGTTATCCTACACCTCTATTTTGCTACAGGATTATGCAATGCTGTTTTGAATCACTTTACTGCAGAATGGAGATAAATTATTTGGAAAGCGTAAAGAAGGCAAACAATGTTAATCCCTAACATCTGTAATCTAATTTATGAAGATAGATTGAGGTTACTCATTTTCAGAGGTGTATAGTGATGGGTGATATGATGTGAATGTACAAATGGATGAAAGACATGAACAAAGGGAATAAAAATAGGTTGTTGAAATTGTTAAAAAATCAGGTCAGAATTTATAGCATTAATCTGAATGGATTAATTTGGATTTAGAAATTATATAATTAAAAAGCTGTTTGGCAATCAAATTCTAATTGGGAAGAACAATCTGCTACCCACTGACATTTATCCCTATCTACTACCTGCTCCTGCTGACATTCTTTACAGTCCCTTATTACCCAATAACATTATTCACAGTAACCTGCTACTTACTGATATTCTTCACAGTACCTTGATGCTCACTGACACTCCTCACAGCACCCTGCTACTACAGTACCTATACAATGATCTCAAAATGCTCTTTCAAATTTTCAAAACAAAGGTTTTGTTAAATTTCATTCAAAATTTAGAAATTTATATTAGCCATAGGTGTGTGTGTTTATATTAGCCATAGGTGTGTTTGCTTCAAGTTATTTGACTTTGATAAGTCAAATAACTTGAAGCACTGTGCACTTTCAACCGTGGTTTGTCTGCTAACTTTAGCATTGGTAAATTGTGCTGTTCTGAAGAAGCTAAAAATAAATATATCCATTTGTTATTAAGGCTAAACATGGCTAAGGATTTTGAACATATAGTATATACTAGAAATTATTATAAAAAAGATCTATAGACATAATCCTTGATGAATATATATATAGTATATTAGTGCTTTCATTATAGTGTTGATGGATGAGCGAGAAATGATGTATAAAAAACTTTATGCTATTGCATAAAATCATTTAACAATACAGCACATACATCTATGTGATGCATGGGATACACTTGCCCTTTATTTAAGAGAGATGGAGCCAATATTCAACGTCTTGCACCCTGTCTAGTACACCCAGTACATCCACTAAGATCACTTTACTTAAGCACATGCATATATATTACTATTATGCCTTGTTGGAAACAGGTTGCCCCCAATTGGTTTTTCAAGCTTCCACTGGCCAATGGCAGAGCTTTGTCCACATGTCTGGTTACCTGCCATACCCAGAGGTGCTTAGCATGACTGACCAAGGGATGTGCATAACTTTTTTTTTCTTTTACTTTTTCTTCTTTTACCGATAACCACAAGATTATCAAATAATTCTTATAATTTTAAATATAATAATTCGCCCAATATCTCAAATTAAATTGTGCCAAATTGTTATGTTTGCCATCGAGTTTTTAATTCCAGTACCAAAAGCCAAAATCCTGCCATAAAAGAAATCACTTCTTCCCTTTATCTTTGGTGCTTTGTTACCTCTGATAATTCTCTATCAAAAATTGTTTTTTTGTTAAATCCTTTTCCACATTAAACATATTTCATTTTAATTAACTGCTTGAAGGTGACTTTGAAATATTTGACAACAAAAGCCACTTTCTGGTTTAATTATCATGTATTTAATGCAATTGCCACTTGCTAGCGTGTGGAAAGAGGAATGTGTAAAAAGAACAATATTGCCTCAATATCTATAAAAAATAATAAAGATTAAACAGAAGAAAAGACAAAGATAAAAGAGGAAATGGAAAGAATAGAACACAACATCTACTCCAGTGGTTGATAGGCCTCAAGCCCAACACCAAACTAAACCAATGACCCAGTTGAGACAACTATGGAGCTGTACTTTACAATATTTTACTGCAAGAATGGCATACTTGCTGAGGCCTCGGTGCACATCAACAATGTATTCCTTCATACTGCATCATGGTTAAATTTTATAAAGCCCTGACCTGTACAATGAAGGCTTGTATCCCATGTTGTCCTACATCACCTTTTCCTTGAACATTTCCTATAGCATTCACACTACTGTTCTAATTACATACGATTTAAAATCAAATGCTTGTTTAAAATCAAATGTTGTGTTACATGCTTTGAGAGGAGTTACATTTCATGTGCCAACAATTGTATGCAGTTGTATTCAACTATCAAAGTGGTCTTATGGCACTGGTTGTATTTCATTTTTAGTATGAATAAAGTAGGTTTGCTGGGCTAACAGTTATACGAGAGTTGCTGTCAATGACCTTGCAGAAGTCACTGCCAAAGAAGACACTTGTACCTGTCCTGTTTCACATACCAGTAAGCCAATTACCTACTCAAATTTCTAACATCATTCGTAATGTGATCTGCAACCATTGGAGAGATGGCTTAACAAACTATGTATCATCAAATATGATCTGTCCCCCATGGCATTCCTCCTACCTATAACCAAAATAGGAAGTGGGAAATTGTCTCTGGCTTACGTATGAGATCTACACGATTAACATATGAGCACTTAATGGAACAGAGAAATGCAAAAAATAAGAAAATGGGCTGCCTAACAGAATGAAAATGCCAGGCATTGCAGAATAAAACAAAGGAGCCCAAGGGTAAACATTACCCCACAACCCCAGGCCACACTCTCAAGTACAGTACTTACCTGATGAAGAGCAGGAAGCATCTGAAGGAAACATTACTACAGGAAAACATTCCATAGGATACCAACCATCTACCAATTAAGATGAGTCCTGAGCATAACAAGACCAAGGTAACAAAGAAACAGAGCCAAAAGTGGTGAGAAAAACAAAAGTATAACAAAATGAAATGCAACACAGACAAGTTGAACAGAGAACAAATAATTCCAAGGTCAGAACCCTGTATGCCTGCCTTTTACTTCCAGAGACTATAACATTATATTGTAGTTCATTTGGGTGGAATGACCCTAAAATGGGGGATGTAACCTGTTTGTACTATCTGATGTTATTACTTGGTAACGGTGTAATAGGTAGTTGCTAGTTGGCTATTTTACTGGTCCCAACAATCATTCAGAAGGGAGTATTGAGTGGTGTGATACTCAACCAATGTTCATTGGTTTCTATTGATAGTGTATTAAAGTATGCTCTACACTATGCTCTTTGACCCTGACAACACCATGTCAAGCTGGTACTCAAAGTTGTGGCTGGCATGCTAGAGATACCATGCGTACCCTGGCTATGGTAGCAACTGAGCAAGCCTTCCTCAGGAAAAACCCCATTAGCCTTGCCCTTTTAAAAAAGCATGGTGGCAGATGGCAGTCACCCAGTGATCAGATATTACCCCAAAACCCAGGCCAAGTGAGGTCAGGGGCAAATAAGAAAAAGACCAGAAACCTGGCCAAGAATTAACAGAAGCTGCAAGACATGATATACAAACCCACCAGTCCCAGAAATGGGCACAACCATACAAACAGAAAGAACCAAGTAATCAACAACTCTCAGATCCAGGCCAGATGAAAATGTGCCGTAGGTAAGTACTGTATCTAGAAACTGATCCACCAAACCAAAAGCCAGAAGAGTCATGTGAATGCAGATTGCTTCTTGTGTGGCAAACAAAGAGCCCAGCATAAGCACAGGAAGGTTAAGCCCACTCCTAGCCAAACCTAAGAGGGCACAACACCAGAGGTCATGTGATCAAACAAATGACTCCCAAATGAGAACATGCAGAAAGGCAGAATCACAAAGAATGGTAAAGATACTGTATAAAACTCAAAGCCCAACACTGCAAAATGATCTGGGAAAAGCCACAGTTTTAAATGCTTCAAGCTTTTCTTGGGAGAATGAGAACCAGTGTGAGCAATATGGGTACCCCTGACAATCTTTTAAATTGTTCCAATAAGTTTGGGCATTTCAAATCCATTATAACCTCTTGTACACCACAAATAATTCCAGCACAAAATGCCATGATAGACAAATACATGAAATTACAGGAACAAAATAATGTGCGGATTTGAGGTGGTTTGTTGTGAATGCATGGTTGTCCGAGGTGATCTCTGAATGGTTGGACCCCCTTGTTAGGATTGCTTCTCTTTCACCTTAAACATAACAGTGGTGATGAGGTCTCCTGCAGGTGCAGCAGCACCTGCAGGAGACAGGGAGGCAGAGCACGGGGCAACAGATGGTATTGGGGATACAGTTAACCCTATGGACTCTGCAGTGAGTAATTCAGAAGAATGTTTCCCAGAAGTAACAGGTCTGGACCCACAGTTGAGAAAATCAGGAAGTCATACGACAGCCTGTTAGATTTAACCTGTAGGGGTAGAGTTTAATTAAAACGGGAGGAATGTTAGGATTGTTTCTCTTCCGCCTTAAATGCAACACCTTTCATACCCAATATAGTGGCCATAAGCCCCACCCACATTGTGCTCCCATATTTCTGAAGAGTTGCATAATATAAATGCAGATATTATGGTTAAGAAAGTTAAAATGGTGAATTTAGATATTAGAACACATGCTTTAGCATCTTATCTTGCGGAAATCTTGATATGATTTCGGGGCTAAGCATCCCCGCAGCCTGGTCCTCGACCAGGCCTCCTTTTTGTTACAAATCCCCATTAAGCAGCCTGTAGCAGCTGTCTAACTCCCAGGTACCTATTTACTGCTAGGTGAACAGGGGCTTCAGGGTGAAAGAAACTTTGCCCATTTGTTTCTGCCTCCACTGGGGATTGAGCCCGGAACATTAGGATTACAAATCCCAAGTGCTGTCCATTCAGCCATTAGGGGCCATCAGCATCATTGGACTGATTACATCAAACCAGTCGCTGCTAAAACATGGTGTTGAACTATTCCTGAAGAGTTTATGGCTCAGTGGGGGGTGCATTGAAAAGATTCTCTCCTTGTTTCTATTTACTTTTACTGCACATACAGGATACACCTTTTTTTACTGTCAGTTGCTCTTGTCACTTCTACATCAAAGTCACTTTGTATCAATTTGTAAATTACGATAATCATTCTTATATCATCTTGCACGTCCTTGTAAAGGTATATTAAGTGATCCAAACATTTTTAAATTCATCAATAACATTCGCAAACATTTGTGTGTAGTAGAAATACTTTATACATTTAAAAAAATACCTTCGTTTACCAACACACAGCCCTGGCAGATTTTCTCATACCTTCACGTTTTTTTTTTTTACCACTGTACTGTGCAGAGTACCCTAAGGCACTGAGAGTTGTGCCTTATTTTTTTAATTAGGCTATATTTTAAAGTTTTCTTAAGTTTTCATCGCTCTCTCTGTTTTGAAATGAAAATGATTGAGTTTGGAAACATTTTGTCATTAACTTTACAAAAAAACAGAAATATGTCTTTGACAATTGCACTATGAAGTTTTTGCCAAAACCAGGTGTGCAGTGCAGTGGTTAAGGAACTTTTTCCATATTGGGAAGGGTTGAATGAAGTGGCACCTGAGATACAGATGTGGTTATTTGAGAGAAAAATCACAAACAGTAATTTTAATACTGCTTGCCAATCAATCTTGCATATAGATATATCTTACCATCACATGGTTTCAGTTCCCATTGTCATCAATGGAAAGCCAGTTAGGCTTAAGGTTCCCTTAGGTTAGGCTAAAGACTGCCCTTCCCCAAGATGCAACCCACAACAGTTTCCAGACCATTGAGTATCTGTTTACTGCTGGACGAGATGTCGGGTGAAAAGAAACGTAACCAAATAATTTCCATCCTGCACAAGAATAGAACTAGTCCTGTCGGTCGTGTACCAGCTGCATTAACCATAATCAGACAGAACTTCCAATTGCCTTCTTCCAACATTCAAATCATCATTGCCTTGTTTCCTCACTTTCATGAGTTGTGAAGGAATCAGTTTGGATAAAAAATGTGAGTAATATTGGAAAAGGGAGGTAAAGACTAGGTATAATGCTTCTAAGGAGTTTCTATATAAAGCATATATTCCCTTTCCACAAACTGCTGCCACCTAGCTTCAACCCTACTACATTCTTTGCTCTGATAGTTAATTCCTCACACATTTTGCTATAGCTTCCTATTATCTTTGCCTTTCCCTCCTCCTACCCTCAGTTTCCCTCAAGCAAACATTTCAATTTTGCAATTTATTAACTTTTGTAACCCACATATTTTAATGACATTTTAAATTCTCTTATCAGATATGCTTCTTAGACTGTCACACCAGCATTTTGCATCAATACATAATAAACACAACCCTCTAGTTCATCCAGCTGTATCTCTTCCTAGTTTATTCTTTTTAACCAGGTCTTTTACTACACCAATTCCTACACTACCCAATAAACTCGCCCCTCGGAGCAATTTTTTTTTTAAACTCTCGCCTTGGGATATGAGACAGAAAAATTGTACTAGCCAAGTATTTAAAGTTATTTAGCCATTTACACTGATTTCACACAAATCCTTTATATGACACCCACAATAACTTTACTTTCATCATATTATGTTTAGGAGTTTTCTCTCAAACATACAAATTACACTTTAAACTTATCTACATAAATTCAGACAATTTTCTGCTAAATTAACTACATTATCTACCATACATAACATTTGCTTCAATTATCTATATCATATATTAATTAGGTTAACATTTTTTTTTAAATTCTTAACTTGACCCCATCCACACACATTAAACAACCCAAACCAGACATCACAAACCACTGGCAAGCAGTATACCTTAGGATAAAATAGTAAACCTACATTAATATTAATCCAATCACTCATTACACCATTAACTCCTACACATTCACTACTTCTTTCATAGATACTTTTCATATTACAGTACAGTATTAAACAAAATTTGATAAACTCTATATATACTTATTTCTTTCCAGAATCCCTCTTTATCATAGGCATTCTCAAAGTTCATAAAGGTAATACCTGCCTCCTAACACAAGCTGTCATACTGCAAGTCCCCGAGACACACTATCACATCCATCGTGAACGTTTGTTATTCTTCAATTTGCCCACTACACTTCACAGAATACTTCATCTATAACTTACACACAGTTTCATCATTATTTTTATACAGCAGTACAATCACAAATCCTTTTCCAATCATTTGACACAGTACCATTTTTTATGCCTTATGGCAAACTCTTCTTTTCATCATTTCAGTTTAATATTTTCTGAATATACTTTACCATATATATCTATAGTTTTACCATATTTCAATATCAGCAAAGACGAACTAAAAGTTTCCAAAGTTAACATTTAAAGTTCTGACTCATTGACACACTCGACCACAAACGTTGCAGATATCTCACGGTTCCACTCAACCACATCTAAAATGTTTATACTCTGCTTAATGTGAGATTTTTGGTTATTATTATAAATTTGTTGTTAAAATGTTTGCAAATGAATTTGCTCTAGTACTGGTATATATTGTCAACAGACTCATGTTAACCCTTTACTGCAGTACCATGTACATTTACTCAAACCTTTGTGCCTAAAATTCACATTCAAGATCTATATTTATACACCATACAGATCAATTATATCTTTCTCAGTACCTGTTCCAACTTTTTTTTACTGTGTAATGGTGCATATTTAATCTGAACGTTGAGAAAAGTGACAAATTTTTGTTATTTGACAACGAAATAAACATACTCGTTTCTTGATACAGTACTGTACAACAACTCAGTGAAGGTAGTGAGATGATAGGAAAAAGATAAACCAGCAGCATTTGATCAAGTGTTCACTCAGTGTGGTCAACAGTGTGATTAGAATAAGAGAAGCCAGTAAACCCAGAACATTTCCTCTATGATACCACTTCCATTCATGTTTATTTTCCTTCAAGTTTTATACAGTTTATTGTCTCTAAGTTATAGTTTCAACCTCTCATTTAGAATCTACTTACTGTATGTGATTAACAATCTTCTTCAACTTAGCTGATGCACATGTGCACAAAATTATAATAAGCTTATTACTGATCTTTCATTATACAATAGTCCAGGGCAGACCGAAACGTCGTCACCTTTATTTTCAGATTTGTGGGTTGGGTTATCTTGAGATGATTTCGGGGCTTAGTGTCCACGCGGCCCGGTCCTCAACCAGGCCTCCTTTTTGTTGCACCCCCCCCCCTCCAGGAAGCAGCCTGTAGCAGCTGACTAACTCGAGCATCAGGGTGAAAGAAACATTTTGTGCACCCATTTGTCTCCGCCTCCACCGGGAATCGAACCCGGAACCTCAGGACTACGAATCCGAAGCGCTGTCCACCCAGCTGTCAAGCACCCTGACATGGGTGTCTAATTTTCAGCCACATTATTTTGACTGTCTTGTCTGCTTATTATTGACTTTTTTGTTTTAACCCAAAGAGAATCTTTTTAAATTCTATTAAAATTTAAAATTTTAATTATAATGTTTAAATTTGATTTCCATTGCTTTCAATGTGCTTGTGAATCTAATGCAGGATGGTGAACAATAACAGTGTTAATGAAACAGATGACTGTTTGACAGGATCACAAACTGAAGTATTGGCTGCATCTATCAGTGGTAAAGACCTTGGGCAGGGCAGTGAAGCTTAAACCTTGGCCAGTGAAGCTGCACTGACAACTATATACCAAACACACTCACATGGCACAAATATAATTTTAAAATACATAAAATTGCAAGCAATTCAGACAATATATAAAGGTCAGCTGAAACCAATATTTTGACTTGATACCAATAATGTATAATAGCAAGCATAGGAGAATGGGGAACCCTTTTCCCACAACTTTTGAGATTTAAAATACATTTTTGCCTTTACAAAAATATTTATTTCCATTGCAGGCACAGAGCGCCTTTTTCACGTTTTATAGGTAACAGCATTGTTTACAAGAAAATAAAATCTTAACGAGTGATGAGGAAAAGTTTCTCAGACACACTGAGTAATGAGTTCACCTTTCCAGACACACGTCTTGTGATTATTAATAAATTATAATCATACATAAATGATTAATAGCATTCTCACAGACTCTCTAATATTTCTATGACTTGAAATATATATATAACAACATTATACAATTATGAAAGATACATTAAAGTTTCTGAATAGTCTCGTGGACAAATTATTCAGCAAAAAGTCAACAAGACTTTTCTTGCATAATAAATTTTAACCTGCAAACCAAAATGTTTCAAGCTGAACTATGATTCCCTCTGAACCAAAATTAGAAAATAGATATGTATGATCCTAGTGACATTTAACAGGACCCCTTTGGCACACGAGTAAATGATTCAAAGAGAAATTCACGAATTTCAAAAATCCAGTTACAGTTTTTTTAAAGCTTGTCTGGCAACTATTGCATGCGAGTGTCATGCAAGAACATATACGACATTTAAAAATCAAAGAAGCATTGCTTTAAACTGTACAAATATCAAGTGCATTTGTAAAAGTATATAAAAATTATATTACTAAATTATATAGTTATCATGGCATCCATAAATATTAACTAGACAGTATTAAATGAAATTAAAGATTTTACAAAACTCGGAAAAAACATATTTTGTTTTAGGTTAAAATAAACAATAAACAAGCTGATTATATTTGTAACTTAGCAAGTTGTTGTTTGCAAAGTATAATAAGTGCCATTTTGTAGTAAAACAACTAATTATTTTTTTAATTATTCATTCAGAGGCATTTCTTTTTCCATCAGTAAACATAAATAATAAGCAGCAACATAGTTCTACTGGAAACATTGTGGTCCTCAAGTGATAATATTTATGCCATTCAAGGCTATCCCTGCTTTTTAACTTTACAAAAGTCTGTATGAGGGCTGTGCCAATCATTAAACACGTGAACCTTGCATAACTATTGGCAAGTCTCAAATGAACTTTTAGATAATCATGTATGGAGCAAAAATGTAATGGAAGTCTACCACTGAACTTTTTGTAAGAAAGCAGCATGGCTAAGGATATGGTTATATAAAACTCTTAAGAGGAGGGTCTCATTGACTAACCCATTCTCAATAGCTTATAATCCCTCATAGTAAACTTTTTTAGAAATTTAGTTATACTTATATTTAAAATATAGATCATTTCAGCACATGCCTTTGTCAATAAGGCATGTAATAAAAGCATTCAGTCACTGTGGCTTCCAAACATGTGCCACAGTACGCACTTCCACACAATAATTCAAGCCCTCCCCCCCCCCCTTCCCCCAAAATGGTTATGATGAATGTGGTATGTTAATATTTATGGCTAAACTATAGTCTATTTTGTGACAGGTGAAAATGCAATTACTGCCAAGTGGAGAAATCAGTAGGTACAATAACTTACAATACTTTGTTGATTTTAGCATAAAGATCTATAAGCAAATAGGTAATCTGCAACTACTGCAGCATTTGGGAATACCATCATTATTACAAGTGATACATTTAGAAAATTAGCTCTGCGAAAAATATTGGCACCTAAATATATCACTATATTTTTCACAGATCACTGAACCAAAAAATAATTGACCCCTAGTTATTCAAAATTCAGTTAACTAGAATCTAACTAGTCAATGCATCAGACAATATTATATATGTATTTGTGTATAAACCATTTGATCTAATTCTGATGCAAAAATTTATGATTCTCATGAACTCGAAAAGAAGCAAGACTGATGTTGTGCCATCAGATCTCAATACTGACTTCATAATGGACGTCCAACTTCCTTGCAAGATCGTACTCCAAAGCATCTTGGGGCCTTGCCACACTTCATAACCTCTGAATACCAATGCAACCAAACCCTCCTCAACGAAGAGTCTGGTGCTAGCAGCATAGGACGAAAGTTGTAGTAACCTAACATACAGCCAATGTTATAGCGCTAAAGTGTCTCTTATTAGCTTCTTGAAGGTGGTTGTTGCCGATGGATTACTGGGAGCCGACACACTGTAGTTTACCTGTGGGGTATAAGTATGCATTTTAATATTTGTTGAAAAATAATTTCACAAACTGTAGACCATTGCAATTTGCAGGTTTGGTATTAACAGTTTTGGTTATTCGGACACTTCCACACATACTCCCATACACACCTGTAGATAACCTTGTATACACAGGCACTGTTGTGTTAGGTTGTCTTGATAGTAGTCTTGTATTGTTTGCAACCAAGATTACTAGCATTATTTCATGGCATTAGGGCATGTATGTAAAAAATTGGATATAGCTGCACTTATTCATTTAGATAGTGCTCAAGGTCTACCCCCATCTCCATCGTTTTTAAATGATTCTAACAAATTCTACCTCCAGAGGACTACATTGCCCAACAATGCTAGAGATCTTCCTTGCATCACTATAAACAAGCCTTGACAACTTTACACTAATAAGTGACGCAATTCTCTAGATATTGCTTGGTAGCCTTAGACTGTTGAAATAAAAAAAAATTGAAAACTCCAAGATATTGGCATAAATGTGTATTTATTATGGTAATTATTTAAAATTATCTAATTGTTAACCAAACACCTCAAACCCATTTCCAACATTCATGTAATAGTGGAATATGCCTGAAAAAAAAAAAAAAGATACAATAACTTCACAGGAAAAACTAAATGTGCCACTTTCCATACTCAAGTGTATAACGGAGAACTTGCACTATTACATACTAGTAATTTATCCATAGCAGTATCTCGGGAGTATCCTCATCAGTTGTCAGACAAAAGATATATTATTCATTCCTTTCTTAAAAATTTTAATTACCACTCAAGAACCTGTTCACTATCACTACATTACCCCACAGTCACATTTTCACACACCTCATCCACAGCACCTTCTCTTGTCCTTACTTCAATCCTCAAAATCATCCCAATAGGATTTCTTCACCATCATCACAAGTTTCTTTAATGGGTCAAAAACTAACAGATTTTGGTTATGACATGAAATCATACCCTAATAATCTCAACTAGCCCATGAATTGGGCTTGGTCTCTTGGCCTTCCAATTATTATTATTATTTTTTTTTTTTTTTTTACTAAATCATCGTAAGATACAAGAATACTATACTACTGATGCATATGGAAGTTTTAATATAACTGACCTTGAAGAGGAAAGGTTGGACATCTGGGAAAGATGTGTCATATATAAAATCAATTTCTGCCTGATTTGGAGGAGAGGGAATGTAGTCATGCCGATTCAATGTGTCAGTTATGTGTAATAGTCTTTCTCCAAGTGATTCTCCAACTTTTTCACGCCAGATTTGCCGCTCTGTGGAAATAATTTGGAGTAAATAATCATATTTTATAAAGTAAATACAAATAATTTATGAAAATATGAAGATAAATGATGCACAGTACAGTAACAAATTTTTTTTATAGAATTAATATACAGTATTTTACTCACAAACATGCGGCACTGGTTCCTACTGTTTAAAACGAAAATAAACACAAGCGCATTGTAAGCTCCTGCAGGTTTAATAAATCACCATTCTAATATCTTTTACAAGGTGCCATTTCAGAGTTTTGCCATTTACCCACTAAGAAAATTATCATTTAAAATTTCACTTATATCTCAACTAAGTTTGATATACTGCATTGTACATTTCATAATTATTTCATGTGCATGAAGTTGACAGTGTACATGGCAACAGCCTTAATACATGAATCCAATAGAGGAGCAAGTTTTGGGATACCCACCCGTGCCCGACACAATTCCGTCTGCTGCAGATCACTTCATTGTTTGCTGAATGCAGTTAGGGTTCATATACAATTCTATCAGTATTGAGTCAACTTTCATTCTTTCTACACATTCTTGTTTCTCAGTGCAAGTGAGAGGGAACAACTTTATGGAATGGATGATCAAGCATAAGGGATTCTTAGAAAGACCCTTGAACTTCACATTCAGAAAGACCCTTGAACTTCACATTCAGAAAGACCCTTGAACTTCACATTCAGAAAGATCCTTGAACTTCACATTCAGTCACATTTTGGCACATATAGGTAGATGAAATATCTGGTGAAGGAGAAATTTTGATTTACTGAATAATTTTATCTATTACATAGAGAAACAACACTAATGTGATATATATCAATGAAAAAATCAACTGGAGCTCTTAAGTGACTTGTCTTGACTTAGGTGGCAGTCCGTTGGTCGTGGGTTCGAGTCACCTAAGAGCTCGAGTTGATTTTCTAAATGTTATCTATGTTACATTGGCAATCTATGTTATCTATCTTGGCAATAATTATTTTCTCAGTCTCCTGACCCAAAGTCATCACACAGTGAAAAAAAAAAGCAGACATGGGCTTGGATGAGCAATAGAAAGAAAGGGGGGAGGGAGGACGGGAGCTGTGGTCAGTGATGGGAGGGAACAAATGAGACAGAGGGGCCTGAATTGAAGGATGGGATCTTGGCAGGGTGAAGTGAATGAGTGCATAATGCAAGTCTTATGATGGCATAAGGTATATATATATAATACTCAAGAAAAATGTGTTGGCCAAATGATAGTCTGGTGGCTTTTCTATTTTGACATCTCCAGGGCAAGTCCCTAAAGGTCTTGAAACTGGGATACCTAGATAGATATGAAATTAATCACCTGGTAGTTAAAACATTTGTTTAATTTTTGGGATGTTCTATTAGACATAAAAATACTAAATTTCCAGTAGTACTGGTGCCAGATATATTATACTCCTAAGTGATGCTATACCGCACATCTAAGCATGATAAGAGTGTGCATACCAGAGGTATTGGTAGACCACGTATTGCCGTATAAAGAGTGGTGGAGTTTATTGGCAGCAAAATGTGACTAGAAACAGCACCTGACTGTGTGCTTCTCCATACCACATTTTAAATGTGGCCACATAATATCAAGTTATGGCTTGAGTGGAAAAATAAGATAACCGCTAAGCATTAATGATGTGAGGATTTTCCAAGACAGTGAAATAATCATGGGTTATGGTGACAAAATCACATGAACGAAAACAACAGAAGGTTAAGGTTCAAACATTAAACAACACACATACCAATAAATGAAGTTTATCAATTGAAAACTTTAATGTACTGTACTAATTCAGCACCTTCCAAACTTATAATTACTGTAATATATTTATAAACTACCTTTACAGTATAGCTATATAATATACTTAATGGGTTAACCTAGCTAATACCTATCAAAAATTTATGAACGTATATGCATTCCTATAAGTACAGTATTTAATAATTTTACGAAGCTATTGGCTTATGTGAACAATGTACTTTTCTTACCATGTTCATTGCTTAAAGAGACTACATTCACCCTTAATGTCCACACTT
Source organism: Procambarus clarkii (assembly GCF_020424385.1). Taxonomy (NCBI): domain Eukaryota; kingdom Metazoa; phylum Arthropoda; class Malacostraca; order Decapoda; family Cambaridae; genus Procambarus; species Procambarus clarkii. The sequence goes on along the minus strand of NC_059616.1, from coordinate 12,327,273 downwards.
CCCAGGGAATACTTTCTGATGCAAACGGCCATCTTCCACGTTTTCGTTGGTAAAATTCTAAGGCAACCTGTAAAATTTTAACATTCTGACAATGCAGTTTAAAAAATTACACAAACTAGATACCTTCTCTTATGAAGTACCATCAGCTCCATGCCACAGTATATGAAATAATACAAAAATAAATATCTAAATATTTCTATATCATTAAGAGTTCATTCTGTACAAGAACATACAATTAATAATGCAAGTCAAGCTTTTACGCACCTTACATAGGATTAAACATAACAAGATACTGTATTGATCAATCCCTGAGGGCGATCAAAGAGGTATCCCTGTCCCGTTTCCCCAGTTATATATCTGTTGTAAGATATAAGCAGCTTCATAAATTGCCTTAAATGCAGCATCAAAAGCATGACTAAGATTAATGCAATATCTTGCCTACATAAGCACTACCTTCGCTAAAATACACCACTAGAACATCTTGGAACTGGATACATTATGGGTTTCTTAATGCTGCTCTAATAAAATGAGGCAGACAAGGTAGTGCTGGTTGATGCCCGGGCTGTCATTGTTTATGCAGCATATCCTTTTGAGCTGTCACAATGTCACATAAATGAAGTACAAAATATATTAACTCCTATGAATACAGTGTTATATATATATTCCTAAATATATAACACTATACAATTCATTTCAAATTGTGTCAACAGAACAGTCTCCAACAAGTGTATTTGGTTCATTTAAAAGCCAAACTACAAAAGCTGCACAATATTCATGCACCAAGTTCTCTACAAGTGCTAAATCAACATTTGCTTTTAATTAAAAGCACTTTTTGATCATAGGAACTCATGATCTGCTATTTTCAGCTCATTAACCTAAACAGGTATCTCACTAATTTGATATCAATATGTGATAATGTTTAATGTTGTATTCATCATGATGCTCATATTCAAAACTGTGAGTAGTACAATGATTAAGAATTTGATTTAAAGAACTTACACCCAGTAGCAATTGTATATCAGAGATTCTGTACTCCAAGGACATTACTGTAAGTAAGTGTGCTAATTTGATGATGATATACCTGACCACTGGATGGAGCATCAGGTGCCCGGATGGCTTCACAGAAGCCACTCACTTCACGGCGGATGCATTTGTCCAGTTCCTCTGATGAACAACGTACCTAGAATAAAAACCATCCACGAGAAAATTTATAAATCTCTGCAATAAAATATATACAATATTTCTTCTTATAATACAAGTTTGTACTGTTTAATTGTAATTAAATGCACTCAAAATATCATCTGAATAGAAATACTGTAGCAGGAAGTTTTACTTATGTATACAGTACTTAAAAGGTCCTCGCTCATTTAACTCACACTATCATCATAAATATCTGTAGATTTGAAAGTTACATATTTTGAATGTTAACATATTACATTTTAAATCTCTGTATGGATTACATCTTACCGACTTTATACTGTATTACAATTTTCACCATAACCTGTTTAAATATAAGTCTTACCTACACACAACTTCTTCCTCCTTTTCAAACAACTGCAAACAACTGTCCAGGTAATTAACCTGGCTAATTTCCAAGATGAATTAGTTTTGCTGTATAGTACAGTCAAGTAATTATGATACAATTTTAATCTCTCTGTCTGATGAAACACGCATTTGAAAAGTTGCAAACCATTATTCTTCAACTATAATACCAGTAAGTCCCAACACCAGATACATTCAATAACCACGGTAAAGTAATACACTCCACAATAGCCTCATCTTTACTTACGTAAGTAAAATCAATGAAATCGCAGTCCACATCTTGAAAACCAATGGTACCAACAGCATATGTGTCATCATTTTTGTAGTGAAATTTTCCTGTGGATCGGTGAAACAGAAGTGTGTGAAACAGACTTAAAACTGCTTCATCCACTTGTCTGGCCTCCACATGCTGGGAAAACAAAATTCAGTTGTCATTTTTTTTTACGTGTAATTACATGTGTAGTATTGTTCCTGCATTTTCCTTTGACTACAACAGATTCATGTATAAATACAATGCAAAAGAAAATGGATTGCAAGGCATTTCAAGTTTAATGTACTGTATTTTATAATTTGCCTTCAAGCAGTACTCAGGCTTGCTCTTACAAAAACTTTCGAGTCTTTAATAATGTTATACAGAAGAGTACGTTTATGAAAAAAAAATATATACAAATATTCAAAATACTGTACTGTACTACCTTGAAAAGATTTAATTTTAACACCATATATCTACTTCCTTTGGTTTTAATCCAGAATGCTGTGAATGTTTAGCTGCAAAGTTAAGACAATTAGTGATGATGTCCTTGTGACTCGTTTCACAATGTGCATCTCAGGTGTAAACGTACAGTATTTAGAGTACTGTACAATATTTATGCATTAATACTTCTAGTTACGGAATAGAATTGTTGGCACACTACATACAGTATTACTATTGTAGATGCATTTTTTGCTCTGATAGCTCTGTGGTCTTTGTCATGAATTTAACCTACAAATGTAGATCATTTCATTTACCTACTTATAATTCCTCTGGCATAATAGCAGAGTTCAATGAAACTACATGAACAAATATTCATCTAATCTTTAAGTTAGCAACAAAATATAATCTTAGCTCAACTCCCAAACAGGAGTCAACCCATAGAGAATAGGGATTATCTTTGACTATAACAGAAATTTGAAAGCCACTATTCATACCCCCTTGGGAGTATGGGAACCAAATAATGGGGACTGGCACTCGATCTCTGAGCCCGAAATTAAAGTTGAGAAATTGATTTGATGTGTCGGATGACATGCGAGTGTCGGTAAATGTGCCTCGATTTCATGTTTTTACTGCACACATACAGAAAAAAAATCTCACTAGTTGCAGCTGTTTCTAGCTATCCAAATATGAAGTAAAGCCAAGCTATTGACATCTACTGATATCAGTTATACTGATATCTAATAGGACTGGTGGTGGTAATGATTTTGACAGTCTGGCAAAGAGAGATATAGGGATATACTGGGTAATCCATTGAGGGGGGGTCTGTAATTGAAAAAGTTAAAAACTCCTAGTCCTCTTATATCTGATAAAGGTCACATCATACCCAATATGGTTTGCCAATAAATTTTAAAACCTACCTAACTCGAACTGACCAAACTTTACCCTTACAATTATTATTAGAAATGAGCTCGTCAAAATGCACGTATACGATTTGACTATCACATTTTATGTATTTTTTTTTATTTATTTATGTAAAATGAACATTGTTCATTGTTCTTAAAGCTTATTCGTTCTTTCATTCATACTTTCATGAACAACAGAAGCTAACACAAATTACAATTTTGTGCTGCTATAACTTAGGTAATTACCAGTGATTTTATTTCTGGTTTGGTTTCCCATTGTTGGGGAAATAAAGCCTATTATGCTTACTGTATTATCATGTTTTGTGAGTACAAATATATTTATTCTTCTATTAAGTATATACAGACTGCAGATGATGGTTTTGTATAATACCCGATATGTTAATGATAACAGTACAGTATGATTATTATATCGAGTTTCCCTTTGTTAGGAATATTTTGGGTTTTAAATATGGCAAATCTATTACCGGTTGTATTATTTTAATTATAAATGTATTTAATACAAACGTTCTAAGCAATGTTAAACCATGTGAAGTGAAGAGTTTCATCACATTGCACCTGTGCTTGACCCAAAAATGCACCTGACTAATCATGAAATAGCGACAACCTTTTACCCAGTCACTTCAATTGAGCTCCGGACTCGCCTGTGACATAGAGACGTCCCTCACCGAGATATATTCAAGTGCACCATTACGGTACGTGCGGAGAACAGGTGTAAAAAAATGAATAACTCACCAGCTCGAGGACCTGCGTGTTAGCGTTCATCTCTGGCTTTGTTTTGGTGTGCGTCGAGGCAACACGCGCGCGAGTCAGCTGATTATGACGTCAAACCCCGCGCCTTTTAAAAGAATTATTTTTTGTCCCTTTTTGTCCATGTCGGGAACAATAAGCTTGTTTTAGGTCAATAGCTGACTTTCTCTGCTAACTATAGTGTTCAATATTACGCTAGAGCCATGGGAGCTACCGGAAACCAAGGAAAAAGGCAAATTAAGCTGCAATATTCAAGAAAGGGGGACAGGCTTTGATTGATTTATTTATTTATTTATTTATTTATTTATTTATTTATTTATTTATTTATTTATTTATTTATTTATTTAATTATTTATTTACATACAAGAAGGTACATTGAGTTTATGACAGTACATAGCATTGGTGTTTTTACATTCTTGCAAAGTCACTGACGCGCATAGCGTTTCGGGCAGGTCCTTGATCTAACATAATTCTAAATAGGTAATTTGTAGCAAAATGTGAAGAATATTAACAGGAACAGTGTAAGAAAATTTGAGGATTATGATCAGGTATATTGTAGCATAATTTGAGGATTATTAATCGGTACATTGTAGTAAAATTTGCGTTCAACATAATCATGATATAAGTTAATAGCAGTGATTACAATGGTGAAGTTGCATGGCTTATGCACATATATTGGGGGAGTGGGTAGTACAAGATACAGTGCGAGTTTCAAGCACTGGGTAGGAAACTATGAAGATGAAATTAGGTACTTTTTGGTTTTACTTTTGAATAAGGCAAAGATTGGAGAACTTTTTAATTCGTTAGGGAGTGAGCTCTATAGACCTGAAGGTTCTTTTATTTGCGTAGTGTTTACACAGATTTAGTTTGACTCTGGAGATATCAAAGATATATTTATTTCTGGTGATTATGGGTTCGATTATATCTGTCAATGAAGAATTTCAGATCACGATTTACTAAAGTTTTTTTTTTATATAAAAAGGGGTACCACCACTGGTGCAAGTGTAGGGACCCATAGCCTCGGAGAAGAAAATAATGAGTACTCAGAGAAGACCTTGTGGATCCTCATTGAACACTAAAGGTTTTGTACATGTAAATGACGCAAGAGAATGTGTGGCGTGAGTTTATGTTTAGCATGTTTAGGGATTTAAACAAAGGGGCTTTGTGTGTTGTCTGAAAACAGAGTTTGTTATTGTTCTGATAACAGAGTTTTGTTGCGTGATGATGGGCTTCATATAAGCCAATATTCGCTACTGGAATATCTTTTAATTCGTTCTCTTCACATAACTATGAGACTCAATTATATATAGGTTTTTAGAATTGTTGTAGGATACAACAAATAAATTGATAGGCCTATCCTATATATCTTTCTCTTGGACATTTATTTCCGGGTATTGTTATTAAACTTGGGTACACAGCAGCTTACACAGCAGCGTATACCCACTGTTATGTGACGGATTTATGAGGTCACGTTTCCATACATGAGATGTGACCTTGCAGCATCACTCAAGCATGTTGGTACAAGTTAAGAAGGAAATATGTGCCATGTTATGTTTTAACGCCCGCAAGTGTAATAAGTTAAACCCCACCAACCTAACCCGGAACCAACATAGCATTCTATTATAAACCAATCCCCCATCAGTGCTGAGCAATACGCAGTGGGCGACCAGGGTAGAAATGTGAATAATATAATGGAGGAGGAGCAGAGTGGTAATAGTCAGCGGTGCACCAATCAGCCGCCGACCCTAACCCGCCAGTGACCAATCAAAGGCCGGGTCTCTTGAGGAAAGGACCAATCAGTGAGGGAGACTCACCCGCTACTCTTCAAAACACAGCTGAGGCGGCCGCCGCAGCTGTGCTCTTGTTTCTAACATTATTATTGCTCATTTTCCCCGTCTAGCTGCGCGGCAGGCAACATGAGACTCCTCGCTGTAGCCGTGTTGTTGTGTTCTATCGCCTCGTGCCATGGAGGACTATTCTCGTGGTTATTTAAAGGGAAGAAGAATAAGGAGCCAGCCGTGGTCATCAACACTGATGGTGCCAAGGGTGATGTCAATGGTGAGGTTCAGGCAGTGTGGCTGTGCTCTCTGGCTCATGTATTGAACGTTTGTTTAAACACCTGCATGTTGGGCAGGTGGTTGGGCTAGGGGAGTCCCTTACACTGTTTATGTCGAGTCCAAATTCAATCTCGTGGGTTGCTGCCATAGGGTATATGGTCGTTTAGCACTTGTGCTTCAGCAAAAGTATAATTTTATGTACTCTGGTTTGATATTCATTTAGTACCTCTACACTACACAGTAGCCCATGTATGGGCAACCATATGCTGGAACAGATGAGGAAATTGTTCAAAACATGTTGAACACCTGGGCAATGTGCACTGTCCGAGGAGTCATCACTGACTGAACAATACTGATGAATTATGTAAATTCATATTGCTTTATATTTCTTTATACATAGATACTTTGCTTTCAAACGTTTAAGATAAAAGTATTTCCAATAGGAGCAAAGATATACATGATTTAATAAAGGTTTCCTATAGTCTTGTTGCAATAATGCCTTGTAGCAATGTTTATAGAACTAGCAACAAATTCACTTTACTGTAAAATTTTAATTACTTAACAACTTGAAGCAAAGCAAAAACAGAATGGAAATCATATATTTCTTTGTACTTCTTTCAAATACATTTTATATTGTATGAAAACACTATATATTTTATTTCTAATAAACATAACTTATGTAATTCACATTGGTAATTTATCAGTATTGTGCAGCCCGTGTTGACCCTTTACTAGTCAGTGTTGCCGAGGTGTCCAAATACTGGCAGTTGTTGGGTATGCTTTATTTAACCATATCTTGGCTTTCAGGTATGATGTATTCCTTGAAATGTAGTTAGAATAACATCTACATCTCCAACATGCTTCTATTATATAGAACTTTTAGGTTAATAAGAATATATACATGTAAATTGCACAATTGGTGTGTGCTTCCTCTGGAAGCCTGCACAAGTAATTTGATAAAAATGCATAATCTTCACTTTCACCTCGGTTACTATAAACTTGTATACTGTACTATAAGTACAGTAATTTAAATTTTTAACTTGTATGCCTATCTTTCTGATGACAAAATTGCAGTACATTTATTACCATGTGTGTAAATCATGGAAAAATAAATGTGATTAAAAACCATATGAAATCAAAACATGATTAAAAAACCATATATTACCATATCTAGCAAAAATCAACATTGATCATGAAAGCATACCTCAAGGAATCTCCTTTTACAAACTTGTTTATCTTTGCTCGCCCATAAGATATAATCCCTCTGATGGATATACAGTGTCGAATTCGTCTTAATGATATAAAAAATTTAATTTTCATTAGCACACCTCCTAATAATTACACAAAATATCAGCCAGTGTGTGTAGTCTTCAGTACTTCATGACCGACAAGCTACTGGATGTGATTACATTACATACACATGTATAAAAATACTTGCATCTTTGCTTGAGCTTTAAATATATCCATGGTAACGGATTTAAAATGCTTGTATTTGTCAGTCTTGATGTATCTTGAATTTATCTTGATGATTATGGGGCTTACTGTTCCCATGGCCCAGTCCTCGATCAGGCCTCTGTTTTGTTACACAACCCCAGGAAGCAGCCCATACCAGTTGTCTAACTCCCAGGGACCTATGTACCACTAGGTATCAGGGGTGAAAGAAACTGCCCACTTGTTCCTGCCTCCACCGGGGATCGAACCCGGAACCTCAGGACTACGAATCGGAAGCGCTGTCCACTCAGCTGTCAGGTCCCCTATTGATAAAACATTTGTTTAACATGTTTACATGAAATAAACCCGCTTCTGAGAGTTTTTCTTCGTCAGTTAGTCTGTGCAGGTTCAGAGCTCGGCAAGCATTGGAAAAAAATGAGCTTTTATAAAATTACATATCTTCAATTTAATTATAATACTTTTCTGGTAGTAGGTCTACATATACAGTAATTATATTTGTCTTACTATTGACATATAAATAATTAATGTTTATTTACTTATCAAGATGTTTTGAACAATTTTCTTTAGGCATTTATTTGTTTCAACATGGTTGCACATTTATTGGAATCCTGTACATGGGTGAACCTAACTGACAGTTGGGTCAGATCCCAATATGGTGCAGATCAGACCAAATACAATATTATATATATAGGCTGCTGCATGTAAGTTTTAAAAAATTATAACTTGCATGATAATTATACAGTATAATACTATACTCATGATATATCTTCTCAGTATAATATTTTATAAGAAAAATATAATTCATAACTACAATATTTGCAGCAGATGCAGGCAGTGTGACTGATATTTCAATTTCACCTAAAATACCATTCGAGTTAAAGTCTTCAGACGAGAAGTTTTTAATGCTGGCTGCTGCTTATACATCTTTGAAGCTGTCTGATTTAGATGTTTGTCATCATAAGGTAGGCAGCTCTTTAAATTGGTTGTAACTGCATATACAGTAAATAAAAACTACAAAAAATTAAAGATGTAGAAGTCTTGCATGGTACATCTTAATTTTTTTAAATTTTAGACTAGTTGGCAATTCATGTTCCATTGTTTTTTATAGATTTTTTCAGTACATTTTATGAAGTTCTATAGAAACTAAATTTTAATGTCTTGCTGATGCTTGTTATTCAATGCATTTTCTTGTATAGATGTTATTGTCATGGTGCCACCTCTTCTGGAGGAAAATCAGTGTCCTCAAATGTACTGTTTAAGAGCTTTGGCCAGTGCTCCAATGAGTACCCACTTCATTGACAAGTCCAGAATGACTAGCTAGTAAACTCTGCTCGTATTCGACTCCAGCCCAAGTCGAAGGCAACAGTGAGATAATTATTACAAGAAAATAATTCTGCACTCTTTGCTTTATTCTCTCGGTACTTTGTTTTACTACAACTAGATCACCCTGGTTATAACAAATCCCAAATTCACAAGTGCCTGCATAGCCAGGGTCTGAAAGCATTTGAGCCACAGCCAGTGGAGGAGACTAGGAGACAGGCTGCCACGGTGACTTCACAGCAGGGTTAACTAGTGGTACTGAAGGAAGAACGGCATCCATACTCTACTCGGGGTGAGACTCAAAGTTGTCTAGTACCAATAACTCTGCTCTTTGAAGAGGATGTGGATGCTGCCAGGAATATGAGTTGGTGTCAGGAGACACCAGTACCTATACCTTTCAAGTTGTGCGCACATGCCGAGTTTAAGACCTACAACAGACTAGATCCTAAGGTACAGCCAAGGTAGCAGACCTCCTATGAGTAGAGGAACCACACTAAAGGCCATGCCAAGTGACTAAAAGAGGGTGGCTCCAAGGGCCTGACAGCCATCGTAAAGCGTAAAGCATGTTCTATAGTTTTGTTGGACCATATGGGTATGGGGCTCATAGTAAAATCCTCAGTCATAAACATTTTGATAGAAGTTCAAACTCCATGCATGGGTTGCCTTGTACATGCTTAATTCCATACCTTGCACAAAAAATAAGAAACTGACTACCTTGCCTTGGTTTGAACTAAAAAAAAAATTAAAAAAAGCAAAAATAAAGTTGTATATTAATGATCTTGTAATGACTTTTAGGTTGTTATCGGACTACACTCGACTTGTTCCGAGTTATCTGAAGAAGACCTATCAAAAGTAGCTGTTAACCTACTCAATTGTCAGTCGGTTGCAGAAGGTCGACCAATTTTTCCATGTACGAATGACATGGTGAGTATTGAATTAACATTTTGGTGTTAACTTTGTCTGTCTACCAGCATTAATATTTTCTCAACTATGTGCTTTATCAAATACACAAGATTAACAAAAAATTTCACTGCAGAGTAAATATGCTTCACTAAGGCATCCTTATATTTTACATACTATTATTGTATATCCTGTAATTCCTGAATGCTTCTATTGTTTAGTTACCACAAATGTTATTTGAATGATTTTCACCATTATCCTCAAATGCAATATTTCTCCGTGAGGACTCGAGTGTGTTTGGATGGGGAAGACTGTTTGGGTTGGGGTAGATTACTGCTATACATCTAAAGTCATCCATTCTGCTTTCCACAGACTACCAACTAATGGTAGGGCTGAAAATCAGTAACAGAAGGTTTTGGTTGAGAGAAGTATATTTGACTGTTTTTGTGGGGGAGGAGTAAAGGTTAGCAAGATAATAGCAAGATGAGTGAATATGGTGTGTGGGGCAAAGCAAGAGATACAGTAAGGGACACAAATGGATGGAAAGAATGTGCAAGAAACTTGTGTATTTAACTACTGACAATTCACAATGAACACTGATAACCTGGTGTAGTGAAGAGATGAATTACCATTGTGAATGATTACTAGAATGTGATGGTTCTTATTTTTCCATGCTATGTATTGATTGGCTAAATGATGCTTTTAATTTTGTTCTATTACTTAATATACTTAATCTTTATATTGCATTATTCCCTTTTTTTTTCTGAAGGTAGGAAAAGGGGTGGTGGTGATATGCAGTCCGTATATATTGTATGTTAAGCATATGGTGCTGTGCTTTTGAATAATTATTTATAATGTACAATGCACATTTATATTGCAGACACTTGCAGAATGTACAAAGGATATGGATCCCAATACGTGGAATGCTTATCACATTATTTCTAATCGCGCGAGAGCCGTTTGTTATGCATCACGTCAAGAACAGTTTGGGGCAAAGACACAGATGGCTGTGAATATGTTAATGCATACTGCTGAAGAACAAATAAAAACAATGGATGGTTTGCAGGTTAGTTATGACAGCATATTACTGTCCAGCTACAATGTTTTAGAAATATAAATTTTCTACCCATTATCTGATGGTATTCTTTTAAAAAATACTTACGTTGAATTCATGCATATCAACATACTGCTAATCTCCTCTTAAGCTTATAATTTTGCCTTAGTTGCTTCGACTCTAACTTGAGATTTATGACTACTGTAATAATAGTTATCTTCTTGTATAACTTTATTGGAGATTTGTGGAATGATGAATTATCTATTTTGGTTAATAGACAACTCGGTTGCCATACTGCTTTGTACAGTGCTTATTTTAAAAAAGATGATTGATCACACTCCTGGCCAAGCTTTGTTTCACAATAAGCCAATTGGGTGTAGGTATTCTTAATGGTTTCCTTGGTTAAGGCTGGGAATAGTCTCATCCTGGGAATGTAGATAGGGAAGTCACTGCAATGTTGCCAATTTCCACTGACCATATGTGGGTGTTCTGAAATATTAACCTTCTCACCAATGCCCGAGGCATAAAACCACAGCTTCTATCTCCTTATGACAGCTACCTCGCTTGAATCTTCTCTGCTCATAATACTTGACTGGCCCAAGGCCAGGCTTGGGGAGTAGAACTTCCAGAAACCCATCAAGCAGTTAATTATGTCCTCGACTAATCTTCCAATGGGTACACAAAGGCCATTGCATAAAAATCACTCGCAGCAGCTTAACCTTTACAAGGATACCAAATACACTTGATCTACCCACATTATATTATAGATACCAGGACATTATGCACTCATGGTGCATAATGGACACTGAGCTCGACATGCCACACGGGAAATCACTTCATCACTCCTTAACTATGCAGAACTATGCAGGCTTTCCAACCCTGTGGGGGTGAGAAATGCCATAAAGAGGACTGTTTAGTGTCATTTTATTCCTTCATTTGTATTTACAGACACATGTAATTTAATTATGCTTCTGCCTACTACACACAGGACTGACCACCTCTTAAGTGCCACAGAGGTGTTTGGGTGCATTGATTTTTTAGTAATTATAACTTTTTTTCCTTGAGGGTTAAATGTTATGAATAGGAATGGCCACTTTAGTTTGCCTTTATGAAAACTTGACTATATTTCAGGAGGGTCAAGAAGCTCTTGGGAAAGCAACCTCAAAAACTTTGGAGACTCTTAGTGATGGACATGAGCACCTCAAACAGCAGCAGCAACAGCTGTCAACAGCCCACCAAGCAATTCACAGCTTTGTTTCATCTAATCTTCGAGAATTGTCTAGAGAGAAGAAACTTATTGCATCAGGACAGAAGGAGCTTGCTCACATTACAGAGGCCATTAAACGAAAACTGGGTAAATAATAATGGGCCGTTGCTGTGAAATGATGAGTTTTTCCATTGTGCATAAAATGGGGAATGGGAAGTTAAAAATTTGGAAATGCTAAATGTATGGTTTTTATATTACGGGACACCGTGTTTTAACAAGCTCAGTACTGTACCACAGTGAAATGGTTTTTCTACACATTACAACTTTTTACTGATTGCAGTTCATGTGTGCCAAGATGCTTTGTGACATTATCTTGAGATTGATTTGTGATGAAAACTTGAGTAAGCATCTTGATGTCTGTATTTGCTTGCATCACACATTCACTCCCTTTATTCTTGCAAAGTTGAAACACACACACTTGTATTTACTCAGGCATACCTGATTTCTGGCACTTTTCAGTCTGCTTCCTTATTATAAATATCTATTTAAGGACTTGTTTATTTACATGATTACATACTTCTTGGTAGTAGCATACTTTCCAAAATAGTGTTTTCAAATTTGAAAGAAATGAACAATATAGCATAGGAGTGAAATGTTAGTTAATCAGCAACGTCAACAGTGTTTGTATGAGAAGGTAAGGAAAGTATTAATTTTTCAAAAAAAACATTTAGCAATTTGGTAAAGAATTAAGTGCAGTATTGAGACTGGTGGAAATTCCAATATGACTGTCAAATCAAAATGTATTCGGCAAAAAAAAAAAAATTAGGTGGCGGGAGTCCTTAGAGAGTCAAGTGTGTCCAACTGATGGAAGAAAAGCATGTGCAAGATTGGTTTTGCTGATAAGAATGCAAGATAAAATTGCAAAATAAATAACCATGAAGAGTTTGTCTAGTGCAGAAGCTACAGGTACTTAAAAGGTATATGCAGAAATTAGTAAAGGAATGGTAAACATGGAACAGGATGTGTGAAAAGTTTTCCAGAAAGCATAAGCATTTGTTGTGCCAGATTGGAGAGGAGCTGTGGTTACCCCTATTTTAACATAGACGTATAAACAATTGATGGTAAGTATTGTAAAAGTAGTGACCTCCCAAAAGTTTGAGAATAACAATATGGTCAATTTAAATTAATAGACCATGTTATTGTTATTTCATTAATACAATGAAAGTAACATTATCATAGTCTTTGGTAAGACATGCTTCTGGGATGATGCTGGTTCAATCCCACCATTCCATTCCATTCCATTCCATTCCATTCCATTCCAGAGATTTTTTTCCCATAATGAGTAAAGTTTGTGGTAGAATAATGAGTCAGATTATACAACTGGGGAGTTAGTGATGAACAAAATGAATTCTATACCAAGAGGTTCCAATGCTGTTTCCATTGAGACGATTAGTGATAAAGCATTCGGAAGATTAGAAGTGTGTGTGTATGTATGGAAAATAAGGAGCTTGTAGACTGCTATTAAATATTAGGAAGTGGGTTGTTTTTTTTTTTTGTTTTTTTTTAGGGGCAAAAGTATAGGATTTACAAAGTAATGGTGTGATGTGTACTCGGTTTGATGTTATCCTATGGTTTCAGGTTGGCAATACATGTATAGTTTCAAAATACAGTACAGGCAGCCCTTGTTATGCATTAGTTCAAATAATGTAAATACCAACATTCAATTAAATTTGTCAAAATTAAACACCTCAATGCATTCTATATTTCCTGCTGAAAAGTACATGCATAAAGTATACTTGGGTAGGAGTTGCTTCCACTAATCTCTTAATACAAGTGAACTATTGAAGTTTAGGAAACATGACAATTTTTTCCATAGTAAGGACTTCACACAGATTGAGGACTACCTTTACAATATGTAGAAGACTACGAGAGGGGAAATACATTTATCTTTTAATTCGCAGAGTCGTTTACTTTGTCTTCAGACCTCTTGCATCTTCCAAGTTAATAATGTTGGATTTTAAAGTGTAAGAGTGCAAGTAATCTTTCTCTAAAGTTTGATAGTAGTGATGAGGGATTAGTGCTTTATATTTGTGACTGATGGTTTTGACTGGTTGCTGGCTCGTGTTCAGCAAGACTTTTCATCCTATTTAGGCATGGTAAAGATTAAATCTTTTTATTTTTATTTACACTACAGTTGACTCCTTACTTTAAAGTACTGTACTTCAGTAAGCATTCCTGGAGATAATTTTTTTGACTGCATTGCTTGCTTAATTTGTTTTATTTGTCATATTTTGTTTGCAGATGAAGCTCAACAGCAGTTGATGTTACAGGAGAACAGTCAGAGAGAGGTTCATGGCACTATTCTTAATGATCTTTCAAAGATACAAGATAATGCTCTTGAAGTCTGGCAGAAATTAGGTGAGTTTTATTAATTTTTGGAATGAATAGTACATTTATCTAATTACCTAAATACTTATTTTTCAGTGATACCACAAAAATACTGGTTGTATGTGTAAATTCTTCACAGTAGTACCAATTGGAAGTCTTCAATATTTTCTTTATACTTGCAGCCCCCTTCCAGATTTTCACTCGCACATTTTTCCACCTAGGGCAAGTGAGTAGTGAATAATCCATCCGTTTCAGCCTTTGGCCCTGAGCAGATTCCATAATCTGTTCAACCCCAAACAGCTTGGACACTTGAATGATAGACAAATCTTTTACTGCTTGAATGGATGCAAAATGTGTGAATGAATAATTGGGCCACGGGTTTATGGTAGTGGAGTTCCCAGTTTGACGTTCCCCCATAGTGCTACTTTTATGTCTACACTGCCATGTTGGTGACTTTGGCTGACCCACACTACCCAAGCAGCAGTACTATAATCTCTTGCCCAGTGTAGATATGCTGTGCATTCTGTGCACTGTTTCAGCCATTTAGTGTGAAATACCTTTGATATTGGCCAATGAGAGGAAGTGTTGAGATGCTCTAGAGCCTAAGAAGAGGGATCTCCATTTCCTCGGAAACAAAGGTAGAGATAATCGAGCACTGAGAGGGGTGAAACAAGGAAAAGCTAACACTGGATTAAGGACCAGAATCTTTGAAATTCCATCATTATACCTGAAAAATTCTTATTAACATGTTCATAGTCTGTGCTAGACTAGTACCGAAGTATGCAGCACCACTGTGGAAGCTTCACCTAGTGAAACAAAGATCATCATAAAGGTTCAAAGATAAGTCACTAAACTTGTGCCAGAAATGAGACCTGCTTTAAGAAAAATTAAGAGCAAGCCTAAAAGAACTGAGCCTACAAACCTGGGCCCAGATTCACGAAGCAGTTATGCAAACACTTATGAACCTGTACATCTTTTCTCCATCTTTGGTATCTTTGTTTACAATTATTAAACAGTTAATGAACTCTAAAGCACCAGGAGGCTGTTTATAACAATAACAGTCGACTGAGAATTTTTCATGCTTGTAAACTGTTTAATAAATGTAACCAAAGTTGTCAAAGATTGAGGAAAGATGTACACGTTTGTAAGTACTGTACTTGTATAACAGTTTTGTGAACTTGGACCCTGAATGAAATGGGTCCAGAGGGGACGTAGTTGTAATACACAGGATAGAGAAATGGACGAGGACAGGAAATTCCAGATAAAAAGTGGGGCTAGCTGTTGTATGTGGAAACTGGAAATACAAATATACCACCGGTATGTGGGGAAATTTCTTTGGTGTAAGAGTAACATGCAAAATACTGCTGTAAGAGATAGTTCAGGCTATTGTAATCCTCAGCTTTCAAAATATTTAAAATAGTCAAAAGATGACAAGTCCACTACGGACTTGCCATAGCTCGTGGTACTTGGAAATTTTGTTCAGAGTAGCTGAATTTAAAAAAAATAAACAGTCAAAGGAAATTAATGGATTGCACTACATGCGCAAAAGTGAAGCTACTGCCACAGAGCTAATCCTCCTTCCTTGCAAGCACATTTTTAAGAATAACAAACTTGTTTAACATTCTTTTCCAAGCATTGCTAGTACCCAGGATTTGAATAAAATTTGATGCATTGACACCTTGAATGCATGATCATCGTATTGATGCAATGTAACAAGTGCCCTTTGGTGGAGCAAACTTTACTAAAATTCGGTGCTGAAAAGCACGCTAACAAACTTTACAAAATATTAAATGTTTTTTTTTTATCAAACATTGTGCATAAGTGTGTTCTATTATTTAACAATAAGCTTCTGGTACAAATCGGTCTGGTCAAACAGAAATCCAATGTACTGAATACACCCAACATGTCGCTCGGCTGTCATCATTCATCTTTGCAAAAAGGCAGGATAGTGTAGGAACTTGAATTTAAACTTGTTAGTTTGCTTTTTCTGAGTTTATTTAGCATTTTTAAATTTTTCATTTGCTTTCAATCCTCAGATGCAAGTACTCAAAAAATTCTGTCGGCGCATGAGGAGACTGTTCAACAGTACGGTCGACTTACACAGGATTTACAACGAATGAACGAGACTGTGCATCATTTAATGGATGTACTGCATGCCACCAGACGTGGGGTGGAAGACAAGTTATCTTGGATAAGCTCTCTTGTTGGTGGCACTGACAACACTATTCAGAAGGTGTACAGCTGTGTGCTCCATGCTGGCTTCTTCTTCTTGGCAATGTTGGCCTACAGCTTTCTCCAGGTGAGCTGTTGCATCTTGAAGTTTAGACATTAAAATGCCCCTCGCGATCGCCTGTCCCTCAATAGAATTCTTGGTGACTCGGATACTTTTGATATCGTTCGCCTTATGCGTTTTTGTTCTCATATTGACATCCTTGGTGATATTTAGCGCCCTCTGATTATTCCGCACATTTGATGGTGCTACATAGCCTTCCCGGTTTGGTGCCTTCTTTTGATAATTACTTACTTACTTAGACATTAGAATACTCATTTGCATTATTTTCATTTGGGTCTAGAAAGCTTAAATTTTATTCACTGAATGTGCTAGAGCTGCCCTTCTTGAAATACCTGTACACCCATTTAAATTTAAAATACATACTCGCATTTACATTTATTTGATGATGTTAATGTTCAGACAGTGTTGACTTTTATTATCAAAATATACCTGGTAAATTGATTTGAAGCACTGGATTTATTTACTTCAGATTTACATGAGGATTTGGAAATTGATCTTGTTAAAAAAAATTGTTGAGTAGGGAAGCTAATGGACCTGGCTTCAAAAAGTTTGACTAATTTTCATTTACAATAAATAATTTTGCTCAGTCAAAGTTAAATATTGCATATCTCATTAAATACTAGTTTTATCATACTAATAGTTCTATACAAAATCTTGAATAAAAGGAATGTGTTTTAAACATGTTTAATTTTTTCATATGGGTGGTTTTCAGTCTCAAGTTTGACAGTTTCCATTTCGTTATGGCTTTACACACTTTACAAACTAAGGTTTAGGGTTTGGGGAGTGAGAGACTGTTAATATAGGAGAAACTGTATTCAGGTCTTAACCTTTAGACTGCACGATACATAAATATATGATTTTACAAAAAATTGTTTAACATAAGTTTTTAAAACTTGCACAAACACTTTCATTTTTTTTTCCCATAATCAACTGGGCAAATGCTCCAACTTTGTCTAAATGATCATAGCATAACTTGAAAAACAAGTCAAAATTATTTTTTAAATTGAATATTGGAAACTTTAGATTTTCAATGCGGAATAAAGGTACGTTTATTTTTCAGTGGAAGTGAAATAAACTGTCAAAGATATTACATTCAGCTTTATGAAGAAATGCTTTTATTTTGAGTGGGCTTCCACTATGTATTTTTTTTTATTAAGGGCAACTTTGAATGTGAATAAAATTCTGTTGGTGCAATTGGCAATTTGTTTAGAGTAAGGCTTAAAGTGAAGGGTTTAAAATTTTTTGAAGTGCATCAAAAACGTACCCTGAAGTTTGAAAATAGGTGCGTCTTATAATTGTGAAAATATTAAGAGGATATTCCTTTGTACAATAAGGTACTGTACTTTATATTATTTTAATGATGGGCTAATACTGTATAATATAGGCAATTCTTCTGTGCTTTAACTAAACAAAATTCATTAGTTGGAGAATCTGACAAGTTTGCATTTAATCCCAAATTGTGCAGTTTGATTTCCTTTATTTGTACAATTGAAGCAGTCATTGTTTACCAGGTTCCGTTCATGACACGCATGGCTCTTGTGGTGCTGGTGCCACTCAATGCTTTTGCGGAAGTGAAACACGACACCAGTCTTCATTTTTCTACCCTCGCTACCATTTTGGCTCTGTGTATATTAGGCAAGTACTAGTTAATTTATTAATTTACTCTTGTATCAAGTGTTCACTGATCTTTCTCAAATAAATTTTCATCAATCTTGCTTTACTTATTTGAATGTATAAAAAGAATACTTTGCTATAATTAAGTTGGAAGTGGTTACTTAAAAATAACCAGTCTAGTTGATTATTTCTCCCAGAAAAAAATTGAGTAAAGTGAGAGGTGGTTACAGATATTTAGAAAGACAAAAATCACTTGTCCAGTAGTTATATCATCCAGACCATAGCATCATAAATAAGCAAGCACCTCGGTGAATATCTTAACCGCTCATTCTGGCTCCTACCACATCATTATGTTCATCTAAAGTATAGAGCATTGCATAGGAACACAGGCGTTTATTGCTCTGTTTAGGACCCATTCGGCAGTTTGCTGCTCCTATGTTTTACTGGTGGCTCATTCTGTTTATCCAACAGGTCAACCCCCTGGTAGTGTAAGGCAAGATCTGTCGTAGTTACTGGCTTTAGCCTTTCCTCATTTGCTATGTTGACATGGTTAGATTGTCAAATATTCATGCTTTGATAAGCAGGCTTTTTCCTCTTGCCTGTGATCAGGGGAGCTGATGGCCAGCTCCCCTCAACAGCCCCTCCCCAACAGCGTCATATGCCTTGCGATTGGTATTAGGTTTTTAATCTTTGCTTTGGCTTGGTGGTGGTAGGCATTATGGGACAGCGCTACCATGATTGGTGGAACAATTGTCATCTGGTGCCTCCTGACTGTGCCATGGCTAGCTTTGGCCTCCCTGCAGTATGCAGTGCTATATAGCACCGTATTGGATAATAATCCAGATAATCAATCGGCATGCCTTTGATAATTAGGTATAATTGTTATTTATCTGTAATAAGTGTATGAAAGAAAGGAAGTGCTTATTTATAGCCGATGGTTAGAATATGCCTTGTGAGGAAGGTTAAAGAATGACTAGATATTGCAAATATTCATATATATATACTGCAGTTTCCTATTGTTGGGTACTGGAAGCCTTCTAGGCTTATTGAGGTTCCATTGTATAGGCAACAACTATTTTCCCAGGAAGTGACCTAGACTGCTAGGTAAAAGGTATTTGATGCAAGGACATGTGCACTTGAGGTTTCTTTAAATTTGTAACACAATTAATTTTACGTCAATGAAGTATTTGCCAATATTTAATGTGTTGTACTATTTTTCAGTGAATTTGACCTTTTCATTCCTTTGGGGTATTTATCGTTGGCAAAGGAAGGAAAGGCACATTGCAAGTGCAGGAATCCTTCCACCAGTGACGTATCAGCTCTCGTCTACAATTTCTTCTCCACAGTTCCAACAGTTACATGGTACAGGAGTTGAGATAACATCACCTGCAGAAGAGCAGCCTGATATGAGGTACAGTACTTAGTTTTAGGGTACATTTCCCATTGCAGCATAGTAATGCAACCCTTCGTCTTAACATGACCAACTCGGAATATTAATTAAGGTAACCGTACTAATACAACCTACTATGAAAATTAAAATAAAATATCTCGAGTTTTCTGTACCTCTAACTTGATAGGTTAGGTGGGTTGCTCGGGGTTATGTTTCTGGTTAGGTTAGGAGGTTGGAATTTTATGGAGTGGCAAATAGAGAGAACTGTCAGTGGTGAAGCTTTATTGCATTACTGAATGATCACTTGAGCATTCAGATGAGACTAAAACTTCCCATCCATCTCAAAATGACCAAAAAATCACAAACACGCTTTTAAGTGTGGGGGCATTAGCTTATCATGGGACCAACTAATGTATCGAGGGATAATCCAGAGGTCACCTTGGTCAACCAGTTATCAAAGATTTTTTTTTGTATATAAAGTGATAGACTGATCATGTGTGCATATTTCCATATTCTTATTTTTGTTGAAAAATGAAGAATGCTGAAATGTTCATAAACAATAGTATACTTATTCAGCACCATCTCGCACAATCTATCAAAATGCATTTTGGTTTACGTCTGTACACTAGCAAATTTATTTGGAAACATTAATTACATATGATAATATTCATATGTATGATTAACTGTATAGTGTGTTATTTATTTCTGGAGTTCTTATATTTTATATAAGAACTTATTCTTAGTTGTTATATTTTAGTTCTGGAGCTCTGTACAGTGTTATTACTTTGATAAATATAATTATTTTCTCTGGCAAGTACTGTTTAATGAAATCTAAATTTGGTAAATCCTCTTGCATTTCATTTCTGTTCGATTAAAAAAAATTAATTTACATTTTGTTAACTATACATGAGCAGTCTATATATAAAATGCATTCATTACTCTAAAAATTAATTTATCCATTTACTGCTCGGTCACGATGATACCAAACTACAGTATTGTGATTATATTGCAATGTCTTGACATATTTACAAAAAAATCTTGATGAAAAAAATTCATATGTAACATGGTGTATATTTGTTAGCAGTGGAAATAGCAAGAATCCCATTTAAACTTTTCATCATATTCTTATCCGTGACAAAACAGTGCTAGTGGTTCTTCATTCTGCCTTGGCAACAATATTGTGAAAGTGGATGACACAAAGGAAGACCCTACCGATGACTACTCCAGTGATGATGAGCTGCCGCCCCCTATATCATCAGCAAGAAGCCCCTTTTTCCGTAGAAGGTAAATTTTAAAATGGTAATAGTGACCTTTTTGTTGCCAAAGATAGATAAATTGACTTTAGAACTGGTTAACTAAATTGTCAGGGTCATGCAAAACGGAACAGAACAGTACAGTGTGTGTGAGGAAGAGTGGGTGTGTGGTGTGTGTTGTGTGATTGCGAGTGAGTGAGAGAGAGAGAGAGAGAGAGAGAGAGACGTTGTTAACTCATTTATGTTGACCGTCCAGCTGAACCAGTCTACGAGTGCAGCTTAGAAGTAATGTATGATAGTCTGGTATGTTAGTGGTAGGCTTTTGAATATTCCTCAGAAAACAGTAATTTTTATGGTTACAGCTCTGAGCAACACACTGTAGCACCGCGATAATTTTCTGGAACTTATTAACTTTGTTTACTAATGTTCGTATCTTGTTGAGGATTTAAATTTGCCATTTAAATGCTATTATCAACTTGTATTAATGTGTTTCAGGATCATAGGAAGGAAAGTGGAACAAACTAGCTCTTCAAATAATTCACACGATTATGAGATTGTGGAAACTAAGGTTGCCGACCTTAAGAGCAGTACGTCTGATCCTGCAAGCGGTCCTGAGTCACCAGACAAGGAAAAGGCATGTTTGGATTTCTTTCCCATTTCTCGGTGGTTTTTATATTATGATTTCCATTTTGAGAACATACCGAATAATATTTTTGAATAAAAGCTGAAATGCTGTACTTAAGCAAACTACTGTACTGGTATATTAAAAACTAAATTTCGTGACAAGTCGACATACATACAGGTAATTTTTTTTTTTTTTTTTTTAACTTGTCATAAAGCTGGAATATTTTAGTTTTATCTGATGGTTGTAGCACCATCATAAATAATAATCTTTTTGACAACAGGCAGTTGCAAGTGTACGACGCCATTTGCTTAATCAACTGAACGGCTCCGTGTCATCAGTGATGCGTCACAACCTCTCTCTAGATAGCAGAAGTCTGACAAGCAGCAGCCCAATTAAAGAAGTTCGAACACCTCGCAGGTATGGTGTAAATTAATATAGTTGTAGTAAAATTTGAGCAAACAAATTTTGTTTCTTAGTCTTTGGTTCACCAACTTACTCCTCTCCATTCCCCCTTTCAACTTCCTTGACAAGGTTAACCCACAAATCCCCAGTGGTGACTACTTCATCACCTGGAGCTGCTCTATCTTTAGTTATTACAAATCTGGCCTTAAACCCCCCCCCATCCATCCTTAATGGGGGGGGGGGGGTACCACAGTGCGGTAATCGCAGTCGTTCCCTTAAATACTGCTACGTACCATGATATGTTTGGCCCTCCCCCCCAATTAATTTGATGTCACAATGACCACATCCACCTTGATTTACACATACATCAACATGTTGACTTCCCATCTGGAAACCCAGTACTCAAGGGACTTCCTCTGAAGGATTTTTGCTTTGTTGCCCTGACAAGTTCTCTGCAAAACTTTTTGAAGGTATAGGTAGCATTCATCTCGTGTGGTTCTTGGAACATCAACATTACCTCTCAATTTGACTTTAAAAAAATGTTGCAGCATGACTGATCTCTGGACTTGGTTATCTCTATTTGTACTGCCTTTGTTGTAAATACCTCCATTGTTGCTGTTTTTATTGACCTGAAAAAGGCTTGTGACACCACCTTGAGATACGATGTTTTAGCCCAACAACATTCTCTGTGGGCTCTGGCAATCTGGTCTTCCTTCAGTGTTTTCCATTCATTGTTCATTTAAATTGGAACTTGATACCACTTTGAATCTTTTAAAAAATATGAAGGTGTTTTGAGCACTATTTTTCGTGGCTGCCTTAAATGGTCTTCAATTCTCTCCCCCCTCCCTTTCCCTGGCACTTTCTCAGCACTTTTTGTTGGTAATCTTACATTGTTGTTGCAGTAATAAGATGACTACTATTTTCTCAAACATTGGCTCCAAGTGGCAATTGATAATATGTCGTCCTGGGCCAACTATCATGGTTTCAAGTTGTATACAACTAACAGTTGTACTATACTATACTATACTATACTATACTATACCAACAGTTATAACAGTTATACCTTACTTACTCTTGCCCTCTTAATTTCTGAGGAGCCATTACACACACTACTTTATTTGTACTTTTCTTTTATGCAGTCTAAACTCTGGCTATCCCACCTATTCCTGTCCCTCAATCCTTTGTCGTTGATACTCTGAACCATACTATCGCTACCTCACATGGTCTCTGAAATATCTTTACTCTTGTTTATGCTGTGCTATGATTGTTACCCCTCAGGAGGGCCCCGTTCCTTCTCGTTACCTTTTTCCTATAAGGATGACTCCTTTCCAATATATGTTCCAACCTTGGCTCATAGTGTCCCACCTGTGAAGTTTTGCACAGCATGGACCAACATGGTGAAGCCTTGTACTGTAATGAAATGCCTTTTCCTTGAACACTTTTCTTATCATTTCATTGTACTATTCATGGATAGGTCTAATTCTACCAACGGAGTTGGCAGCTCTATTAACTTCCCTGACCAAACCTATATGTGCGGCCTGTACCCAGAGATTAGCCTCTTCACAGCAGAACCTTGTGTAACTCTCGGCTGCTTCTCCAACGTCAACGTTCCTTTGTCTTTGTTGATTCTAAAGTGCCCTCATGGTTCTTGGAGCCATTTAAGTATTTGTATCCTGTGGTGGTAGAAATCCAATACTGGTTGTTTTTAATTCTAGCAGATTTAAGATGGTTGATTTTACTGGGTTCCCAGCCATATTGGTTTTACCTTAAATGTACATGCAGACACCGCATGTAGGGAAGCGATTTGCACTTTCCAATTTCCTGAAAAGGGATTCCTTAGTGTGATTTCTACCCATTCATTCATTCTGTGACTATTAACTCGGTTGTTGGTCTGGCATTACTGGTAGTAAACTGCTCGCACACCTATCCCCTTGGCTTATTGACCACCATAGTAGCTGGTGATAAACAACTCTGGCTAGGTTGCATATTGGCCCCCACACCCCGCATGCTCAATTCACGGACATTTAATGGAACATCATCTTGCTCCTTATTATTGGAGCTGCATGGTCCCACTTAGTTGTACACCTCTTTGTAGACTGCTTTGATTTTCAGAAGATGGTATGATTGCCTTTGCTAATGTCCCTCGGGGTCACTAGACCTTCGATAGAATCCTTGGTGAATCCGATACTTTTGATATCGCACGCCCTGTCCTTTTATTGTAGTACTGGTAACCCAAGTGATATTCAGCGACTCTTGGATATCTAGTAACACAGATGGTGCTACATAGTCTTGCTTGTGCTGGGCTTCTTTATACATTATAAACCTTATAAACAAATTATAGAAACTTCAAAATGAATTATATTTAATAACCATACTAGCTTCTATAAAATGAACCATTTGCATTTCTTTTTTAATTTATGGTGTCAGAAACGTACCTCCTGTCATTTGAATCCATGCAGATCGAGGGTTCAATGTATTGACATTGCAACTGGTTTTATTTAAAAAAAAAAATGAAAATGGTCGAGTATGATCTTTTGGCATTATATTCTCATATTACATCGCCTTTTAAAGGTGAAAAGATTAGTCTGTTGTTTTCTTCCCTGGTAATTACGAATCTAACTATTTTAGTGATTAGTGATTGCATCTGTCTTTCAGTGGTACACCATCTAGGACAATGACTCCTAGAAGTCTTTGTGCTTCATTGTGCAAAAATGGACAACTGTGTCGGAATTTTGCAAGTGGAGACAGTTCGTATTGCTTTCGTCACGAGAGAAGTTCACGAGAGAGCACGCCCTTCCTCGGCACTAGAGGTTCACGTGACAGCACTCCTCTTGGCACTAGGGGTTCCTGGGAAAAATCTCTCTTAAATGATGATTTTATTGTTGCTTCCTAAATGTTACTTGGTACTAGTACTGTAAAAGTTATGGTATTTATAATTTTTTATTTTATCTTTATCTAAACGAAAGTATCTGTGTAGATGTAACGAATTTGCAAGTCTCCATTGGTAAGGCATTTAACATTACATGTATTTGCATTGTGCATTTTATTGTTGATCATTACATTTTAATGTGTTCGTTGATTTTGTCCAAACTTACATTTCTGCAGTTAACCTTTTAGACATCAATCATAACACCATACACTAGTCGTCTTTGTTATCTAGTCTTTATCTGTCTTAATCAATAATTAGCATATTAATTTTAATTTATCATAAATGGCATTTATTCCATTTTAAGGTTTAATTTTTAATACAGATTGCCTATCGACTGTTAAAAAAAAATAATCTACTTGAATGTGAACAATTGTGATTAAATAAAAAGCTTTGCTTTATTACAATTAACCTTATATAGTATTAGGCATGTTTCCAGATCGCAGTCTTAACCATGTGGTGGTCAGCCACTTTTGCTGTACATATCTTTGGGAAGTGGAATTTTTATGGGTTGACCGAGCTTCTGATGTTGGCGTGCTCTGTAGTTATTTATACAGTACTATTAATCATTGCATTTACTTGTCAGTGGTTGGTGTTGTAAACAGTACTCTACACTATTTTATCAATTTAGGTGCACTTTTTTTACAATAAATATTCAATTCCGATTGGCAAGGAAAAATTGTGCAGCTAATGTGAAACTTGACCATAGTGTGAATTTGTACTTAATAAAGTTTTGTGGTGTAAATTTGCTGTTATTTACCCTCTAATTAGTGGGGGAGGAGGTTGAAAATGGATGGTTTGTGTGGTGTGTGATACATAGCCTTCCCAGTTTGGTGCCTTCTTTTGATAATTACTTACTTGTGTGGTGTGTGAAAGAAAGGGTAGGGGGTCATGTGGGGTGAAGGAAGGGGTAAGGGGTCGTGTGGGGTGAAGGAAGGGGTAAGGGGTCGTGTGGGGTGAAGGAAAGGGCAGGGGGGTCATATTGGGTGAAGGAAAGAGTTGGGGGGGGGGGGTCGTGTGGGGTGAAAGAAGGGGAAAGGAGGGTCGTGTGGAGTGAAGGAACGGGTAGGGAGTCATGTGGGGTGAAGGGAGGGTAGAGGAAAGATGCTTTCCAACACCTATCAGTTTCTATGAAAATGGATCTCATGGTTTCAAATATTATTTTTACTTTCTTCGAATCGAGTTGGCAAGATCACTTAAAAGATTCAACAAGCAGTAGACTAGTCAAAATGATCCTGCATCTATTGAAAATTCTCCAGTGCGTTAGTGCTGGTAACATACTGAAAAACGGGACCTTTATCATAATGAAGCTTCTAGTTAAGGAACATGATAAATGTAAAATACTTTGAAAAAGATGGCCATATGCCATGATTACATATTTATAATGCATAACTTTCCAACTTAACAGCAGCCCTCACCCTTGAGCACCATCCCTAGCAGCCCTCACCATCTAGCACTGTTCATTTGCCATATAATGAGGAAAAACAAACCATTTGCTCAGATTGATGAGACAAAGGGAATTCTCATAGAAAATGGAGTTTTGTAAGACATTCGACAAAAGCTTTCAGGTCTTCACAATAGAAACCCCCTCCCCGCTCAGCTCGTTGTCGCCGTCTGGGGGCTTAGTGGGCGGCTGCCGGAGTGTGATGCTCCTTGGGACAGTCCTCTGTCCTTTTCTAGCCTTGTGCTCCTGCTGCCGTCCTCTCCAATTCTGCTGGGCATCTTTTCCTTTTCCTTCTGTTTCGTTTTTCTCCCCCCTCTTCTCCTATCTGCTTGCCGTTTCCTGCCGACCTTTTGCTCGTTCTGGTTCTTCCCTTGGACTTCTTCTACTTTGACGCCCGGGTGCTTGAGGAGGCATACTCTTGCACCCGTAGAACTGCAGTACCCGACGTCGAGAGCGAGGGGAACCTTTTATTGTCAATCCCCACTTCGTCACTGAACCCGATCTCGACGGACTGTCGGTTTCTTAAGGTGGCGTTTGTGGGGCGTATACTCACGACGCACCCCTAGGAGGCCCCGACAAGATCGGCGATAGCTTCTTGTTGGGTGTCCTGCCTCTAATTGTGGCTCCATGGTGGGTGTGGGGGCACATTCGTGAGTGAATTCGTAATTTCGTCAAGATGATAACCCCTGTTTCGGCTGCTTCTGGCTTACCTTTTCAGGCTCGTGGGGTGGGCGACCAAGCCCCCGAGTCGGTCCGTATTGGAAGACCGGGCTCTGTAGCCTCCGCTGCATTGGGCCCCGACCTTGCTCCTCCTTTGGCCTCTCTGACTCCTTCCCCTGGCTCCCCTCCCTCCTCTGTGGTTGGGTCGAGCCCCAAGCCCCCAGTGGTGACTACCTCGTCCCCTGGCGCGGCTCCTTCTCTAGTTGTAACTACTGCGCCTTTTAACCCCTCTCTCTCTGGGGGTTCTCACCGCCGTTCTCGTCACGGCCGCCCTCGCTCGATTCCTTCCAGTTCTGCTACCTATCAAGCCTTGTTTGGTCCCGCTTCGTGGGCCAAATATTTTTATCTCCTCCCTCTTGATTCTGCGCCTCCTGACGATTTCTCCCTTCATCGACATCTCATTGATTCCGTGGATGCCTCCATTACTTTTAACCCCACTCGTCTCGGTACGCGTGTCGTTGCTGCTCCTTCTCAGGATGCTGCTTCCCGCTTGGCTGCCTTATCCTGCCTTGGCGAGACCCCCGTTCGGGTCTCGAAGAACGTTCAGTTGAATGCCAGTGTTGGCACTATTTTGCTCCCGCCCCATGTTGCGACCGGTGTTCGGGACCTACGCGACTGCCACGACGATATTCGACATATCCTCGCTGCCCAGGGCCATTCTATTCTCCAGGTGGACACGTTTACTCGTCCCCCTCGTGGTAGTCGCCGTCAACCCCTCCGGGTTGTGAAGATTACCTTTGATGGTAGGACCCTTCCACCCTCTGTCATTCTTGCTGGTGCCAGGTGCTCTGTCCAGGAGTACGTTCCTTCTCCTCGGCTCTGCAACAAGTGCTGGAGGTTTGGGCATGGTGCCCTCCGCTGCTCCGGGACTGTCTCTCTCTGTCCTTTTTGTGGTGGCGAAGGTCACTCTAAGTCGGAGTGCGCTTCTCCCCAGGCTCGTTGCCTCAACTGCGGTGAGGCCCATCCTACCTTCTCCCGTGCGTGTGTCCATTACAAGCTTGAGGCAGCCGTCCTCAACTTGAAGCACCGGGAGCGTTTATCTTTTCCTGAGGCGAGGCGCCAGGTTCGCCGGCTCCCGCCTTATGCTAATATCTCTTATGCTCGCGTGTTGCGCTCTTCCTCTCCTCGTCCTTCCCGCCTTCCTCAGACTCACAACCGTTTCCAGGCCTTGGACCCTGATGCGCCCACTGCCCCCTCCTCTGTCCCTTTGGGTTCTCTCCCGAAGGATCCTCCTCCTGGTCCTCTGTCTGGGGTTCCCCTTCCTTCTACCCGGTCTGTCGTGTCTTCTGTGTCTCCTTCCTCGTCCCCCTCCGATCCTCCTTCCCATCCTCTTCCTCCATCTATCGGCTCTCCCCGCCGCCTGTCGGTGCGGGCGGATGTCCATCGCTCTCCTAACGGCCGTCGTGTGTGCTCTCGTTCGGCTTCTCCTGTTGAGACACTGGAATCCGTTGCCCGGTACGTAGTTGCTGGGACACCGGTCTCTTTAAGTCAGAAGAGTAAGCCTGGCTCCTCTCCTTCCTCTTCCCCGGCGGGTAAGAAGGCTTCGCTTTCTTCCTCAGCTCCTCCTTCTGGCTCTGTTGCTCCTTCCACTCCCGTTTCAGTGCTTGCGCCCCCTGTTCCCGCTATGGAGGTTTCTTTGGCCCCTGCTTCCCTTTCGGTTGCTGCTCTTGCTGGGGTGCGCTCCTCTCTTTCTACTCCCCCTCTTCCTGCTGCTGTCCTTGACTGCTCCTCTCCGTTGTCTCCTCCTCCTCCTCCTCCTCCTCCTCCTCCTCCGGACCCTGCCCGCCCACCTCTGATCTGTTCTCCCGTTTCCTTCCCTCCGTCTTTGCTCAGTTTACCCATGCCCCCTAACCCTGACTTTGCTGACCCTGATATTCTTTAACGTGCTCTGTTGGTCTTTCGCCTTTGTTTCTTCCTTGTTCTCTGTTTTTGTCCTTTCTCTTCTCGTCGTTGTCCATTCTTCAATGGAACGTTCGAGGTTATTACGCCAATTTCCTCGAACTCCAACTTCTGGTTTCGCGGTTTTCGCCCCTTTGTGTCTGTCTCCAGGAGCCGATGCTTGGTGCTCGTCCTGGTCGTTTTCGTGGCTATTCCTTTCTCTCCCCCCCCCCAGCCATTGCTGGGGCTTCTAATTCTTCTGCTCTCTTGATTCGGGCTGATGTTCCCTTTGTTCCTTTACTTTTTCCTTCGCCTCTCCATTGTTCTGCTGCTCGTATCTTTGTGGGGAAATGGTACACAGTTTGTTCCATTTATCTCCCCCCGAGTGTCCCGCTCTCTCTTCCTGATTTGAAACACCTCCTAGACTCCTTGCCGGAGCCTGTGCTCCTGCTGGGTGACTTCAATTGTCGTCATTCTCTTTGGGGTGACGTTCTGACGAATACCCGGGGTCGCCTCCTTGAGCCGTTTCTCCTCTCTTCTTCCCTGTCTCTTCTGAATTCTGGTGAGCCCACTCATTTGGACTCTCGAACTCGTACCCTTTCTTGTCTTGATCTTTCTCTCTGCTCTTCTTCTCTTTACTTAGATTTCACATGGCAGGTTCTTGATGACCTCCATGGAAGTGATCATTTCCCCATCCTTGTTTCCTTTTTCTCTTTTCGCCCTTCCCTCTCTTTCCCTAGGTGGCAGTTTGCTAAGGCGGACTGGACCCTATTTTCCCTCAGTGCTACTCTCTCTGACCTCTCCCTTCTGCCCCTCTCTCGCGCTCTCCTCCTTTTTCATGACACTGTCTTCGACGCTGCCCTCCGCTCTATTCCTCGCTCTTCCTCTCGGGGTCCACGGAAGTGCGTTCCCTGGTGGAATGCGGACTGTGCTCGGGCTGTCCGCTGTAAGCGTGCAGCCTGGAAGAAGCACCGCCGTAGGCAGACGACCGATTCTTTTCTTTTCTTTCGGAAAGCGAGTGCGGTGGCCCGTAGGGCCATCCGTACGGCTAAACGTGAATGTTGGGCATCTTATGTCTCGACAATTACGTCCGAAACCCCTCTGGCCCAGATCTGGAAGCGTATCCGCAAGATAGCGGGTAAGTTCGTTCCCGATGTTTCACCGGTCCTTCACCTCCATGATACTCTTGTGGCGGACCCGTTGCAGGTCGCTTCCGAACTGGGTTCCCACTTTTCTTCTGTTAGCTCTGGTCTTCATCTTCCCCAATCTTTCCTTCTTCGTAAACCTGTCCTTGAGTCTCGTCCTTTAGATTTCTGCACTCATCTTCAGCTTCCCTATAATGATCCCTTCTCTCTCTCTGAACTTCGTTCTGCCCTGGCCCTCTGCGGTTCTACGGCGGCGGGCTCCGATGGTATTCATTATGAGATGCTTCGCCATCTCCCTCCGAGCACGTCTCAGTATTTACTGAGTCTGTATAATCGGATCTGGGAGTCGTCGTCAGTCCCTGAGGACTGGCTCGATGCCGTTGTCCTCCCTGTTCGCAAACCGGGGTCTCTGGGTACTTCCCCTAAGGACTTTCGCCCTATTGCTCTCACAAGTTGTGTCTGCAAACTCTTTGAACGTATGGTTAACGTTCGTCTGATGTGGTTCCTGGAACACCATCACCTCCTCTCCCCTTCTCAATTTGGTTTCCGCAAGTGCCGCAGCACGACAGATGTCCTGGTGAACTTGGAGGTCTATATACGTACTGCTTTTGCTGCGAAGACCTCCGTTGTTGCCGTCCTTTTTGACCTAGAAAAGGCTTACGACACCACTTGGCGTTATCATATCCTATCTCAACTTCATTCTTTTGGCCTTCGTGGTCATCTCCCTCTCTTTCTCCGCAGCTTCCTCTCTCGTCGTTCCTTTCGGGTGCGCCTTGGTACCGCTCTCTCTCCCTCTTTTCAGCAATACGAAGGTGTGCCCCAGGGTAGTGTTCTGAGCACTACTCTTTTTCTGGTTGCCCTCAATGGTCTTCTTTCCTCTCTTCCTTCTGGTGTCTTCTCCGCTCTCTATGTCGATGATCTTACCCTTTGTTGTCAGGGTGATGATTCGCCTCTCCTTCAACGCCGGCTTCAACTTGCGATTGATGCCGTGTCGTCTTGGGCCACAGGTCATGGCTTCAAGTTCTCTACTTCTAAGACTTGTGCCATGACTTTTACGCGGAAACGGGTTGTTCTTCGTCCCTCTTTGTCACTTTATGGTCATCCCCTTGAATACAAAGATTCCGCGAAGCTTTTGGGGTTATTCCTTGACACTCGTTTGTCTTGGTCTCCCCATATCTCTTACCTCCGTGTTGAGTGCTCTTAGTCCCTTACCCTCCTTCGGGTCTTGTCCCATACTTCTTGGGGGGCAGATAGGCGCACTCTCCTTGCTTTACATTCCTCTCTCGTCCTGTCTAAGCTCGATTATGGTTGCCCTGCTTACTCGTCTGCTTCTCCTTCTACTCTTCGCCGTCTTGATGCTTTGCACCATGCTGGGTTGCGCCTCAGTTCTGGTGCCTTTCGTTCGACTCCCGTCCTTAGCTTGTATGTTGACACTGGCTTCCTGTCTCTCCAGGACCGCCGTGATCGCTACTGTCTTCGCTATCTTGCGCGGTCCTTGCAACATCTTTCCTCTCGTCTCTGTCGTGCTTTAACTTTTACCCCTCCTGCGGTTCCTGTTCCTCTTCACCACCTCCCTCTTTCTGTCCGGTTATCTCGCCTGCAGGATTCTCTTTCCGTTCGTATTTCTGATGTTTCTCCTCGTGTTGTTCCTTCTTTGCCCCCGTGGAGGGTCCCTCTTCCGCGGTTTTGTACATCCTTGACTCGTATCACTAAAGCTTTTACCCCTCCTACAGTTCTAAAACGCCTTTTCCTCAAGCACTTTTCTTCTCACTCCCGCTCCGTTTCTGTCTTCACCGATGGGTCT
This sequence comes from Procambarus clarkii, assembly GCF_020424385.1. Taxonomy (NCBI): domain Eukaryota; kingdom Metazoa; phylum Arthropoda; class Malacostraca; order Decapoda; family Cambaridae; genus Procambarus; species Procambarus clarkii. Next base: position 12,295,495 of record NC_059616.1, on the reverse strand, counting down.
AAGTCAGCGGACGGTGTTGGCTACTCTGTTGTTTTTCCTGATCGCACTTATATGTGTCGCTTGCCTCCGGAGACTAGCATCTTTACAGCGGAACTTTATGCTATTCTCTATGCTCTTCGTCTCCTGCTTTCTCGTTGTCAGTCTTCCTTTGTGGTTGTTGTTGACTCTCGTAGTGCCCTCATGGCTCTCGGGTGCTTTAATCCAGTTCATCCGGTAGTTGTCGAGATCCAGCATTGGCTGTTTCTCGTTCACAGTAAATTTAAGTCGGTTGAGTTTTGTTGGGTTCCCAGCCATATTGGCGTGTCTTTAAATGAGCGTGCGGATGCTGCCGCTAAGGAAGCTGTCCGCTCTTGTCCCATCTCTCGTAAAGGCATTCCGTATTCCGACTTTTACCCGGTTATCCATTCCTCAGTCCTTACCCGTTGGCAGGCTTCTTGGTTGTCTGTTACTGGTAACAAGCTACGTACTCTTAAATGTTGTGTTTCCTCGTGGCCGTCCTCCTTCCACCGTAACCGGCGGTGGGAAACAGCTCTAGCGAGGTTGCGTATTGGCCATACTCGCTTAACCCATGGTCACTTGATGGAGCGCCGCCCTGCTCCTTATTGTCCTAGTTGCATTGTCCCTCTTACGGTCGTGCATGTCCTTCTTGAATGTCCTGACTTCCAGGACGAGCGTGTGTCTTGCTTTCCGACCGCCCCTCGCGGTCACCTATCCCTCGATAGAATTCTTGGTGACTCGGATACTTTTGATATCGTTCGCCTTATGCGTTTTTGTTCTCGTATTGGCATCCTTGGTGATATTTAGCGCCCTCTGATTATTTTGCGTATTTGATGGTGCTACATAGCCTTCCCGGTTTGGTGCCTTCTTTTGATAATTACTTACTTACTTCACAATAGAACCAGTGGGGAGATCAAGGTTGCAGGATGAAATGCCAGAAGAAACCATGAATGGCATTGAAGACTGTAGAAGAGGTAACAACAACTCCTGGAGGAACTAAATGTTGTAAAATCAATGGAAACGGATTTTACTTCTGCAGCTTACTTCAGCAGCCATGAGATTATCAGCCATCTTAAATTTTTAGTAAAATGCTGGAGACTGAAAATCCCTCAGAAGCATGGAAAAAGGCAAACGGTCTCGATATTAAAAAATATGAGATTACAGGAGACACTAAATTACATACTGGGGTTATTGACATATTCCTTGTAAAATGCTGGAGAAGGTAACCAGGTTGATAATGGAGCATCTGAAGAGAACCAATTATGAAAAAAGGTCAGCATGGATTTACAAAGGGAAAGTCATGGCTGACAATCTTGAGTTGTATGTGCGTAGAGAGATGTACCTCCGCCCTCCTCGTAGACAATGAAAGGTAGCGTCACCAGCAGCCTTCCCCTCCAGCACCACTACACCACCTAGACTACATCAAAGCTCTTGACGTTCTAGCACTACCCCAACACTACTGTCCAGTGACACCTGTTGTTACCCCTTATAACACACTTGCTCGATCCACAGTTGTTAAATGACCTAGGCCTCGGTACAAGCTTCCTTTACCACTACTCAATTTCGGCTTCCTCCGCCACCCCACAGCTACTGAATGCAGTGATGTACGTCGTCGATTTAATCCTTGGACAGAACAGAGACGATTGTGCACGGTTTCCTTTCACTTGATGCATTAGATGGATACCTGAGAGTTTGACAACTGTTGTGGACTGCATCCTGGGAAGGTCAGTAGTTGGCCAATAAGGAACTATAAGCCTAAGTATAGCCATTGTCTCCGTCATTGGGAAATTAATTTAACCTCGCCTTCCTCTGCCACAGCACAACCTTAGCTTCTTCCATTACTACAAAAGCCTCTTCTTCCATATCTTTTCACAACCTCAGTTCGTTAAAGTTTTGGACTTGGCTCAATCTTAGTCTACTCAGACTGCACGTCTTCAGTGTCCTCGAATTAGTTTAATCTCGGCTTTTGGTTCAGCGCATCTTCGGCTTACCTCTCTCTCTCGGGACACCTTTAGCCGCACCCTTCTCGATACAACCATCCCATCTTTGCATCACCACCATCTCTCCGTCAAGGCCATTGGTACATCACGATCAGTTCCCTATCACTCCTACCACCCGATCTCCCCATCATAACCAGCTCCAAATGCAGTACCATCACCCCAGCTTATTGTTTATAATATATCCCATTCAAGATTAGCTCCCAGTCACCGCCACCACTCCATCCTGACTTGCTTCCAGTCGAGCACCGCCACTCCTATTCCCCATCAATGTAATCATCTCATCCTGACACGGCTTTCATCCAATACCACCAACCCAACACCTTATCCAATACCACCAACCCAACACCTTATCCAATACCACCAACCCAACACCTTATCCAATACCACCAACCCAACACCTTATCCAATACCACCAACCCAACACCTTATCCAGTACCACCAACCCAACACCTTATCCAGTACCACCAACCCAACACCTTATCCAGTACCACCAACCCAACACCTTATCCAGTACCACCAACCCAACACCTTATCCAGTACCACCAACCCAACACCTTATCCAGTACCACCAACCCAAGTCCCCCATCCAGAACCACCAACCCAACACCCCCTCCAGTACCACTACCATCACCCCAGCTGCCCCTCTGATCTAGCCATCCCTGCACACCCTCCCAGCAACACTAACCCCTCTCCCAGCTTTGGCACAAGTAGCCGCGCTGCGACATTCCAGCTTCACGATATCACCGCACAAAAGCAGAAATGAACACTTTGCTTTGCTTCAAACGCCCTCATAAAAGAAAAATATAGAATGAGTGGTGTGGTTGGGATTTTTCGGAGCGAGCAAAATGATTCCAATTACATGGGTGGAACCACTTTTACGCTGCCAGCAGACATATCGCCTCGCTCGCCACTTGCAGTATTTGAAGAGGCGAGCTGGGATTCTGCTGCTGGTAATGCTAACCCAGACATCGAAAATGGGAAATCACTAGATTTTTTTTTTTAAGCGCTCTCTGAAATTTTCCTTTTAAAGCAAATGGCTTCGTATTCTGATAAAATGGTAGCTGGCATGATAATTTTATTAGTTTATACATAAATTGTTTTTAAATGTTAGATAGAAATATTAATATTAAATATTAATGGAAGGGATATCAGTGGAAGAGGAAAGTCTGCCAGAATGGGGGTCTACTCAGAGGCTCTTGGCCGCCGCCTTCCACCTTTACGACTATCGTGAATATGTAAATAATGGACCGTTAAATTTTGCCGAACCTACCACGATAAAATGTTTTGTGAATTCTCCACTCTGGTGTCTTCATTTTACAGTACTAGAAAGTTTTACATAATAATGCGTGTGTTTATTTTTTATTTTATTTATATATTTATTTATTTATATATTTATTTATATATTTATTTATTTATATATTTATTTATATATTTATTTATTTATATATTTATTTCAGTGCACAGATTGTCAACTCGGCTACTCTTATTGTAATATTTTAATCCTTAATGGTAGTCCGATTATGGCGGGATTATTTTTGTCGGTGATGGAGCCTAATACTGTAGCTTTGAGACATGGATGGATAATTTCAAAGTAATGTTCATTTGTGCGCTTTTGGTGGAATTGAAGGGTATTTGTTTCCTTTTCATATAAAGATAATCGTATAGTCTGATAGAATTTATACTTAATCTTAGCCAAGCCAAGGCAATCTGTCCTAGGAGAGGAAATCCACTCACTGGAATGGATTGAAAACGCCTACATAGTTAGTGCTATTATCTACGCTATCTATGGTTAGGTTAGGTTTCATTACTTTTGGTTACGTTAATACAGTGTATTATTGAAGCTAATGCAAAATATTGAATTTGAAAACTATTTCAGTGTACCCAAGAATTCCGTTTGTAGAAAACAATTCTTCAAAGAAAATGTTTTAGCATACACATTGTGTGGATGCTGCCGCTAGGGAAGCCGTCCGCTCTTGTCCCATCTCCTGTAAAGGTATTCCTTATTCCAACTTTTACCCAGTTACCCATTCCTCCATCCTTACCCATTGGCAGGATTGTTGGTCTTCTGTTACTGGTAACAAGCTGTGTACTCTTAAGAGTAGTGTGTCCTCATGGCCTTCCTCCTACCACCGTAACCGGCGATGGGAAACGGCTCTGGCGAGGTTGCGTATTGACCATACACTCTTAACTCATGGTCACTTAATGGAGCGCCGCCCTGCTCCTTCAACCCGTTCTCGCAAATTTAATAAGTCAATATTGACTTATTAAATATGTGCATAGGTGACATATTTAACATAATACTTTCCCTTGAAAAGCTTCATAGAAAACACCGACCTTACCTAACCTACTTAGTATGTTAAGATAAGGATCTTATTGCTTCGTAATTACAATTATTACCTAACCTATAATAGGTATAGGTTAAGTAATAATTGTAATTACGAAGCAATAAGATGCTTATCTTAAGATACTAACAAGGTTAGGTAAGGTCGGTGTTTTCTATGAATCTTTTTAAGGGTATCTATTATGTTTAGTATATCACCTATGCACGTAGTTAATAAGTCAATATTGACTTTACGAATTTGCGAGAACGGGTTGGCTCCTTATTGTCCAAATTCCATTGTCCCTCTTACGGTCGTGCATATCCTTGTTGAATGTCCCGACTTCCAGGACGAGCATGTGTCTTGCTTTCCAAACATCTCTCGCGGTCGCTTGTCCTTCGATGGAATTCTTGGTGAATCGGATACTTTTGATATTGTTTGCTTTATGCGTTTCTGTTCTCGTATTGACATCCTTGGTGATATTTAGCGCCCTCTGATTATTCCGCACATTTGATGGTGCTACATAGCCTTCCCGGTTTGGTGCCTTCTTTTGATAATTACATACTTAGCTTACACATAATTTAAACAAACGATTTATAATACAATAAAGTTACAGCTTGTGAATATTCTCTGTTCTAGACAAAGATTCTCTTACCAGTTTATATGTAGAATATTACTGGAACCGTAATGTGCTTTTAGACCATCACAAAGATCAAGATAACTATCCAGTTATCCAGTTTCCAGGTGGTTTGAGGTGGGGAGGGGGGTTCTCATGGTAATGGATTTGCCCTGAAGACAGGCACTAGGAGTACGGGCGGTCAGCGTGAGGTAGAGAAGCGAGAAAGGTGAGGTAGAGAATAGCTCTAGCGAGCAGTGTGAGGTAGAGGAGAGCTCGGGCAAGCAGTGTGAGGTAGAGAAGAGCTCTAGCGAGCAGTGTGAGGTTGAGGAGAGCACAGGCGCGCAGTGTGAGGTAAAGAAGAGCTCAAGCGAGCAGTGTGAGGTGTCTTGCTCTACTCTTACAACAATGATCCTCCACGGGTGATCTTGTGCTGGGGCCTCAACGGGTCCATCACTGTTGCTGCACTTACAGCCGTGTGTGGAGGCGGTGTTGTCTACTTACGGCGTCGGTGTTGTGTCTACTTACTGACGGCCACATGAAATTTATCTATACAACATTTCTTTAATACTTATATAAGTAATCTAGCTAAAATATTTGCTGTTAATATCACAAAGATAATTATTTAGAATCTAGGATGCGAAGGTCTGTTATTATTGTTTAATGTGAGCCTAATATCCTTCCCTCCTTTTTTCATACAATGCAAAAGTCAGTCAATTTGAAAATATTCTTCCCGTCAGAGTTCCTTATGTAAACAAATAAATTTGTGCCAATATTTAGCTTTCAAAACAATTTAGAAAGTGATTTAAAGGGAACGTGATTTATTTAACGAGTCATATATTTTCCCCCATTTCATATTAAATGTTAAATATCTGGCTTTGGGTAATATAGATTAGGAAGGGTATTAGCTTAAATGGTAGATTAGTTAAGAGGCAGCTGTAAATGGACCTCGTATATCGGGAGCCTCAAACGGACTACTTGAAATGGACCGTTACAGATTTTTTCGTTCCAGGAATCATATTTGTATATAATATTTAACAAAAATAAATGCGCGAATCTATTTTAATTTTTAGGCAAAAAGTAAATTTTAGGAAATTTTTCTGTAGGAAAGCAACATTATATGCTAATGAATATCCAACCTCGCAACCCATTCAATGGTGGATGGGCGGTGGTGGTCACTGTCCCATTTATGTTGTAGGTGGTGGTGGTTGTTGATGTAGGTGGTGATGGTTGTTGTACATGTAGGTGGTGGTAGTTGTTGCACATGTGGGCGGGTCATTTTCATACAAGACGTAGGCAAGATGCCTAATAACAGGAATCCATAGCCAATGTCACATTAATATTCAAGAAAGGCGCCCGAAAATGTGTAATTAACTATTGTATCGTCATAATTATTTGATATCGGCGTTAGGAAAACTAATGGAAACTATTATTAGTGATAGTTATTAAAGTTCTAGACTACCTGAAACCTAGAGGATTGACTAATAATGGAAAACCGAGTATCTTACATCTCTCGCTCAGGTGCTGGTGATGTTCAGGGTACTGGTGATGGTGTTAGACTCGTCTGTGGTATTATTTGTCCCACATATTTCATAGGTGGTGGTATTTGTCCCATATATTTCATAGCTGGTGGTATTTGTCCCACATATTTCATAGGTAGTGGTATTTGTCCCACATATTTCATAAGTAGTGGTATTTGTCCCACATATTTCATAGGTGGTGGTATTTGTCCCATATATTTCATGGGTGGTGGTATTTGTCCCACATATTTCATAGGTGGTGGTATTTGTCCCATATATTTCATAGGTAGTGGTATTTGTCCCACATATTTCATAAGTAGTGGTATTTGTCCCACATATTTCATAGGTGGTGGTATTTGTCCCATATATTTCATAGGTGGTGGTATTTGTCCCACATATTTCATAGGTGGTGGTATTTGTCCCATATATTTCATAGGTGGTGGTATTTGTCCCACATATTTCATAGGTGGTGGTATTTGTCCCACATATTTCATAAGTAGTGGTATTTGTCCCACATATTTCATAGGTGGTGGTATTTGTCCCACATATCTCGTGGGGGAGTTCTTCGTCTCATCTCTGATGTAAGGATGAACTTAGTGAGCCTTTGTTTTGCATATATAATAAATCATTAAAACAAAGCGAAAAGTCGAGGAAGGGAAAGGATATTTCGGGGGAAAGCGCCAAGCCATTTCGGCTATATAACACTGGGAAGGGGTCAGGATAAGGATTTGCGATGGGACGGGGGGAAGGAATGGTGCCCAACCATTTAGACGGTCGGGGATTGAACGCCGACCAGAATGCAGTGAGACCGTCGCTCTACTGTCGAGCCCAAGTGGTTGGACGAGGAGAGTTCAGTAATCGCTAAGGGTGGCGAAAGTGGTGTCGATTGTTAATGGAGCATGAGTGGGTTATCACTTGCTTCGAACTATCGGCCAGTTGGCTTAACATTTGTTACAGTAAAATTGCTTATATCATTGATCAGAAAAGCAATTCGTTTACATTTTGTAAAACAGATTCAAAAAAAGGATTCAAAGCATGGTTTTTACCAAGGGGGGACTCTTGTGCTTATCAAAATTTAATCTCATTTATTTCCAGCATTTTCAAGCAGTTGTCAGTTGAAAAGATTGCGACATAAACCTTGACTTTAGGAAGTCTTTGATACTGCGCATCTGGGGTGACACAGGCCTCTGGCTCGATCCCTCTACTGCTCCAATGATTATGGGAACTTTAAAACTGGCGGATAATGGGAATTTTAAAAATGGTGGATTATGGGAACTTTAAAAATGGTGGATTATGGGAACTTCAAAAATCGAGGAACGCAATGCTTTTGAAATCATTTATGTTATCCAAATGGAATTATTTTCTGGATACACCTCCCTTCTCAAGGTCGGAGATACAGCCGAAATAGACAACCACTGCTACATAAACTGTCGTTTTGGAGTATCGTAAATATAATGTATACAAAGAACCTACATAACATGTATAAACACCTAAATTACTGAGACTATCTGGAACGGAGACGAGAGATGTCTCAAGTAATATATATACATAGAAAATACTCGAAGGTCAAGCTCCAAATTTTCCCAATAAGATAATAACTTACTGGAGTGAAAGATAAGGTGGGAAAGGCAGAACAGACCCAGTACAGAGTACAAGTGATCGAAGTGCAACTTCAGAACACCGTAAACATAAAAACCCGTGGTTGTTCAACCCTTCTTTGAAGAAATGCAAGAAATATTGCTAGAATGAAAGGTTGAAATTTTCAAGAGGTGATTAAAACAGATTCGTGATTGATCAGCTGGGTTGTGGTGGATTTGTGGACTAGCAACAGCCTTATTGATCTGGTTATCATAAAGAAAGTCCTGCCGGGTTGTGGGCATAGAACTCTCGAAGCCTATCACAGGTAAACTACAGCCGCCACTAGTCACCCCTAGCAGTTGTCCACAGGAGACAACACCTGCCACTTAGCAGTTATTACGAAGTTACCCAAGAAGTCATCAGTTACCGACAGTTTCCCCAATAATTATCAACACATTCCAATCACCGCCCAGAAGAAAAAGTAGCCTAAAGTCGTTTTTTCCGCCGGTCGCTGCCACACCAGAATCGCAACCAGCAGAGGTCAGCAGCAGTAATCAACATAACATTTATAAGCTAGAAAGTTCAGCAGCAATAGTTGCCACACGCAGTAGTTATTACCGCCATTCATGCAGACAGTAAGTCAGTTATTCATATATAGCAGTTATCAGCAACATAGAAGTCATCACCAGCAGCAGCAGTAGTCATCACGAGGAGCGCGGTAGGCACAAGGTGACCAATATTCACCGTGGCGGACGCCGTTGGGTAAAGTCGTCCCGGGTCGACGGTTTTTCCTAATGGCGGCCAAATTGGCATCATCAATCGTCGAGATAAACTGGGAGGGAGCGTCCCGCGCACCCGCTCACCACCGCCATCACTCGACCAGCGGGAACATCGAGGCTTTTCTCGTCTTACTTTCACCAGGCGAGCTCCAAGGGGAGTTCAGTGAGTGGGTAGAAGAACGAGAGGTGAGCCGGGGAAGAAAGCGGAGGGAGGAAGAATGGCCGGGGAGACAAAGAAGGAACACGAAGCGCAGGTCGGTGTCTGGCCGGCGGAATTCGAACATGAAAACACTTGAGAGCAATAATGCTGGGAGCGGCGCGCGCCTCATTGTGTATGCATGATCTGGGCGGCACCACCCCAGAGGCCGCCGCTAGTCCTGCCACCACTTGCCTCACTCTTACACTCCTGCTGCCACCACCCCAGAGGCCGCCGCTAGTCCTGCCACCACCCCAGAGGCCGCCGCTAGTCCTGCCACCATCCCAGAGGCCGCCGCTAGTCCTGCCACCACCCCAGAGGCTGCCGCTAGTCCTGCCACCACTTGCCTCACTCTTACACTCCTGCTGCCACCACCCCAGAGGCCGCCGCTAGTCCTGCCACCACTTGCCTCACTCTTACACTCCTGCTGCCACCACCCCAGAGGCCGCCGCCGTCGCTGCCACCACCCCAGAGGCCGCCGCTAGTCCTGCCACCACCCCAGAGGCTGCCGCTAGTCCTGCCACCACTTGCCTCACTCTTACACTCCTGCTGCCACCACCCCAGAGGCCGCCACCGGTCCTGCCACCACCTCAGAGGCCACCACCCCAGAGGCCACCACCGGTCCTGCCACCACCCCAGAGGCCGCCGCTAGTCCTGCCACCACCCCAGAGGCCACCACCGGTCCTGCCACCACCGTCCCTGCCACCACCCCAGAGGCCACTACCGGTCCTGCCACCACCCCAGAGGCCGCCACCGTCCCTGCCACCACCCCAGAAGTCGCCGCCATCACTGCCACCACCCCAGAGCCTGCCGCCGGCCCTGCCACCACCCCAGAGGCCGCCACCGTCCCTGCTACCACCCCAGAGCCTGCCGCCGGCCCTGCCACCACCCCAGAGCCTGCCACCGGCCTTGCCACCACCCCAGAGCCTGCCGCCGGCCCTGCCACCACCCCCTTTACTCCTACCAAGCTGACAAAATTTATAAAAGTAAATTACCAATGGTTGAATTTTCGTTCGTTCATACAGGAAAAACCTCGTTGATAAGACGGGAGAAATGTTTTTTTGATGGAGTGAGGGAGGTGTAGAGGGTGTCAGGGTGGTGTTAAGGGTGTAAGGGTGGTGTTAAGGGTGTAAGGGTGGTGTTAAGGGTGTCAGGGTGGTGTTAAGGGTGTCAGGGTGGTGTAGAGAGGATGAGGGTGGCGTAGATTGTAAAGGGTGTTAGGGTGGTGTTGAGAGGGTGACATCCTAACGTTTGCAGAGGTCTCCCCATTCCCCCTCCCCAACCTCCCCTTACTAGGTTTCCACAGAACACGACCCGTTATTAGATTTACAACCAGGTCCCCTAATACTGCTGGGTGCGCAGTTGCTTGTTGTGAAGGATCGGTTAACAGTCTTCCTAATGTGCGCAGGGTTCGAACCTGCGCGTTCTCGATTGCTCTTATGGCTTAGACTGGACAGGGATATCACAAGTTGACTATTTTTTCACGGGAATCAAGCTTCAGGCAGCGATAAACAATCCACCATCATAACGTATCTAGAAGCATAGGAACCCAAGCAACCCACCTAAGCTATTGAGTCCGATGCATAGAAAATGTGGATATTTGTGAGCCGTTATTTTTCATAGTAAGTTTTTTTGTAACGTTGGTTACCGTAACGGGTTGATTAATGTGTAAGAAAGGCTGGAGCTAACTATATGGATACACGAGGTCAAGCTGCACTCTCCACTATGGCATCTCTTGCATAACTTATGAATGATATTCATCTTATGAGTGATATTCTTAGTATGAATGATATTCATTTAAGGCGTTATAGACATCTCCATCACTGAGTACATGTGAAGGGTGTGCCAGACCTGACTCCCTCAGCGAGGCCTCACAAGAAGTAAGCAACCTTCCCATACTACCCTTGGTTTGTATTAATAGTTAAGAGCGCGAGTCTGGAATCAGTAACTGCCTAACTCAACAGCCCCGCCATGCGTGCCTTCCTCCCACACAGTTTTGTCTTGTCGACCTCGGCCCCGTCCGTGGCACTCTCCGTGTCCATCCTGGCACCCCCTCGGCCCTGCCCCATGCTGCTCAGTCCCCTCCGTGGCTCTCAGGTCCATCCCTGGTGTACTCGTGCTACGCGCCCTGAACATCGTTCCAGCACCATCAATACTCCGTCCCACCCTCGGCGACCTGGAGCTAAAATTTAAGACTCCACTAGCGCTCTAACCGCTCTCCCGACGTTGCGCGTCCTTGGCAATGCTCCTAGCACCCTTGCCACTGTCTGAGGCATTATTAATTCCTCCCCAGCATCTTGGGCTCCTCCCCCAGGCATCCCCATCCCCCCCTTACCCGTACCCCAGCCTCGAGGCCCACCCCACCGACACCCCCAACCTCTTCCTCCGTCAGGTAGGTAGTGGAGGCGCGGTAGTAACTCAACGCGGATTTATGCTGGCTTCCAGATTCTTGGGTGGGCCGTCCCTCCTGGGGATTTATTACTCCCCCCACTGCTTCTGTCCCTCCCCTCATCCCCTGCCTCCCTCCCCTTATCCCCAACCTCCCTCGAACTATTTCCTTGCCCGGCGTGTCTGCTGCTCTTACTCAGATTAGGCAAAATTGCAAATAAATGTTGTCAATAAAGATGTTGTAATAATAATAATTCTACACCACTTTGCCAATGCTCTCATTTTATTTTATTTTTACGGTGATAGGACAGAGTAAGGAATTACAATTCTGTGTGTGTGTGTGTGTGTGTTCTAAAAACGTTTGAACTAATGTCATTGATATCCCAAAGTTATATTAAAAGTCATATAAACTCATTATCATACGCAGTGAATCAACTATTAATTTTAATGGTTGAAAAATTGTTTGACGTGCAACTTTGTGTTATGACTGAGGCAGTCATTTGGCACCGGCCCCTTGCCCTCATATTCTGCGGCACTGGCCTTTTGGCACTTTCTGGCACTTGCCTCTTGACATTTTCTGGCACTGGCCTCTTGACACTAATTTCTGAATATGAAGATATTTTATTATGATAAATTTATTGCTATAAGAAGAGTTCTAGCAATTATGTATATAGTTCGATATTGTAAATTATATACAGTATATATGTCGAGTACAATAATGCCATTGAATGTGTTCTAATTTGCTTTGCAAACTCCTACGAACACGCTATGACGCGGACTTTAGCTTAACATGCTAATATAAAGCAAACTGTAGTTCAATTGAAGGATATATATTTATTTTTGAGATCCGAACACCTAATACAACATTGGTGCAGTAGCCGGAGGGAAGTTGGTCCTTAGTCAACAACAACTGGAGGAGACTGTTGAAGTTAATTGTAATTATTAATAATTATAATAGTAATACAATAGTAGCAATAATTGTAAAACTATTTATATAGGAAGAACAGAAATACACGAAAAGGAAGAACATAAATAATAACGATACTAAAGTTTGGTTGCAAATTCAAACTTCGTCCAATTTCATATTTTTCATAATACGAGCGAGGCTATAGAACAAAAGGCAGTGTACGTCTATAGCCTCGTGTCTGCTAACGCGGGCTACGCCTCAACAACGAGACATGCGGGACGTAGTAACCTACACAAATAGACTTAAGCGTTATCAAACCCGAAATTGATCATTGGACCTCATCGAACCAACGATCTAAACAGCCGAGATAAAAAATCCTTACCGACTAATTGGATATTCTACATGATCTATAAATCCTTATCCTGACCCCTTTCAAGTGCTATATAGTCGTAATGGCTTGGCGCTTTCCCCCTGATGATTCCCCCCTTAGTGCAGTGCAGCTCATAAGTGAAGTATTACATGACTGCTAAAATAGGTATATTGGAGTTTCCGAAGCAAATCAAATTGCAGGAGAACATCTAGGGAATATTTATACGGCACAGAATGCTCAAGAGTCTCCAATATTGCTGACAGCACACTTCACGGTCGGCCTTATGGTCGCTGCTACCTGCCTTGCAGTAGACATTTGCTTTGATATTTAGAGCATTTAGACAGCTGCACCTGTCATAGTGATAGACTATAAGTAGATCACCTCGCGTTCAGTTGGGGGATATCGCTAGTCCTGCCTCAGGCATAGACTGTATAAATATACAGTGTTGTGCTTGAAAATAAATATATCACAAAGATGAATAGTAGTATTTTTATGCGAGATACTGATCAAATTGTATGTGAATATAAGTATACTTTTTAATTTGTTGTGGGTACTGATTGCTAGGCTTACTTTGTTTTTATTCAAGAGAAACCTCATTTTGTGATATAACAAATCCTCAAGAGAATGCAAACATTGTGAGAGATGATGAAGAATATAGTCTGATCATTCCAGCCCACAGGTCTTTCCGACGTGAAATGAACAAACCCAGTGAGTGAACAACACAAAATGTGGAGATGAGCGGACCGGGCTAGCAACAGGAACTGTCCAGATAAAGAAAACCTGCTGTAAGGTAAACCAAAAGTCTACGGAACACTCTTAAGGAGGGATTTGCCAACAGCCCTAAAAAGTAAGTCTGGAGTACATCACTCGAGTTAAACAGTCTGAAAACCTTTGTTCGTGATATCCTTTATAATTAATTGTGGCTCACATGTATTAAAATTACAAACAGTTCTTAAAATTTTAAAAGAGGACTGAAACGTAAGACACACACACACACACACACACACACACACACACACACACACACACACACACACACACACACACACACACACACACACACACACACACACACCACACACACACACACCACACACACACACACACACACACACACACATATATATATATATATATATATATATATATATATATATATATATATATATATATATCTAAGATATAAGGAGATATTCCATGGGAACTGCATGAACTCAAAAGGGTTTTCACCTAAACCACCAGCATTTCCTACCCGTCCTCTAGAGTTGCCACAACGGACAGAAAATGATGTACCAAAACACCGGAGCCTAACCTAAGTGATGGACTCACTCATCATATTTGTCCTTTTGGGGGATTTTGACGTCAAAATGCGATGTATTTATTATTTGAGAGGACAGGTTGTGCATTTCATACCTTTTCATGAGGAGTTATTTATCGGGAAACTTTAATGTAGAAATTCCGACTAATTATAAAGAACTTTCTTTCAGTGGGCTGGAACATCACTTCACTGTGCTCGGGCCGTTATTGTTTTTAAATCAAATTTTGCCTGAGAGCAATAACGGCGAAGTAACGACCCATGGAATTATTTGAAAATTCATTTGACCTCTAACCATTAGATTTTGATCTCGTTATTTTTTTCTTTAAATGACGTTTGCACAGGAAACTAATGAGGGATCTGAATAACTTCAATATAGTGTTGTTGATCCATCTTTACATTTTGAGGAACTCTTCCTTATCTTCCCCTCTCTACATTTCTCCCTCAACTTCCATCTCTCGCCTCTCTTCTTCCCCTGTTCACCTTGCGACTTTCTCCCCCCTCCTCAGTTTTCCACTACCCCCTCCCACTCTTCTCTGTCCCTCCATCCGGGTAAACGGCGGGAGTATGCATAAAAAAACTACTTAAAACATAACCTCTAGTTTTATTTCAAACTTCCTGAAAATCGCAGGGTGACGATTAAGATGCTGATATTTCTTAAAGCATGGCACTTGAGCCATACTCTGGGCACTCTTATACCCGCGATGTTTTATGTGTGAAAGTTGTGTGAGGCTAGCCCCAAGCGTCTGGTCTGCTAATTTGGACACATACAAACATTCCATTTTTTTTTAGATATATATGTTAGACGATATGTTGATGTTTATTCAGTAACAGCATTAAAAATTGAATGTTTATGTCATTTATATATATTCGTATGACAAATATTGTAATTTCTCATTAACAATGACATTTGAGCAGTCTTTTGGTATATACATTTTTTAATGTCCAACATACCTTATATAATGTAAAAAGGGATAGTAATGTGCCGTGTCCCTGCTGTAACAGGCCTACCGTCCTCTCTTGAAGCTGAC
>NC_059616.1:12235480-12277980 GCF_020424385.1 Procambarus clarkii | reverse complement strand
TCTGTACAATATAATTGATGTAAACAAGTTATCCACCCTTTATTTCAGGCTCCAGCTGACAAGATCCCAACACATTCTCCATATATCTCAACAACTAAAACACACACAATGTATTTAGTATTAAGTGCAGACGAAGAAGCAATTTGGTTCATATGAGCATAAACTCAGTACAACCAAAATAATTCCAGACTCCACAGGACTTGTGGGCTTGCATGACCCGGAGATAGCGTCCCACCCATTGTCAAGGGCTGGAGGGCGACACCAACGAGTGTCTCGCGGTGTTTTATGTTGTGAAGTGTGTTGTGAGTGTGTTGTTGGATAATTATTGTGTGCCACGAACGATTCTAAGGTCATTTCGACGACAAATGGGCTGAGGTTGGCAAGGAACGGCGGTAAGGTAGGTAAGTAAGCTTTATTTAGAGTTAGGTTTGTCAGGGCCGCACCATGAGGCTTCAGAGCTTGTTTCGTGGATTCGTTTTCATTGCTAATGATTATTGTTTAAGACTCGTTGTTTTACTTTAAGTTAAAAGGCCTGAATTTATATCTAAAAACAACCGGAGAAAATAATGAAGTGTTTAGTGTTTGACAATATAATGCGATGTCAATGTTTACATTCACCTGCCATCACCTGACGCCGTTCCTGGCGACCACTTGTGTACTCCTCTAGTTGTGACTACACGATTGAGCTTCAGCTCTTGGACTACATTTCCAGCTTTTATCTGCAATGTATAATAACTCACGACTTGATATATCGTGTATGATTACTTATAATAAATGTGAATGGAGACTGGCTTCTACTACCTATTCGTCTTTTCTTATTTATTTTCCTGCTACTTCTTCCAGTGTCGTTAGCTCTAGTAACTTCTTTCTTTGTTTCTTATCTCATTCCATGTAGTCTTGGGGCCTATCTTGATGTAGATTTCTACATCTTTTAATGTTTCCATATGTACTTGTGGTGGGGACTTCACGCGCCTGGCCCACACTAGGACTTTTGTCACGTATTCTATAGGTGGCATACAGTGTTCTAAATTACATCTTATTAAGGTCCTCAAGGCTGTCCTGGTGTTTGCCAATTTCGTATTCTATATGCCACTAGTGTATTCTTATTTATGTAAGAATGTGGGGTAAGACTGTGTTATATCTACTCCTAGGCCTACCTTCTCCTAATTATTGAAGGTGGTTCCCCTTCACTGCCTAGCTAGTCAGTTACACTTCTCCATTTTTTCCCCTTACACTTGCTGATATTGATTCCAGTAATTACTGATTAGTCCACATCTGCAACCTCTCTAGGTTTGTCTCAAGTAGGGGTGAAAAATATTTTTCGAGGAATGCTTGAAAATGAGATAGGCTTGATACTGAGGCGTTATTGAATAATTATAATGGGTGATGTGAATGGTAACGTGGGATATAATATGGTATCCCAGGAAAATTGGTTGATTAGATTAAAATATATGTGCAATGAAGACGAAGAGAACCTTATGTAATATTTCCAGACGATGATATGGAGTGGATCTAATAGTATTGATGTTTGTTTGTAATAATCCAAAAATACATGATAAGGTATTAAATGATTTAGAGAAGCTTTATCATTTTTTTTTCATTGTCTCTAGGAATTTGTATATAATCGGCCTTATACCATGTCGTGGTATATCTTTATAATCAGACTATAAAGATATAGAGAGCCCAGCAATACGTGTGGATGCTTAGCATGCTTATAGATTTGAAATAGGGTGGAGTATACTGCCGGAAGACACTGCTCTTGTTGGCTGCCTTTTACTGAAGCTATTGGGTTTAAGATAGTGCTTGTGGAACGCCATACACGGAGAAACTATGTGAGGTATGGGTAGATAAATGAGTAATAGTGTATGAGAGAGGGCTCAAATTGCCGTAAAAGGTTGAACCCACCCTTCGTCCTCCCCAGCAATAACCTTATTGTTGGTTCCCCCCCCTCCCTCCTCCCCCCTCCCCCTTCCCCCCCCTCCCCCCTCCCCCGTAGCATGATAGCAAGACCGTCCTCAACAACAAAGGCCAAATGCTCGTTAATCCAGTCGCCAAACCTCTGTTTATGAATGAAAACGGTTTACACACGATTCACAGCTGATAACACTCGAACTTTTCTCGAACAGTGCTCTACTGACGACCTCTGCTGGAATCGCAACTCTAAATGCTTCACGCACGTACAAATAGTCGCCAACAGAACCTAACCACCCTACGCCTAACTATACATAAAAGTTTAATGAATAAGAACATATATATATATATATATATATATATATATATATATATATATATATATATATATATATATATATATATATATATGTCGTACCTAGTAGCCAGAACGCACTTCTCAGCCTACTATGCAAGGCCTAATTTGCCTAATAAGCCAAGTTTTCATGAATTAATTGTTTTTCGACTACCTAACCTACCTAACCTAACCTAACTTTTTCGGCTACCTAATCTAACCTAACCTATAAAGATAGGTTAGGTTAGGTTAGGTAGGGTTGGTTAGGTTCGGTCATATATCTACGTTAATATTAACTCCAATAAAAAAAATTGACCTCATACATAATGAAATGGGTACCTTTATCATTTCATAAGAAAAAAATTAGAGAAAATATATTAATTCAGGAAAATTTGGCTTGTTAGGCAAATCGGGCCTTGCATAGTAGGTCGAGAAGTGCATTCTGGCTACTAGGTACGACATTATATATATATATATATATATATGTCGTACCTAGTAGCCAGAACGCACTTCTCAGCCTACTATGCAAGGCCCGATTTGCCTAATAAGCCAAGTTTTCATGAATTAATGTTTTTTCGACTACCTAACCTACCTATCCTAACCTAACCAAACTTTTTCGGCTACCTAACCTAACCTAACCTATAAAGATAGGTTAGGTTAGGTTAGGTAGGGTTGGTTAGGTTCGGTCATATATCTACGTTAATTTTAACTCCAATAAAAAAAAATTGACTTCATACATAATGAAATGGGTAGCTTTATCATTTCATCAGAAAAAAATTAGAGAAAATATATTAATTTAGGAAAACTTGGCTTATTAGGCAAATCGGGCCTTGCATTGTAGGCTGAGAAGTGCGTTCTGGCTACTAGGTACGACATATATATATATATATATATATATATATATATATATATATATATATATATAAAATTTATATATATATATATATAAAATTTATATATATAATATATATATATATATATATATATAATTTATATATATATATATATATATATATATATATATATATATATATATATATATATATATATATATATATATATATAATTTATATATATAGGTGTTAGCAAATTTATTACAGCTGTAGTTCAACTCTTATAAATATGTATTCTCTTATAAATGTAACGTACATTTTGAAGAACCATAGAGTGGGATTGTTAAATGTAGCTTGGGGACCTTTCAAACGTCAGACGCGTACTATGGAACTCTGTGTGATCACAGCATGTTGAAAGCATTAAGTATCTTTCTCTCTCTCTCTCCTAGAGAAAAATGAGTAGAGAGAGAGAAAGAGAGAGAGACTGTGAGTCAATCCGGATGTCCTCAACGTAGCAGAGACAGAGACGGTGTACACGGCCGGGAATGTGAGTTGCGAGCGGGGTGAGGGAAGGAGGTTTTGGTAAAGGAGGGGGAATACCGAACTATGATTTGGTATGCGGGGTGTGGCCAGGTGTCTGCGAGCGCTCATGTGTATGGCAAACAACAAGGATCTTGACGCAGGCCTCTCCGGGTCAAATTATGTCCCTGACGCTCGCGTTACTCCTCCGGAGACCACACCTGCCTCGGGAAGGCCAGGGGAGGGGAGGAGTGGGGAAGGGGATGCGTGTGAGGTAAAATAGGAAAGTGCCTGTAGTTGGAAGGGGCAAAGAAAGGGAGGGCCAGGAGTTTGAAGAGACGGTGGGTTAGGGGGGCATCAGTTTGGGGAGGAAAGGGGAGGGAGTAGTTGGTAGAAGTGAGGAAAGGGAGAGGATGGGAACAAAAGTTGAGAAGAAAGACTTGAGGAACCAGGACGAGTGTATTGTCAAGTTTGGGGGTAAAAAAACGGTGCATTAGTTGCAAGAAGAAATCAGGAAAGCAAGGTACGAAAACTGAGGGGTGAGGTGTGAAAGTGGCAGTGGTTGGAAAGTTTGGAAGGGCTGAGCGTGGCAGCGTGACTGCTCTTCGTATCCATCAGTAGGATGGGTTGCAGTAGGCAAGAAAGATGAGAGAGCAACAGTAAGGACTCATTCCTTCCCTCTCTCAACAAGGAGGACAGTAGCGTGGCTCTGTGTCTTCCTCCTGCAACAGGGAGGGCGCCAAGAAGGGCGGCAATGTGTACCCTTCTCTCCCTCAACAAGAAGAAAGGGACACACGAAGGGTGCTCTCAAATCACTCTCCCATCTTCCATGAGGGAGGGTAGCGGGAAAGGTGAACGTCAGTGTAGCAGAAAGGAAAAGAGGAAGGACAGTAGCAAGGTCCCTCTCCCTTCTTCTTTCAGCAGGGTGAAGGGGTGGGGCGGGAGGAGAGAGAGGGCACGAGTGTCCCCTGCCTCCCCCCGCTGGAGCGGCGGGGCCCGGGGCAGTGGGCGGTAGTCAGCATCAAAGTTGATGTATGAGTAATGAGTGCGGGCCGGGGGGCAGGGCTGCGACTCTCTCTGTTGTGTCTCAATTGTAAAAGTCTTTGTGGCGGGCGATGGTCCTTGTGATGCTTGTTTGGACAAGTGGCGCGCCTCCCCGCTCTCCTCCCACCCACCATTGATTTGTGGGCCCTCCACCACAGCGATTCTTGGAGGGATTTGTGGTGGTGGGCCCCTCTGCCACAGGGATTCATGGTGGATAATGTGGAGATCCACCACAACAGGAGTTCAGGTTGGGCTTTGTAGGGTGCTGTTTTTATTTGCCCTTTACAACAAAAACATATGTTGGCATTTCTGGTG
The DNA here is from genome assembly GCF_020424385.1 of Procambarus clarkii. Taxonomy (NCBI): domain Eukaryota; kingdom Metazoa; phylum Arthropoda; class Malacostraca; order Decapoda; family Cambaridae; genus Procambarus; species Procambarus clarkii. The sequence continues at coordinate 12,273,024 of NC_059616.1, read as the reverse complement.
GAACTATGGAGGCCTTTCCATTCCAGAAATTAATTTGGGCTCTCCATCGGGATTCATGGAAGAATTTGGCGGTTGTCTTCCGCTTCAAGCATTTACGTTGCGATTTGTTGAGGTATTTAGGGCTCTACGTAATTATTCATGGTGCGATTCGGTGGTGTGTGGTGTGGTGTTGTGGTAGCCTCCTTGTGGATTAGAGAGGGTCCTCGCGGGGGTGGAAAAAGCAGCGGGGCAGCCTAGTGAGAAACAACAAGGACTGGATGCAGCGAGTCAACAAAGACTTCAAGCTGACTGCCAAAGGAACATGAAGAAATATTTCCCAGGCAGGATTTTGCCAAGGGTATACTGCGGTACATTGCAAAATGTCGTACAGGTAAGTGTACCCGTGTTACAGGTACGCTGTACGTTTCCTGTAGGTGTATTACCAGTTACAACTGCCACAAAGGATCACTACTAGTGGCCAACGCAACGCGAATCATTGCTGATAAATCTTCTTGATTATATTGTGTTAATCCTTGCAACTTATTCCTCTTCTTTCTCAATACTTCCACTTACGATATCTGTTTTGACTATTCTCTGAGCTTGCCCTCCAAGACCCGCCCTGTTCTCTACGCTTGCCCTCTTATACCTCTGTTCTAATCTACGCTTGTCCTCTCAGACCTCTGTTCTCCTCTATGCTTGCCCTCTCATACCTCTGTTCTCCTCTATGCTTGCCCTCTCATTCCTCTGTTCTCTATACTTCTCTCTTAGATTTGTGCTCTTCCCTCAGACCTTTGCACACACTTCCTCCCTACCTTCTCACCGCCCGGAGTCTCCATCTATACTTCATGATTTCCTTATTTTCGTGTTCAGTGAATTCTCCCTCTCAACTTCTTCTCGTGTTGTCATCTCCACTGCTAACCGCTCCATTCCTCCCCCATCACTTCCTCCACACCGCTAACCCCCCTCCACTCGGCCACATCCCCCCCCTCCACTCGGCCACATTCCCCCTCCACTCGGCCACACCCTCCTCCATTCTGCCACCCCCCATTCTGCCACCCCCCATTCTGCCACCCTCCATCCTGCCACCCTCCATCCTGCCACCAACCTTGGGGTGCTACTCAACTTCCTGGTCACTTGGTTCTGCTCCTCACAAGTTGGTGGCCCCGTTGCCAATACCTGTCACGCTAGTGTATGGTCTCAGCCAGAGCCGTGTGGGGCCTGTTTATACGGAGCTGCTGGCAGTAGGTGAGAGATAGAGAGGAGAGAGAGAGAGAGAAGCAAAGACAAGGGAGAGAGAGAGAGAGAAACAAAAACAAGGGAGAGAGAGAAACAAAGGGAGAGAAAGAGAGGAACAAATATAAAGAGAGACAAAGAGAGGAGAGAGAGCATCAGTAATGTAAAGAAAAAAATAACTTTCCAGCACTTAGAATATCAAAATTCGTGAGTTTATGAACATCAATGCAAGAGTTGTTCCGTCACCTTCCATCAGTGACATTTTCCAACTTGAATGAAATAACTACATGTCGACCTTATTGAAAACCTCCATTTTATTTATCTTCCACTTCATTTTACACGGGCCTACATCCTCAGAGGTCCACGAAGAATGCTCAACCACGTATCGTGAATGATTATTGGGAGACTGACATAAACTGCTATGCTGCCTAGTCTTTCAAGACCTTACGTTGGGTTGGTGGTCTTTGTTTAACGTGAATTTCCATGTGTTTCTAGTTTTAACACGCACGTGCTTCACTGCCAACGATTTCCAATACTTTGACAATAGTGTTATCTGTTTTAGATATAAACAGCTCGACCAATGACCGGACCCAGTTTTTGGTTGACCTCTCTGACATCACGGTACTATGATGGTTAACCTGCCTCGCTGGGACTTCAGTGTCTCAAGCTTGAGTCTCTATTGGAGAGACATTGTTGGTTGCTAATCTGGTGTATGCATGTTATCGGAATGTGAATATATAATATATATAAAATTAAGAAACACCGATATCGCGGGTAATACAGACGAGGAGTCACAATAACGTGGCTGAAATATGTTGACCAGACCACACACTAGAAAGTGAAGGGACGACGACGTTTCGGTCCGTCCGGGACCATTTTCATATCGTGAGATTGAGAATCACAATCGACTTGAGAATGGTCCAAGACGGACCGAAACATCGTCGTCCCTTCACCTTCTAGTGTGTGGTCTGGGCAACATCTCTCTCTCTCTCTCTCTTGGGCGTCGCGCCAAAAACATTTCGCAATTTTGCTCTGCTGTTCCTTTGGCTGGGCGTCGGCCACTTTGTCTTCGTCTGACAGGCAGATAGTGTCGTAGTCCTCACAGTTGTGTCCTCATATATCCGCACTCCTCACTCTGCGCCCACCTCATATATCCAGTCTCCTCACGTCTATCCATCTCTCGGGTGCGTTTATCTGTGTGTTCGTCAGAGCGTAAGTATTGGGGGGAATTGCAGCAGGCCTATTGGCCCATACGAGGCGGTTCCTGTTTATATGGAATACAAGTCTCTAATGTAATTGTCGTGCTCTATTATTGGTGCTGACTCTTTCTGGTGCTCTAATAGTTCTGACTCTTCCTGGTGCTCTAATAATCTTCCTGGTGCTCTATTATTGGTGGTGACTCTTCCTGGTGCTCTAATATTGGTGGTGACTCTTCCTGGTGCTCTAATAATCTTCCTGGTGCTCTAATATTGGTGGTGACTCTTCCTGGTGCTCTAATAATCTTCCTGGTGCTCTAATATTGGTGGTGACTCTTCCTGGTGCTCTAATAATCTTCCTGGTGCTCTAATATTGGTGGTGACTCTTCCTGGTGCTCTAATAATCTTCCTGGTGCTCTAATAATCTTCCTGGTGCTCTAATATTGGTGCTGACTCTTCCTGGTGCTCTAATATTTGTGCTGACTCTTCCTGGTGCTCTAATATTTGTGCTGGCTCTTCCTGGTGCTCTAATATTGGTGGTGACTCTTCCTGGTGCTCTAATATTGGTGGTGACTCTTCCTGGTGCTCTAATATTGGTGCTGACTCTTCCTGGTGCTCTAATATTGGTGCTGACTCTTCCTGGTGCTCTAATATTGGTGCTGACTCTTCCTGGTGCTCTAATATTGGTGCTGACTCTTCCTGGTGCTCTAATATTGGTGCTGACTCTTCCTGGTGCTCTAATATTGGTGCTGACTCTTCCTGGTGCTCTAATATTGGTGCTGACTCTTCCTGGTGCTCTAATATTGGTGCTGACTCTTCCTGGTGCTCTAATATTGGTGCTGACTCTTCCTGGTGCTCTAATATTGGTGCTGACTCTTCCTGGTGCTCTAATATTGGTGCTGACTCTTCCTGGTGCTCTAATATTGGTGCTGACTCTTCCTGGTGCTCTAATATTGGTGCTGACTCTTCCTGGTGCTCTAATATTGGTGCTGACTCTTCCTGGTGCTCTAATATTGGTGCTGACTCTTCCTGGTGCTCTAATAATCTTCCTGGTGCTCTAATATTGGTGCTGACTCTTCCTGGTGCTCTAATATTGGTGCTGACTCTTCCTGGTGCTCTAATATTGGTGCTGACTCTTCCTGGTGCTCTAATAATCTTCCTGGTGCTCTAATATTGGTGCTGACTCTTCCTGGTGCTCTAATATTGGTGCTGACTCTTCCTGGTGCTCTAATATTGGTGCTGACTCTTCCTGGTGCTCTAATATTGGTGCTGACTCTTCCTGGTGCTCTAATATTGGTGGTGACTCTTCCTGGTGCTCTAATATTGGTGGTGACTCTTCCTGGTGCTCTAATAATCTTCCTGGTGCTCTAATATTGGTGCTGACTCTTCCTGGTGCTCTAATATTGGTGCTGACTCTTCCTGGTGCTCTAATATTGGTGCTGACTCTTCCTGGTGCTCTAATATTGGTGCTGACTCTTCCTGGCGCGCTCTCATAAGTGGCAACCAGGAACCAAACAGTTCATCAAGTGGAAACTGATCTTTGCCACATCCTTTGGCACCCTGGGTGTTAGTCAGCTGTCACGGGCTGCTTCCTGGGGGTGGAGGCCTGGTCGAGGACCGGGCCGCGGGGACACTAAAGCCCCGAAATCATCTCAAGGTAACCTCAAGATAACCCTCTTGCTGTGAGCGGTGTACATGCAGGATCCCCCTCACCCTTTACTGAGCAGCGAGGCGGATCTTTGACTGTTTTGATTCAGCCTAAGGCAGGAATATTGGGCAGACTTAGCGTAGTCTACGCTCCATGTTGGTTTGGGCCCCGCTCCTGTGCCAGGTAAGTCCACTACGGGCTCACCATAGCCCGTGCTACTTGCCCCGCTCCTGTGCCAGGTAAGTTACGGGCTCACCATAGCCCGTGCTACTTGGAACGTTTGTTCTGAGTAGCTGAATCTAAAACAACAACAACAACGTCCATCTTGGTAACGTTCCCGTCTTAACTGCCCGCCCAGTTTCACCGTCTTCAATTGTGGACAGAACCATCAAATGTTAGAATGTCTAAGTCCGAGCCCAGTTTATATGTGATATATGTAGACCAGACCACACGCTAGAAGGTAAAGGGACGACGACACCTTCTAATGTGTGGTCTGGTCAACATACGTTAGCCACGTTATTGTGACTCACCGCCTGCACGTGATATATGTATTTACATATATGTGATATATGTATTTACATATAGCTTGTATTTGTCCAAAGTTGACGCTTTGGGCGGACTTCAGCCAGTGTTTGAAGATTACACATTGGTGGTGTCATTGGCTGGTCGAGGTTGACCACAGTGCCTCACTTTAACATGTATTGCCTTCTTCCTCCTAACCCTAGAGCTTTCTCTCTTTTTATTTTCCTAATATTATATTTTCTGAGAGAGAGAGAGACAGAGAAAATTGAATGAAGGGACGATCAGGGTGACGACGGGAGAGGGGGAAGGAGAGAAGGCACGAGATGGGGTAAGGAAGGGGAGGTGAGAGGGGGGGACAGAGAACGAGAGGAGGGAGAGGTGAGAAAGAGGGGAGGGAGGGAGGGGGAGAGACCCCGAGCACCGCAGGAACTCCGATCTCGTATATGAGTGAATCTCTTCTCTCTTGAATGTTTCTGTGGTTCGGAAAACACCGGAACACTGGTGTTACTCCTTTGTCTCGTTTATGACAGCATCTGGTATCTGTGGCACGGTAGAACATCTGTCATTCGCTCCCATTTTCTCTCACACAGGCGCTACTTGGAGATGAAATCTTTTAACAGTATTTCAATAGTGTCTCTTGGGTATCAAAAGGAACTGCTGCCTCAGAAATATTCTCTGATCATAGCTTCATAAACTTCACTCTGGCCATAATTCGGACATTGACTTGCGCCTAAAATATTCTCCTAAGCATGAGTTGGAGAGTTGTTTGTACACTCTCTTCCCAGAACCTTATACATTTGAGCCTTATTAGGGAAAGATGTGCAGGGCTGGAACTTCGAGGAGAGGGTCTGGAGCCTGAAGGAGCGGGATATATATATATATATTTATTTATTTATATTAATTTATTTTGGACCATCGAAGCCTCGAACCGAGGACTACAAAAGCAGCAACCCGCATTCCTACCAACCCAGCACCCACAATGAAGACAGATCTCATAGACATACAACTGGTATGGACCTGGGACGTGAGACCTCCCCTGGGGTGTAACGTGAGTGTGGTGGAGGTGTTGGGTGATCCACGTCCCTCTCATCTACATTACTAACCACAATATCGTGGGTAATAACATTTCATTCACTTGGCCCATCAGAGCCGGGAACCAGTGACGGGGGAGACACGCCTCACAACATTCCCTGTGAGGTAAATCAGCAAGACCCAGATACACATGAGAAGCGGGAATCAGGACAGAAAGTGACTGTATAGAAAGCAGGAATAACAATTAAACAGCAGCTGCATCAGCACAACAACAGCACATCAACAACAATACCAGCACAGCAGCTGTAACAGCTGAAGAGCACTACCAGGAGAGGAAACAAAGAGCAGGAGCAAGAGCAGCAGCAGCAGCAGGGGCAGCTAAAGCACGAGCAGCAGTGTTGATCTTTCATCTGATTCCTCCGTGTGCCACAACCAATCCGCACCCCCCAGCGCCGACGTCACAACACCGCTCCCGCAAGGTCGTTAATGCCACCTCTAATTACAGGAATGTGGGCCTTGTCGGCGGGGATCCCTTAGCACCCTCTTGCTGTGAGCGGTTTACATGCAGGATCCCCTCAGCCTTTACCGAGCAGCGAGGCGGACGTTTGACTGTTTTGATTCAGCCTAAATTTCATATCACGTTTTTTCCACATGAGCTACAAATCAGATGTTGAAGATCTTTCTCTCTCTCTCTCCCTCTCTGTGTCTCGTATTTGGAGTGTAACAGAGATCAAAGATGACGAGATTGGAAGGGGAATATCAGGGTGAGAGGGAGGGGGAAGGGGGGCGTGGGAGGAGATGCAGGGCTTCTCCCAGTGTAAATTTAATTCGTGTTTTGGGATCCGGGGGAGACAGATGTGTTTTTTGGTTATGTATAAAGGTGGGAGGGAAGAGGAGTGTTGAAAGAGTGTCCGACGGTTGATTAAAGGAAGAGACTGGAAGGTGAGGGGGGGGCGGGGAGTAGGTGAGGGGGGCGGGGAGTAGGTGAGGGGGGGGGGGGTCTGGGAGTACGTGAAGGTGCTGGAAAGTAGGCTCGGGGCTCGGAGAATTAATTGGTGATTGAGGCAGAGAGTAGGTGATGTGGCGGAAAGTAGGTGAAGGAATGAGGATAGAGAATCACCTGCCTTTCTACCACCTTACAGCAGGGAAGAAGATGGGTTGCCATTTACCTCAACGTAAACCGTCAATCCGGTTGATTGGTTATCTTCGTAATTATATATTTAATGTTACCTGCATGTGTTAACATTGTCGTGTATGCATTTCCCCACAAATACTCAACGTTAGCTGATGGGGCTATTGTAGTGAGCTGAATAATTAACCCAAACTTACTTTAAGATCAGAAATTCTAGTCTCTTACTGTTGAAGTAATAAGCCATTTGGGAGAATCCGCCATATTTTCACAAGTTCATTGTAGCCACAAATGGCTTGTTTTATTTTCTATATTGTTCCTTGGTGTTAATAATTTCTCCGGCTTGGTGTCTTCTTTTGATAATTGGTCTGCTGTGTTTTATAATATGTTTGTGAATGTGAAAATTACGTAGAAGATGAATTCAGGTGGAAACAAACACACACACACACACACACACACACACACACACACACACACACACACACACACACACACACACACACACACACACACACAGTAAAGTAATTATTGAGTAGTTAATAAATGGAATGCATTTATTAGGAAAAGTGATGTGGTGGAGGAAGACTCCATACATACTCTCAAATGTAGACATAATAGAGTCCAATAGGCTCAGGAATCTGTACACCAGTTGATTGACAATTGAGAGGCGGAACCAAAGAACTAAAGCTCAGCCCCCCCCCGCCCCCCGCTAGCACAACTAGGTGAGTATACCCACGCGTCTGTATGTAAACTTTCCGACGCCAGGTCTTTGGCCGTAGCCTATCATGGTATCCGGCCAAAATGGCTTACGTATATAGGAAGTGGATTGGGTTTCGATTGGGTACTGGTGCCTGGGATTAGTTTGGCGGCTCATGTACCGTAAATTAAAAAGGTTGATGTTAGATGACTGTGTATACGACTGTGGTGTGCAATTGCATGGGTTAAAATAGTTTTGAAAAATAGTTTGCAGACTGATGGTTATCAATGGTTATTGGATGAACAATAAGGATTTTTCTTTTGTAATACCCGTTTTCCATTTTTTTTTAATATTTTACAAATTATTGTGCAATTATGCATAAGCTTTGTGCTTTATATAATTGTTTAATGTGAAGCAGTTTACTGGCTTGTGTGGTACTTCGTGCGGGAAGATATCGTAAGGGAAGATAACGTAAGGGAAGATAACGTAAGGGAAGATATCGTAAGTGGTCGCGGGACACCTTACACCACATCCACTTGTTTTTGGTTTGTCCGCACACACAATGGGAGTGTAAGGGTGGGTAAAGGGAGGCAACCCGTTCTCGCACTTTCGTATAGTCAATATTGACTTATTAAATACGTGCATATGTGACATACTAATTTATTGTGACTATTTTAGTTTACCTTGAAAAGCTTCATAGAAAACACCGACCTTACCTAACCTTCTTAGTATGTTAAGATAAGCAACTTATTGCTTCGTAATTACAATTATTATTTAACCTATTATAGGTATAGGTTAAGTAATAATTGTAATTACGAAGCAATAAGATGCTTATCTTAATATACTAAGAAGGTAAGGTAAGGTCGGTGTTTTCTATGAAGCTTTTCAATGTAAACTAAAATAGTCACAATAAATTAGTATGTCACATATGCACGTATTTAATAAGTCAATATTGACTATAGGAAAGTGCGAGAACAGGTTGAGGGAGGAGTGGTGGGTTTAAGGAGTGTAAGGGAAGGTAAAGGGAGGAGGGGTGGTGGGTTTACGGAGTGTAAGGGAAGGTACAGGGAGGAGGGGTGGTGGGTTTAAGTACTGTAAGGGAAGGTACAGGGAGGAGGGGTGGTGGGTTTACGGAGTGTAAGGGAAGGTACAGGGAGGAGGGGTGGTGGGTTTACGGAGTGTAAGGGGAAGGTACAGGGAGGAGGGGTGGTGGGTTTACGGAGTGTAAGGGAAGGTACAGGGAGGAGGGGTGGTGGGTTTACGGAGTGTAAGGGAAGGTACAGGGAGGAGGGGTGGTGGGTTTACGGAGTGTAAGGGAAGGTACAGGGAGGAGGGGTGGTGGGTTTACGGAGTGTAAGGGGAAGGTACAGGGAGGAGGGGTGGTGGGTTTACGGAGTGTAAGGGAAGGTACAGGGAGGAGGGGTGGTGGGTTTACGGAGTGTAAGGGAAGGTACAGGGAGGAGGGGTGGTGGGTTTACGGAGTGTAAGGGAAGGTACAGGGAGGAGGGGTGGTGGGTTTACGGAGTGTAAGGGAAGGTACAGGGAGGAGGGGTGGTGGGTTTACGGAGTGTAAGGGAAGGTACAGGGAGGAGGGGTGGTGGGTTTACGGAGTGTAAGGGAAGGTACAGCGAGGAGGGGTGGTGGGTTTACGGAGTGTAAGGGAAGGTACAGGGAGGAGGGGTGGTGGGTTTACGGAGTGTAAGGGAAGGTACAGGGAGGAGGGGTGGTGGGTTTACGGAGTGTAAGGGAAGGTACAGGGAGGAGGGGTGGTGGGTTTACGGAGTGTAAGGGAAGGTACAGGGAGGAGGGGTGGTGGGTTTACGGAGTGTAAGGGAAGGTACAGGGAGGAGGGGTGGTGGGTTTACGGAGTGTAAGGGAAGGTACAGGGAGGAGGGGTGGTGGGTTTACGGAGTGTAAGGGAAGGTACAGGGAGGAGGGGTGGTGGGTTTACGGAGTGTAAGGGGAAGGAGAGAAGGAATGAAAGGTTTAGGGAGAATAATGGAAACAGGGAGGAGAGGTGACAAAATGGAAATTTTATTTTCCAAATGAAATGGACCCAAAACAGCAAGTTTTGGGTCTTCTGGTAGGTTAGAAGGGCAGCAAGTTCTCCTTAGGTTTCAAAACTTCATGAAAAATGCTAATTTAAACTGTACTTTCCTAACCTAACAGACTAAGCCAGAGGACCCAAAATGAAAAACGGGACAGTACGTCGCTTTCGCCAGCCGATTCCATTTTCAATTACGGCAATTTTTAGCCGTAGCGCGCATTTTTTTTTTTTTATCTTTATTTAAAAAAATACAATATAAATTACATATACATAGCGCGCATTCGAGCGAAGAGCAACGATATTTGTAAGATGACGGGTTGTTACAGAGTAAGATAATGACGGGAGGTGGCGATTGAGTGATTGATGAAGATTAAGCCACCCAAAAGGTGGCACGGGCATGAATAGCCCGTAAGTGGTGGCCCTTTACAGCCATTACCAGTATCAAGAGCTGATACTGGAGATCTGTGGAGGTGCAACTGCACCCTGCGTGACGGGAGATGTCTCCCGTCGGGAGTTGGCATTAGGGAGTGTACTATATACGTACTATATTTTGGGTGAGGTCACCGAAAAACAAATATAAGCATGATCTGGGTATGTAAAATTGTTTTTGAAAACGTAAGAAGTGTTCTTGTGAAACGTTTCTAAGCGTCAGACCATAAATATAGAATGAAAATGAACTTTGGAGAGTTAATTTTTCAACTACCCTCAACAGTGAAGAAAAACATAAAAAATATTGAGAAGATTCGTGTTAGAATCATTAGTCTTACCCTTTCGGTCATATTCAACAACATATGTTTACAAGAAAAACTGCTATCAAAATATATATATATATATATATAATGTATATATATATATATATATATATATATATATATATATATATATATATATATATATATATATATATATATATATATATATATATAGAAGCATCAAGAAATATGGACCAATAGGCTTTCTACAATCACTTCTATTCAATACCCATTGTTTCGTGTTCTGTCTTGTGTTGATGAAATTAATACCTTATTAAATACCACCTCACCCCATCCACCTCACTCATATGTAGATATAAACAAATCGGAGATGTGTAAGTTCTATTCAGTTGTGTATGTGTAAACTAAAGTCTTTGAAAATGTAATAAGTTTTACGAAACGCGCTCAAGTGTCGCGTCAGACTAGAAATATATATAAAATATATATATATATATATATATATATATATATATATATATATATATATATATATATATATATATATATATATATATATATATATAATACTATTTTTTCCGAAGTGAAATAGAATACTTTATATTAAAGCGGAGTTGTGTGGTGGGTTTTAAATAGTGAATTAGAGGAGAGTTTACCCAGAGCGGTGAAACACAACCAATGCATTTAATATAAATGCTCCCAAACCAATTTAATACATTTGGTATGTTGATGTGTGTCTGCCCTCTGGTTGAAGGCAATTGGATCGGTAATCATGATTTGCAGGTCTAAACTTTATAATTTTTTGGCCTGTGTTTTCTCAACTAAACGAAGTGGAAGAGGCTTCATTTGACGGTCAGAAATTTGTGTTTAGGCTGCGTCGTTTGGCAGGGAAATTTTGAAAAAAAAGCTCATGATATGCAAAACTGCTTAAATTTAAGCACAAACCATATTGCAACTTTTAGATTAGTAGATCGCTTATACAGAATGAATGATCGCATCTGTATCCCTGAATGACTAATCATGTTAAATGTTAAAATGTAGGATTCGCAGCGAATTTTATTATAAAGTTTAATATTCAATATTTGATCTGGTGTTACCACACAGTAGGCTGTTAATATCCAATTGTTGGTGGCTGCTCTTAACACTTAATCGCTAGACATCTGAGTAAAAGACCAGCCTCACATCTCCTGTGTTAGACCAGCCTCACATCATTGTTAGACCAGCCTCACATCTCCACTGTTAGACCAGCCTCACATCTCCACTGTTAGACCAGCCTCACATCTCCTCTGTTAGACCAGCCTCACAAATACCCGCCTGACGAACATGCGCGATCTCTCGGGCGTAAGCGACAGCGTTCATTATATTGAAGGAGCTGGTGGGTATTAAGTCAACCTGTTCTCTCGATTTAACCTTCCGCGAGACATGCAACTGTTTTGGCCTAACCTGAAACGTGCGAACCCAAGCAACCCACCTAACCTGCCGAGAGCTATGGACAGAAAACGTGGAATACCAGCGAGGTCTTCAGAGTTCTCACTGGGAGTACAGTATATGCCGTACGCTTGTTAGCTTTGTATAAATAAATGGCCACGCCTGTGGTAGAAAAACTACAGAAATTGGGTGTGCATCTGTGTCTCTCTGTATCTCTCTCTCTCTCTCTCTCTCTCTCTCTCTCTCTCTCTCTCTCTCTCTCTCTCTCTCTCTCTCTCTCTCTCTCTCTCTCTCTCTCTCTCTCTCTCTCTCTCTCCCTTCTTCTATTATGTTTTAACTCTATACAACTTGTTAAATATGTTACTATTAAATCCAGATAAGCGTGACTTTTTATGAGATAATGTTGCAGGTACCAGGACAGGAGGTTAATTAACCAATAATTAACCTTGTCGCCGAATCGTGACTAACAAGAAAATGTATTAAATGTTCATATTTACTTTATATAATTTAGATTCTCAGTTTTTTTTTTTTTTTTTTTGGGGGGGGGGGGCAAAAAGTCGACAAATTTTTGGATAGATAAAACTAAAAAACAGCAAAAACGTTCTCCCTAAAAATGTTGCAATACGACAAGGACATTTTCAAGCCTAGTTTTATCCTAGTTTTTTTTATCCATTAGATTTTTTTTTAAACAAAATTTCGAGAGGTTGAGTATCTTAGTCAGTGGCATTTCTCTCCGACTCAGATTCTGGGAAGTGGGTTTCTGTTCACGTTTTCTTAGTGTAACTTTTGAATTGTTGTTGTTTAAGGTTCGCTGCCTGGAACAAAAAGTTCCAAGTAGCACGGTCTATGGTGAGCCCGTAGCCTTTTGAGGGGGAGACTGTTACATTGTCTTACATGCTGTTCGATCACGATAACATGCAGAACGTCGGTGCGATAACATGGAGAACGTCGGTGCGATAACATTGCCTCAGAATGTTAATAATAAATGCTACGTTGGGGAACAAGAGTATATTGTTCGATGTGAATTTTGATGTTATTATCTTAATTTAATTTTTATTTTGTTTTATTGTTTTACAGTTTTTATTTATTGTTTTTTTTTCGTTGTCTTCAAATTCTTTTGTTCCTCATCGTCGTCTTCTTTCTTCTCATTTTCCTAGTTTCTTCCCTCATTTTCTTCCAGATATTGAGCTTATTCTTCGTTTGTTGTGTTGACATCGTTGATTTGTTAGTGTTGTGGTGTAGGTGATGGTACATGTGGTGGTGGTGATGTAGGTGATGGTACATGTGGTGGTGGTGATGTAGGTGATGGTACATGTGGTGGTGGTGATGGTACATGTAGTGTTGTGGTGTAGGTGATGGTACATGTGGTGGTGGTGATGGTGGTGATGGTACATGTGGTGGTGGTGGTGTAGGTGATGGTGGTGGTGGTGGTGGTGGTGTAGGTGATGGTACATGTGGTGGTGGTGATGTAGGTGATGGTACATGTGGTGGTGGTGATGGTACATGTAGTGTTGTGGTGTAGGTGATGGTACATGTGGTGGTGGTGATGGTGGTGATGGTACATGTGGTGGTGGTGGTGTAGGTGATGGTGGTGGTGGTGGTGGTGGTGTAGGTGATGGTACATGTGGTGGTGGTGATGTAGGTGATGGTACATGTGGTGGTGGTGATGGTACATGTAGTGTTGTGGTGTAGGTGATGGTACATGTGGTGGTGGTGATGGTGGTGATGGTACATGTGGTGGTGGTGGTGTAGGTGATGGTGGTGGTGGTGGTGGTGGTGTAGGTGATGGTACATGTGGTGGTGGTGATGGTGGTGATGGTACATGTGGTGGTGGTGGTGGTGCTTGTGTGTGTGGTGTTGGTGTATGTATACATGTATGTGGTGATGGTTTAATGGATAATGTGGTGGTGGTAGTGGTGGTGATGGTGGTGGTGATGATGGTGGTGGTGGTGGTGGTGGTAGTGGTGATGGTGGTAGTAGTGGTGGTGGTGGTGGTGGTGATGGTGGTGGTGGTGATGGTGGTGGTAGTGGTGATGGTGGTAGTAGTGGTGGTGGTGGTGGTGGTAATGGTGGTAGTAGTGGTGGTGGCGGTGCTTAAAAGTAAGGGTGGTCGTACAGTTTTTAGCGTTTATATTTGTTTTGGGTGAGTTTATTTTTTGTTATGTTGGTGGTAGTATTTGTGATGTAATTGTTGTGGCTCTGGCGTTCTCCTTTTTTTTGTGGTGATTTGTTCAAAAAATTTTGTTTTGTTATTGCCTTTGTTCGCCTTTAATAGTTTTTTTGTTTAAATCACCGCTATTGTTTTATTTGTAATTATGTTTGTTTCACAGATGTTAATTTAAAACAAATACGCGCTTTTCTTGTTTTGATTTTGATAAAGAGTGATATAAACCTACGCTTCTGTTGTTAATGCTGAATGCGAAGCGGTTTTGTGTATTTTGTAGTTTTTTTTAGAAGGAAATTATCGTCTTAAAGGCGAGTGGTTCACTTGTCCTCTTACTAGGTCATTTAAGAGAGGCTGATCTTTAATTTCCAGTCCAGATGTGACTGGGTCGTTTTTCAAAGGTCCATATTAGAAGGGTTGCCCCATTTGAAGGACCTACGTTAGATGGGTTGCCCCATTTGAAGGACCTACGTTAGAAGGGTTGCCCCATTTGAAGGACCTACATTAGAAGGGTTGTCCCATTTGAAGGACCAACATTAGAAGGGGGGCCTCATTTGAAGGACCTACATTAGAAGGGTTTCCCCATTTGAAGGACCTACATTAGTAGGGTTGCCCCATTTGAAGGACCTACATTAGAAGGGTTGTCCCATTTGAAGGACCTATATTAGATGGGTTGCCCCATTTGAAGGACCTACATTAGAAGTGGGGCCCCATTTGAAGGACCTACATTAGAAGGGTTGCCCCATTTGAAGGACCTATATTAGATGGGTTGCCCCATTTGAAGGACCTACATTAGAAAGGTTGCCCCGTTTGAAGGACCTACATTAGAAAGGTTGCCCCGTTTGAAGGACCTACATTAGATGAGTATTCTGACACATGAAGGAGAATAATCCCAAACTTATTAACCATCAGGCTGGAGTTAAACGATCACGGAAGCTGTGTTAGCTATAAGATTATATGCAGTTCCTTCAATTTTACAAACAAAAAGTGCATAGTTGAACAGCTATTTGCAAATAATAATCGAGAGTATCTTAACAAAAATCTTCAAGAAAACTGTTGCAAGTGTTTTACTTCCATAACATCAAAAAATGAAATTGAATACCATAGTAAAAACTGGAACTTTCATAAGCTTTAAACTTGTAGTTTTAAACAGTAAGTATATTTTATTCACCAGAATCACGCAAGAGGCTCGAAGGTGTTACTATGGTAACGACTCTTCCATATTAAGGCATCAGGTATATATATATATATATATATATATATATATATATATATATATATATATATATATATATATATATATATATATATAAATATATATATAAATATATATATATATATAAATATATATATAAATATATATATAAATATATATATATACATATAGATATATATATATATATATATATATATATATATATATATATATATATATATATATATATATATATATATATATATATATATATACCTTTCTAGGTTTAGACTCCAAGCATTGATTACTGGCGGTCAAACACACACCGAAACTACGACGTTGGTACAACGTTCGAACAAGTTTTAACACCACCTAACCAGTTATTAACAACCAATATAGCAAGTTGTAACAACGTTCTAATACGTCATAAACACGTTAAGCCAAGATGTAACAACTTTAGTACAAGTTGTAACAAGCGGAAAATAGAGACAGTTTCGGTTTGTGTTTCCAGGGGGGGGGGGGGGTGGTCAAACGACTCTTCGACCGAACTTTGTTTATACTTGAAGCTGTAAACAATGATCTGATTTGATGGTTCCAGCGTTGTGAACAACCCAGATGATGTACAGAGGTGGATCACTGATATGATGTGGATTTTTTGCTGGCAAAGGGAGCCGGTGGCTGAGCGGACAGTACACTGGACGCGTGATCCTGTGGTCCCGGGTTCGATCCCGGGCGCCGGAGAGAAACAATGGGCAGAGTTTCTTTCACCCTGAGTCCCCTGTTACCTAGCAGTAAATAGGTACCTGAGAGTTAGTCAGGTGTCGCGGGCTGCTTCCTGGGGGTGGAGGCCTGGTCGAGGACCGGGCCGCGGGGACACTAAGCCCCGAAATCATCTCAAGATAACTTCAAGACAACCTAATATACTAAGAAAATATACACAACTTGGTCTTATAGGATATGACCTTCAGTGGTTGATATATTACATAAGTTAGGACTCTATCTTGAGGTTATCTTGGAATGATTTCGGAGCTTAGCGTCCCCGCGGCCCGGTCCTCGACCAGGCCTCCTTTTTGTTACACATCCCCCCAGGAAGCAGCCCGTAGCATCTGTCTCCCAGGTACCTATTTAATGCTAGGTAACACGAGCATTAGGCTGAAAGAAACATTTTGCCCATTGGTCTCCGCCTCCACCGGGGATCGAACCCGGAACCTCAGCACTACGAATCCGAAGCGCTGTCCACCCAGCTGTCAGGCGCCATAGGGCAGGTGCTCTAGGACGAAGTTTGGAAGTGTTGGATGCCGGGACCAGGGGCCAAATTCACGAAAGCACTTACGCAAACACTTACGAACCTGTACATCTTTCCTCAATCTTTGGCGGCTTTGTTTACAATTATTAAACAGTTAATGAGCTCCGAAGCACCAGGAGGCTGTTTATAACAATAACAACAGTTGATTGGCAAGTTTTCATGCTTGTAAACTGTTTAATAAATGTAACCAAAGCCGTCAAAGATTGAGAAGAGATGTACACGTTCGTAAGTACTTTCGTGAATCAGGCCCCAGGCAGGTGGTGCAGGGCGGAGCGCGACAGGTGGCGCCAGTGTTGACTGTGGGCGGTGAAGGTCACCAACCCGCTGGGAAAATAATGGGAAGGTCCGGCCAGTCATGTGTGTGTTATGACGGAGGTGAGGAGGACGAGGAGGAGGATGCTAAAAAGAAGACATGAAGGAAGGAAGGAAGGAAGGAAGGAAGGAAGGAAGGAAGGAAGGAAGGAAGGAAGGAAGGAATGACGGCAGGCAGGCAAACAGACATGAAGGAATGTGTCAAAAGCAAATAAGGGCAATCTATTCCTCTTTTAAAATAAAGGAATAATTTTAGAACCAAATTAACTGGAGTCAGATGCGAATGTTATTTGTGTAGAGCAATTATTAGCTGAAGAAAGGCAACCCGAAACGCTTTGCGTAATAGTGGCTTTAGGCTTTGTATGTACTAGTTCTATCTAAAAATTCATCAATGTTTGTATCTCACCTTGTATGTACTTTTACCTGAATAAACATTTGATTTGGTTTGAAAGCGCGCTGGAGGATATGTGTATTTTAAGGTAGGTGTGTGTAGCGTGCAGCGCTGGATCACTGGGAAGCAGCCAGGGTGGATGTTGTTATAGATTCAGCTACTCGGAACAAGTTCCAAGTAGCACGGGCTATGGTGAGCCCGTAAGTTACCTGGCACAGGAGCGGGGCTGTGGGCAGCCAGGGGCAAGACGTTCAAGATATACCTTGAGAGGTCTAGCACCCCCCACCTCCCCCTGTTAAGGAGTTCCTCTGACAGGTAGGTGAATGGGAGGTGGGGGGGGGGGGTAGAAATAGCCTAAGCTACTCTATCCCTTTGAGATGTATTTCTTGCTTATCTCAATAAACATACTTGAACTTGAGGTGAATGGGGTGTGGTGAGCTTACAGATGATGAGTCGTTTCTCGCAAACGTAAAATTGTGCTTTATAACTTTATAAGCTTTATAACATGCAACAATGTTGTTGTGTGTTTAAACTGCACACATATACAACATTGATTAAACATGAACCACCTGTATGTTCAACACAACTGTAAATGAACCAAACGTGTTCATCACGGCTGTTGATGAACTTCACACACACATTACAACACAGGTGTTGATGAACCACACACACATTACAACACAGGTGTTGATGAACCACACACACACATTACAACACAGGTGTTGATGAACCACACACACATTACAACACAGGTGTTGATGAACCACACACACACATTACAACACAGGTGTTGATGAACCACACACACACATTACAACATAGGTGTTGATGAACCACACACACACATTACAACACAGGTGTTGATGAACCACACACACACACATTACAACATAGGTGTTGATGAACCACACACACACACATTACAACACAGGTGTTGATGAACCACACACACACATTACAACACAGGTGTTGATGAACCACACACACACATTACAACATAGGTGTTGATGAACCACACACACACACATTACAACACAGGTGTTGATGAACCACACACACACACATTACAACACAGGTGTTGATGAACCACACACACACATTACAACACAGGTGTTGATGAACCACACACACACATTACAACACAGGTGTTGATGAACCACACACACACATTACAACATAGGTGTTGATGAACCACACACACACACATTACAACACAGGTGTTGATGAACCACACACACACACATTACAACACAGGTGTTGATGAACCACACACACACATTACAACACAGCTGTTGATGAACCACACACACACACATTACAACACAGGTGTTGATGAACCACACACACATTACAACACAGGTGTTGATGAACCACACACATTACAAGAGATGTGCACATGAACAACAAAGACTCGAAAGGTCCTCTGACAGATATATGCAAATCAGAAAAAAATCAACTTTTGTATCTGTTGATCGACAACAAAATAAAGAAAGAAATTGTGGGCAAATTGCCCAAACATTTTTTCCTTAACACCCGACAAATTTATTTTCTCCACTGATGAAAGAATGGAAAAGGGAATCAAAATAAATGTAAAAGAATCGAGAGGAATTAAAAAAGATTCAAGATGAACAGAAAAAGAATCTAGAGGAATCCCTTTCGATAACTGTTTCTCCAAACAATATACTGAACTCTTAATGGCTTGTCTGTTTTTAACTTTCTCCAAATTAGTCCACAGTAAGATGAAAGAAAATTGTGCTATGTACGAAATCCTAATGTTTGACAAAATATAGCCCGAAACGCTATGCGTATTAGTGGCTTTAGGTATTGTATGTACTAGCTCTATAAATCCAGGTATTGTATGTACTAGCTCTATAAATCCAGGTATTGTATGTACTAGCTCTATAAATCCAACATTATGTTTGTAACTCATCATCTATGTATGTACTTTTACCTGAATAAAAATTTGAATTTTGAATAGCAAACCGTTTTCTGTGAGTCGGTGGAGCGTCAATGGCGCCGTGGGTTGTGGAGGGCGGGTGTGGAGTGTTGCCCAGGTCCACGGGATTTACGGCATGTTGGTGTCTAGGTGGGCAGGATGTCCCGGGGGACACGATTAACATAATGAAAGTGTCCTCCGAGATCCGGTGGTGTTTTAAATTCATTGGATTTGGTAACGAATGGCTCGCCAGATCGCTCCATTTTGGGCCGAAAGGCGAGACCCTGCAAGTGAACAACACGGTGACGTCACGGGTGTTGTCAGCGCGGTGTGGTAGGTCACGGGAGTTCCGGCTGAGTATTAGTTTTTCCATATTAAATAATATACAATATTAAGATCACACACACACACACACACACACACACACACACACACACACAATCAAATTGTTTCTCCAAACAATATACTGAACTCTTAATGGTATAATATGGTTCAAACCTTTGAACCTTTTCCAGTTTAGTCTTATCCTTGACTAGCATGGAGTCCATATCTAGTCAAGGATACGACTAAACTGGAAAAGGTTCAAAGGTTTGCCACCAGACTAGTACCCGAGCTGAGAGGTATGAGCTACGAGGAGAGACTACGGGAATTAAACCTCACTTCGCTGGAAGACAGAAGAGTTAGGGGGGACATGATCACCACATTCAAGATTCTGAAGGGGATTGATAGGGTAGATAAAGACAGTCTATTTAACACAAGGGGAACACGCACAAGGGGACACAGGTGGAAACTGAGTGCCCAAATGAGCCACAGAGATATTAGAAAGAACTTTTTTAGTGTCAGAGTGGTTGACAAATGGAATGCATTAGGGGGTGATGTGGTGGAGGCTGACTCCATACACAGTTTCAAGTGTAGATATGACAGAGCCCGATAGGCTCAGGAATCTGTACACCTGTTGATTGACGGTTGAGAGGCGGGACCAAAGAGCCAGAGCTCAACCCCCGCAAACACAACTAGGTGAGTACAACTAGGTGAGTACACACACACACACACACACACAAATGCATTAGGAAGTGATGTGGTGGAGGCTGACTCCATACACAGTTTCAAATGTAGATATGACAGAGCCCAGTAGGCTCAGGAATCTACATCAGTTGATTGACGGTTGAGAGGCGGGACCAAAGAGCCAGAGCTCAACCCTCGCAAACACAACTAGGTGAGTACACACACACACACACACACACACACACACACACACACACACACACACACACACACAATATGAACCAGGAAAAAGTGGTTCACTGAGAAATCACACGGTAATGCTAAAGGATCCTTTACACTAAAATCTGAGAGACGCCTTTGGAATTCTGGTAAGAAAATAGTTTTGAAATTGCCTTATAACCCTCTTTTAAGTACATTGACCCGTAACGTTGCAGACACAAAAGATAAAATCATTGCAGATGATGAGTCACAATAACGTGGCTGATAAATGTTGACCAAAACCACACACTAGAAGATGAAAAGACGAGGACGTTTCGGTCCGTCCTGGACCAAGATTACACATTTACACAGTCGACTTGAGAATGGTCCAGGACGGACCGACACGTCGTCGTCTTTTCGTTTTTTAATGTGTGGTTTGGTCAGCATAAAATCGTTTTCAGTTACCCAAATACAGTTAGGGAAAGGGTTATTAAGAATAAGAGTCGGTGATAATAGAAGTTGTTGTTGTTTAAGATTCAGCTACTCGGAACAAAAAGTTCCAAGTAGCACGGGCTATGGTGAGCCCGTAGTGGACTTACCTGGCACAGGAGCGCGGCTGGATGATAGAAATCCGAGAGTCGTTTATATATTACCTTGTAGAGAGTGTAATGAAGTCTATGGGCAAGAGGGCGCAAACTTGGCATCACAGTTGAAGAACATTAAAGTTGAAGAACTGTGAAGAACACAGTTGTTCACAGTTGAAGAACATTAAAGTTGAAGAACTGTGAAGAACACAGTTGTTCACAGTTGAAGAACATTAAAGTTGAAGAACTGTGAAGAACACAGTTGTTCACAGTTGAAGAACAAATCTACAGGAGCCTTGATTAGGGTTCCAACAACATGGTGTCGGTATTTCCCACACTGAGTCTTCGATGGGAATTCTACAAAGCCTGTAGCATTATGGCTGATAACAGTGCTGTAGCAAACCTTAGTTGGGAAAAGGATCACAATATTGATTTTATGAAATGTGAAATAATCTATAAAAGTAATAATATTTAGAACTAGAAGGGTTGTTGAAGGGGTTCTAATAAATACTCTAAATAATATTCGCTGGCAACAAAATCATTACCTTGGAGGATAGTTTTAATAGGAAAATGATAGTGAATTAAAATTAGATCTCAGTAAATGAATGAATGAAAGCAGTCCCACTAGCAGCGTTCCTTGGAGTATGGAGAAGATACGAGGGATAGCATCTAGATAAATACCTGTATTAATAACAACTCCAGTGACCAGAATAGCAGCATTACAGAAAGGACACATGACCATATTTCCGTAAATGATATTATGTAGATTGTAAAGTCGGGAATAGAGGTGACCGCCGTCTTGACCGCCTGACCATTGACTGTCGGGAATAGAGGTGACATGGTCAGGCGGTCAAGAAGGTTAAGAGGATTGCTCGGCTGCTAACCTCCAAGTTACTGCCCCGCTCCTGTGCCAGGTAAGTTCACCGCGGGCTCACCATAGCCCGTGCTACTTGGAACGTTTTGTTCCCTGTAGCTGAATCTAAAACAACAACAATCCAATTATCCACAGCCCCGCTCCTGTGCCAGGTAAATCCACTACGGGCTCACCATAGCCCGTGCTACTTGCAACTTTTTGTTCAGAGTTGCTGAATCTAAAAAAAAAACCCGGATAGAAGCCTCATTAGAGGTTGAGATGCAAATCTTGTCCTGATCAAACATTCAGTCCTCGACAAATCACTCAGGAGCGTGAGAAAGACTTGGTGTAAATTCCTTTACATAAATTTCACAAATACAAAAGTGTGGGTTGTCATCCAATATACATACTGTTGTTGGTAATGAGATAATCCTGGCACAGGGACAAGGGAACATCTCGAATTACGATTAAAGCCTATCTATTTACCAAAAGCGCAAGCTGACGTAATGAAGTATTAATTATATATATTGGACACACAGAGATCACACTAACGTGATGCATCAAATGAACAATTGATTAAGGCAGTGTCTGGGATGCTCCCGGACGCAGGTTCGAATCCTCGTACGGCCCTTGTGGATTTGTTTATATATATTGGTTTATATCTGCCCTATAAGCTATTGGTTTTGTTATAAAGCAAATTCTATTAAAGTTGGCGATAAAATTGCTTGGTGACAAATACAACCAAGATTTGGTGTTTCTATATACAGTAAATATGAGCTGGAAAATAAGATGGTCTCCAGCCTCGGGTGGAGTGTGAGTCGATTTCATTTCAAATTACGTCCAAATTTGGCCATATTGCGCATACGAGCCAAAAGTGACGTTATTTTTAAGAGGACGGGTTGCAACATCCACCGTGTAGCTTGTGAAGTGTTGCCAGGCTCCACGAAGCCTTAGCCTCGTCAGCGTCCACCGTCCCATAACTTGCTCCTTGTTATGGCTTTGTTTTCCTGCAGTGTTGTCGTTTCGTCCCAAGTGTCCTTTTCGCTCGTCCTATAATTCTCCTGTCATTCAGTTACCTTTACAGTCATTGTTGCCCGATATATTTTTCTCACTGGGATTCTCAACGGTCTTTTAAAAGAGTCATTGTATTTTTTATAAAGTTAAATCGTCATCTTTCCAGCTCTTAAGCCAGAGTTTTCTTAGTTTTCCAGCTTTCCCCTTCCACTCTTCAAATGAACGAGTGGTATCAACAGGAGGGATTAAAACAAGGTCTTGCAGCTACTGAACCAGATCAGAACCCATAACACTGAAGCCGAAGAACTTCGTAGTCAGGAAGGGTATGGGAATGTACTGGTTTGGCAAGAGACTAGACTAAACTAGAAGAATAGGCTGCTGGCTAATATCGCAGAGTTAAATGGTATAGCTAGTTTTAATGATAGGCTCAATAGATACAGTGGAAGATGGGCTGGATCTAGATGAATTTATTTACCCCCCTGAATAGGTCAACACTTCCACTGCTGTGACTACATTTGTTAGGCATTCATCCTTATCTTTCCAGTTTCGTGTTTCCAGCAGTATACCCGTCGTCTTGTTCCTCCTCCCAGCTCTAGTTTCTCCTCGGGGTCTGTCTTTCTTGTATGTTCCAGTTGTCTTGTCAATGGTGAGGGAAGCGGAATGGGGAGAGGAGAGTGTAACGGGAACGAATGGGAAGAAGGTGAAAGTGAAGATGAAGGGAAAGGTGAAGTGAGAATAATGAGGCGGAAGGGGGAGATGGGAATGGGATCGGAAGAGACGGAAGTTTGAAGGGAAGATAATGACGTTCAATGAAATAAAAATGAGCAGAAGTAGAGAGGAAAGAAAAGGGAGTGGAGAAGGACAGAGAAAGAAGAGGAAATAGAGGTGGGAGAATGAGAGAGGAACTTAGGAAAGCGTAGGTGGAAAGAATGGCAGGGAGAAATGCAGGGGAAGGGGAAGAAGTGTATGTGAGAGAGAGGGAAGGAGGGAAGGGGAAGAAGTGTGTGAGAGAGAGAGAGGGAAGGAGGGAAGGGGAAGAAGTGTGTGTGAGAGAGAGAGAGAGAGAGAGAGAGAGAGAGAGAGAGAGAGGTAGGGAGGGAAGGGTTGGCACGGGAAGGCGCACCGTCAGCGAGCGGGGACCCTAGTGGCTGTCGCTGGTGATAGGCAACACAAGTTAGCTCAAGAGGTAATAAAGCTCTGCGGAACGTGATGCGTTTACTGAGACGCTGGCGGGAGACCCATGGAGGACGCTGGCGGGAGACCCACTGGGAGATACTGCTGCGAGACACACTGGGAGACGCCGGCGGGAGACCCATGGAGGACGCTGGCGGGAGACCCACTGGAGGACGCTGGCGGGAGACCCATGGAGGACGCTGGCGGGAGACCCATGGAGGACGCTGGCGGGAGACCCACTGGAGGACGCTGGCGGGAGACCCTCTGGAGGACGCTGGCGGGAGACCCATGGAGGACGCTGGCGGGAGACCCACTGGAGGACGCTGGCGGGAGACCCATGGAGGACGCTGGCGGGAGACCCACTGGAGGACGCTGGCGGGAGACCCACTAGGAGACTGCTGGGAGACACACAGGCAAACCAACTGGGAGATTATACATTGAGAGATCGTACTGGCTTCCTACACTGCCTTCCTCCCACTGGACCTAGTGTGAGTGAGTGTCTTGTTCCTCCCAATTTATCTCAATCCCCTCAGGTCCCCTCCTTCAGGTCCTCTCCCTCCAGGTTCTTTCCCTGCAAACCACCTCCCTCGGGCCCTTCTCACTCAGGTCTCACTCTTACAGCTCGCCTAATGCAGGTTCTGACTTGCCAGAATCATTTTCTTAGTCCCTCTGTTCCAAATAATCTCTGTGGTCTTTGGCGTTTAATGCTCCTATCCATGGGTAGAGTCTTCAGGGATAGAGCCTATCCCTAGAGTCTTCACTCTTCGTTTTTTTTTCCTTTAGGGCTACTGACTTTGAAGGTTCAGCCCCAAGTTAGCTTCCATCAGATCTTCCATCTTCATGTTTTCCCATATTTTCCCAGGATCGGCCCTAGGTTAACGTCGATCAGATCTCCAATCTTCAGGTTTCCCTAGTAGCGATGTCAGGATATCGTCCATCAGGCTTCTAATCCTCAGGCCTCCCCAGATTTCCCCAGGTCCCTCCCAGGATCACTGTGCCAAAGTTTCCATCCGCAAGTCCTCGTCTCCAGCCTCCTCCTGCCCGGCAGCAGACGACAACGAGTTCAATTCAATTTGTGGCCGTCGCGCTATACGGAGTCTGAGTGTTTGTCGCTATCCTCGCAGGTCGCTTCGCCTAACGACGTGTGATTTGTATTTGCCAGGCTGTTACCTCGGCGTCGGTGTGGCGGCTGCGGCAGAAGGCTTCGCTCGCCCTCCCCGCCAGTTTCCGCCTCGCCCCGTCCCAAACTTAATAAAATGTCCAGTCGGGCCCGGTACTCAGTTATGCCTCGCTGGGGAGCCTCTGTTAGTCTTCCCCGACCCGCCATCACCATTTCCTTGATCTTTTTATCCCGTAACAAATGCCTGCTACATTATTTACAGTTCTCTCGAATTCTATTAGTGGAGTTGCTGGCATTAACGTGGCCATTACACGTTATGATGCCCAGGGGAGGGAATCCAATCGCCTGCTGCCACTCAACCCCGATGTCGCTTGTTTTTCTCGCCGCCCGCTTCTCCTGCCTCGCTGGAAAATCATGTCTGAAAGGTTCCAGGTTTTTACGCGGAAAACTGATATTGTCGGGGGTCTCTCTACTCTGATAGTAGAACGACAGCCCCACCAAGTTTGTCCTTGGACAAGAAATTACTTTAAATTCTTAGTAGGGGAAATGGGGTAAAGCACGAGAGCAAGGGTAAAGAGACGAAAGAAGTAAGAGGGAGGAACGTAGAAAGATGTTGCTGGCCCGAGCAACAGCTGTAAGAGGATATTTGCCCAAGTTGCTTTTGCACCTCATGGGTCATTTAAAGGCCCTCAAAAACAAGACTCGGAAATCGTTTCTAGCAGTTGCAAGATTTTTGCGCAACGGTTCTGCTACTTGTTAAGCAAAACATGAAGGAAGTTTTCCATTTGCTTTAACAGAAGGGTCATCAACATTGACCCCTCCTGAGACAGTGTTGGTGACCCTGAGACAAGTGTTGGTGACCCCTGAGACAGTGTTGGTGACCCTGGGCCAGCGATGATGACCTTTCTCATGCATAAATTTGCCAGGACCGGCATATCATAGCAACCAAACTGTACTTTCTCTGTTTTTTCTTTGTAATATCACTTGTGTATAGAGTCATTGTTAAACATAGATGTTACAAAGCCTGTCAGGTTCTCTCTGCCTGTTCAGTGTTCATTGCACGCTGCAAAGTATCTGTAATGATAAATATCACTTTAACATAAGGTGAAGGTTATCTTCTATCTTGAGATGATTTCGGGGCTTCTTAATGTCCCCGCGGCCCGGTCCTCGACCAGGCCTCCACCCCCAGGAAGCAGCCCGTGACAGCTGACTAACACCCAGGTACCTGTTTTACTGCTAGGTAACAAGTGAAGCACAAGATCACGGTATTCTTAGTTAAATGGTAAACGTTATATATGCAACAGTACACAAGGGCGCTGAAAACTTTGCAAACACGTTGGTAAGGAAATTCAATTGGCAGAATTTTTTGTTGGTAGACGGCGAAGAAGGTTGTATCCCGGGCAGGGGTTGGGGCGCCGGGTGGCTCAGGCCCGGGCGCGCACTCGTAAACACGCTCCGACATCACCCTCCTGAGAGACAACTCTCCAACGCCTCCAACCTCCGCCCAAACTTTCCTGACACTCTCCCATCGCCTCCACTTGCGAATCCTCATGGTGATTCAAGGACAAGTTGGAGAGTCGACTACTGCTCTCTCTCTCTCTCTCGGTCTCATCTTTAAGATGAATTTGCATCAAATTTCGATGGTGGAGGCAGGAGGAGGAGTTGATTATGAGGGTCGCTTCAGGAAGGTCCAGCAGAGCACACGTCAGAAGACAACTGCGAGGGTCTTGTGCATATGTGTAGTACCAACATGACGGCCGGAGAAGTTCAACATGTATATCATTTATTATTGAGAAATGTCTCTCAGTCTTTCATTGAGCGATACCTTCCGCCCGCTCGGCTGTCTCCGCCTGGTCATCGGGAGCGGATCCACGTAGCCCACTAGACTGACTCTTACTGAACAGTTGATATAACGTACGAAGAGCAACTGGAACATAATTGTCACGTGAGAAATAGTTGTGATTGAATTGCTGTTTTGCTATGATTAGATGTTCAGTGTTTCATGAAGGCCACTACGGGCTCACCATAGCCCGTGCTACTTGGAACTTTTTGTTCCAAGTAGCGAATCTTAAACAACATGATGCTGGGCCAGCTGGACACACAAGAGAGACGTAATGCTTTGCATATATCTCACCGGTAATTAAGAGGTTCAGGTGATCAGTGTACACAACCCATCCTCTTATTTAGATAGTACTTTTTGTAATCTCTGTGGACCATCGTTCATAGATTGACGTTATGGACACTTAGATAGTAGAATTTGGTACTATTCTCTTATTGAGTCTGGGGAAAAAATAAGGCTGAAACCAAACTTAAATTATTCTTCGGCCTAGTATAACACATATATGCACTATATTAGCATTCATACAGCATGTATTAGGCCTAGGAAGGTTAGGTTAGGTTGTATTAGCAACATCTTGAGGTTATCTTGAGATGATTTCGGGGCTTTAGTGTCCCCGCGGGGACACTAAAAAGCCCCGAAATCATCTCAAGATAACCTCCCCGCGGCCCGGTCCTCGACCAGGCGTCCACCCCCAGGATCCAGCCCGTGACAGCTGACTAACACCCAGGTACCTATTTTACTGCTAGGTAACAGAGGCATAGGGTGAAAGAAACTCTGCCCATTGTTTCTCTCCGGGCGCCCGGGATCGAACCCGGGACCACAGGATCACAAGTCCAGTGTGCTGTCCGCTCGGCCGACCGGCTCCCCAATACATAAATACAAAACCTTTCCCGGGTTTGTCCTAATACAGTAGTACCAAATTCTACTTTCTAATTGTCCCTTACATCAATATTTGTAGGATGGTCCACACGGTTACTGTTGGTACTATGAACACGGGAGGATGGGCTGGTGTGCACGACCTCTTCCTCATGATAAGATGTACCGCACATCTCAGACTCTGAGGAGGACTGTTGGTGGTGCTGCATCAACTGCTCTTCACTAGACCACCTGTTGTGGTGCCTCTTATGCAGATGAGGAGTCACAACGTGGCTGAAAAATGTTGACCAAACCACACACTAAAAAGTGAAGAGACGTCGACGAGTCACAATAACGTGGCTGAAAAATGGTGACCAGACCACACACTAGAAGGTGAAGGGACGACGACGTTTCGGTCCGTCCTGAATCCGTTCTCAAGTCGATTGGTATCTCTTATATTGGTTCTTATTCTTCGCTTATAAATAAATAAATAAATAAATTTTTATTCATGTAAGGTACATACATACAAGGTAAGATACAAATTTGATGGATTTATAGATAGAGCTAGTACATACAATGCCTAAAGTCACTATTACGCAAAGCGTTTCGGGCAGAATCACATTTACGCTTGAACTATACTCGCCTACACACATACCATCTGCGGTCTGAATCACGGGGGGGGGGGGGGAACTAAGCAAATTGAAGACCAGACCACACACTAGAAGGGTGAAGGGACGACGACGTTTCAGTCCGTCCTGGATCATTCTCAATCCTGGACCATCGACTTGAGAAGGGTCCAGGACGGACCGAAACGTCGTCGTCCCTTCACCTTCTAGTGTGTGGTCTGGTCAACTTACTTTACCCACGTTATTGTGACTCATCGCCTGCATAAGCAAATTGAATCACATTTACAGAGAAAAAGGCATACTTTGCGTGAATTACTGTAAGAAAAGGCAAAGCTATCTATAACATCCCTATAGACGCATATATCACCAACCAAGACAGCACTTCCAATAATATTCGATATAACTGTTTGATATACCTCTTGTTGCAATGGTTAGAAGTGATATCGAAGATGAAAGTGGTGTTTTAGTTGGTAATATTCGCGTCTATAGGGGTTGTATACAGGTAGTTTTAGCCTTTACTAACAGCGGGTATATGCAGGACACGCCTTGCTCTGTAAATGAACAAATCCACAAGGGCCGTGACGAGGATTCGAACCTGCGTCCGGGAGCATCCCAGACACTGCCTTAATCGACTGAGCTACGACAGGGTAAGAGGAATTTGTTCATTTGATGCATCACGTTAGTGTGATCTCTGTGTGTGTTGCTCTGTAATATTGTCCAGTTTGCCTAGTTCCACGCGGATGATCTTGTGCTGCTGGAAGACATTGTTTAGATTCGGTCAGACTGGCTAAGAACTTTGTTTTGATGATTGATTACGGATACTTTCTCGATCCTCATATCGCAGCTTCCGATCCTCATATTGCGGCTTCTGATCCTCATATTGCGGCTTCTGATCCTCATATTGCGGCTTCTGATCCTCATATTGCAGCTTTTGATCCTCATATTGCGGCTTCTGATCCTCATATTGCGGCTTCTGATCCTCATATTGCAGCTTTTGATCCTCATATTGCGGCTTCTGATCCTCATATTGTGGCTTCTGATCCTCATATTGCAGCTTTTGATCCTCATATTGCGGCTTCTGATCCTCATATTGCGGCTTCTGATCCTCATATTGCAGCTTCTGATCCTCATATTGCAGTTTCTGATCCTCATATTGCGGCTTCTGGTCCTCATATTGCAGCTTCTGATCCTCATATTGCAGCTTCTGATCCTCATATTGCGGCTTCTGATCCTCATATTGAAGCTTCTGATCCTCATATTGCGGCTTCTGATCCTCATATCGCAGCTTCTGATCCTCATATTGCGGCTCCTGACCCCTCATATCTCGGCTCCTTATCCTCATATCCCAGCTTCATATGCTAGTATCTCAGCTATTTATCCTCGTATCCCTTTTCAGTGTTATGTAGCCATAATGGCTTAGTACCTTCTCCTTATAACTACTTGAACCTTGGTTGACTTATCCGGAGTCGGAACTTGTGGAACTTTCTACTTGGAACTTTTTGTTCCAAGTAACAAATCTGAAACAACAACGGAGTTGGGTGCTACAATTTCGGTAATTGTAGACCGAGTTACCCTCCCCCCCCCCTCCTCTACCCGCCAAGACTGTCAAGCCAGCTACTTCTACTTCAACTACTATTACTACTACGAGCAATAGGAGGTGCTGTAGATTGTACCGCAAGTAGGTTTGGGTTGTGTCGCCGATGCGCAAACGCTACAGTCATCTGCACGTACAGATCTTAGTAGGATCTGTACGTGCACATCCTATTAAGGCTGTGGCGCAACGGCGTTTTTTTTTTTTTTGCAAGTAGTCAAGTAGATGGTATATTTATAGGGCGGTAGATGGTGCAGGAAGTGAAATAGACTTTGCAAATAATGAAGCATATGTTGCAAGTAGGGAAGAACATGTTTGCTAGCAGTGAAGTATATGCTGCAAGTGTGCGCCTCACTAAAGAAAAAAACTCGCAGCCCTCTAAGCTAGGGCGATATATTTCAATAAGAGGGGAAAGTCGACTTTTTGCATCCCGACCCGAGAAAATGTTGGAGATGCAGTGTTATTTGGAGCTGAAGACTGGCCATTTGGAGAGGGGGAGGGTGGAGTTGCTGTTGAGCATATGCAGGCATATATCCATGTCTGCGAATAGAATTGTCCAAAGTGTGAAGCCAGGCGCTTAGACCTAGCTTGACTCGATTTTCCAACATGAAATATGGGTGGGAAGGGGAGGTATGGGATATCATAGGCTAGTCGGGGTCGGCCCCACGTGCCATGTTTTATAAAATTTCGGCATGGATAAGGACCCCCTTCTCTCTCTGCGAATTTCACGAACTCTGAAATGAAATCGCGGATGTGTTTTCCGCAGTTTCCCCGCGCATTTTTCATGGTTTACTCGAAAACGATGCACATGAATTTATTCAAGTTACAGTATTACATTTTCTGAGTCAGAGAGAGAGGAGAGACAGTGACTGAATAGAGAAGGAAGGAGAGGGTAGAAAATGAGAAGGTGAGGGTGGAGAGGGAATATTGGGGGAGAGGGAGAAGAAGTAGAGAAGATGGGGACATATGGGAAGAGAGGTGGGAGGGTAGAGGGGAGATTGTGAGAGAGAACAGAGACGGAAGGAACGAGACCCAGGCACCCTGAGCTAGTAGTGGGTGTGTTGTGTATATAATATATATATATATAATATATGTCTATATATATTGACTGCCACGATCATGTTTGGCACTGTCCGCCAGCTACTTAACTAAATATTTTCAAAATAAAAATTTCAAAACAATTTGTTCTTATAGTAATATGCACAATTATTCACTGATCTCGAGAAAATTAACATTAATTTCATGCTGTCAATAATTTACCCGAAGTTGCATAAAGTAGACGAAGCTTCCACAGCTTGAAGGGTTTCTCAGGCCACGAACCCCTTGATCAAAGTAAGGGGTAATTATTCTCGTTTAGTATTTGAGACCACTGAGCTCCTCTCAATGCCACCACCAACACATCATTGACAGACAATTATATTTTTTATAAGAGACAGCTAATGAATTTGAGCAGCTCATTACTCCATGGTTGTACTTCCGTAGACTTCTGAGTACGTGATGTCGAAATGGGGAATTTATTTTTAGTATCATTGCGTCTTTAGTCACTCTATTGTTCTTGTGGATATTTTGATGGTGCACACGAAGTTTGGTAGTGCAGGATAGTGGTCACATGCTCCTGAATGATCAACTATCCTGCGAGATGGTATTTTTCTGAGGATCACATAGACACAAACTATGTAACCCTTAATATAGTCTAGGGTAGCAGCACAGATACAGATGTTAATCAAAAAAATATAGAGCTAAACCACAAAACACCATCTTAGAATTGTTTGTTTTACAAAATATATTATTTTGTTGTTGTTAGATTGACTTCTGAGTTACGGGTTGGTTTACGTTTTTCGGGAAGCAGATTTTAAGTGGTGTTACATATCCTGGAGCTCCAGCCCTTGCAACGGAATGTGATCTTACGGACTGATGAAGTTAACTATTTAACTACGAGTGGGATTTTGGGGTGTGTGGGAAGATGATAGGGCGCATACGTGACGGAGAGAGAGAGAGAGAGAGAGAGAGAGAGAGAGAGAGAGAGAGAGAGAGAGAGAGAGAGAGAGAGAGAGGTAATGGATGAACACGACTACAAAGACAAGTTGGTAAGGGAGTTAGAGGAAGGGATGAAGGTGTCATGGCCCGTTGCAAGTAGCGACCTCTTCTGGTTTGACTGTGTGTGCGTGTGTGTGAGTGTGTACATAGATATGTATGTTTGGCAATCATACCACAAGCGAGTTACTGACGCTTCTCAAAGGGTCGAGAAGCTGGAGTAGTAGAGCAGTTAGTGTTCAACGCGTCCTACCGGCTACGACCAATTCAACTCGAGACCACTACTTAAAGTCTCATTTCAACTAATGTAAAACAGCAGAAGACAGCAAACAGTTAGTCAGACAAAAACTGGTGCAAACAGACAGACTAATGGTCCAGAGTGAAACGTGACGCTGAAAATTCCATGGAGTAAAAATGATGGAGCCGACCAGCACGCTTGCGCGCCCGCACTCCCGCCTCGGCTATTAGCCTCGTCCATGCTCAAATATTTCTGTGTTGTTCATAGAATGGCCGCACCAGCCATCCTGCGTGGACAAAAAGTGCATTCACTGAAGGTTACGAATTGCCTTTTATGCTTGCGCATATGTTTGGGTTGAGAGATGGAAAGAGTGCTTATGTGGGCTTGTTTTCTCTCAATTCAGATTTTCACTCGGCACGTGAAATGTTTAACAGTCATGAATTAATATTACGAGATTATATATATAACATTCTTTATTAGTTCTACGTAATTATAGTTTCGTTTTTGTAGGCTTGAAATTATAATTGGTACGATCTGTATTAACTAGTTGCAAAGGAAGGGGGTAATAAGACCGTTTTTACCAATAGAAGCTCTCCATAAACAGCCTAGTTTGGGTTTTATGGTCTGTTGGTGTTTGTAATCCTTTGTAATCCAGCCAACATGTTACACCTGGGGTGTGGCTTGTGTATGCGTGGCCACGTAGAGGTGATGGATGGTTAAATTCGCATGAAAACCTCGAGTAATTGCAGGAAGCTGATGGCCATGTATGATGGTTTGGCTCTCCCAAAATGTGTTTTTTTTTTCCCCCTGGAGTGAGCCACTGAAACCGAAAAATATGATGGAGGCAGACGGTGGCCACTCGGGCTACCTAACTCAACACAAATATTGAATTTTCTCAACTATTTTGTCCACTTTTGTGTAAATATATATATATATATATATATATATATATATATATATATATAATATATATATATATATATATGTTGTACCTAGTAGCCAGAACGTCGTACTCGGCCTGCTATGCAAGGCCCGATTTGCCTAATAAGCCAAGTTTTCCTGAATTAATATATTTTCTCCAATTTTTTTCTTATGAAATGATAAAGCTACCCATTTCATTATGTATGAGGTCAATTTTTTTTTATTGGAGTTAAAATTAACGTAGATATATGACCGAACCTAACCAACCCTACCTAACCTAACCTAACCTATCTTTATAGGTTAGGTTAGGTAGCCGAAAAAGTTAGGTTAGGTTAGGTAGGTTAGGTAGTCGAAAAACAATTAATTCATGAAAATTTGGCTTATTAGGCAAATCGGGCCTTGCATAGTAGGCTGAGAAGTGCGTTCTGGCTACTAGGTACGACATATATATTATATATATATATATACACACCGTATATATGTTTATAACATATTTTGTTGCCCTGAGTAACATGTTGTCGACTTCCTATTTTGTGGTGGTACATACTGAAGGGTAAATACAGTAGTAAGAGAGAGAATAGAATAGAGGTAAACAATTGTATTACCAGAATCATATTGGAGAAACAGGTTAGTGCTCTGTTCAATCTGTCCAATTTGACCCCTCGGCCGGTCCTGATTGACTGGACTGATGCGAGGATCTGGTCTCACGAGCATCGCTGGGTGATAAGCGACCGGAGAATAATTATTGGCTCTCGAAAAAGAGATTGAAGTTAATTCCATTGACCTGGGCTATAGGAGACTCGAACCGTTGAGCCCCACGCGTGTGAGGCTTAAACTCTATCGACTGGGCTATGAGTAGTCTTAATAAGGAAAGTTTCAAGGAAGCAGCATCCTGCTGCCAAACTGGATTTTTCGACTTTCCACCCTGACTACTACTGAAGCTCAATGGAATTAGTGATCCACGTCATTTAAAATTATAAATTGTCATCCACTTCGTGGTAATAAACATTAATCATTAAACATTAAACTTAATCATTAAATATTAATCATCTCGCGGAGATCATTCCGCGAGATGATTAGTCTTATATTAATCCTTTATGAAAGAAAAGAGGTTGAAAATAGTGTTTAACAAGGACTCAAAATATTCGTAATCTTCATTCGTAATTTTATAAATAAAAAAAATTCTTTATTCATATAAATTGTTGCGTATTTATAATTGACCAAGTTTACAAAATTTAAAGTAAATTTTTATTTTTCCAAGAAAAGTTAATATTAATTGCCTAACTTTGAAGCTTATAATTTGAAATTAAATAATGTATAATAAAAATGACAATGCCTATTCTAACTTGATAGTAAGGGGAATAATTGTAAATAGTTATTATAATTTTAGCGACGTTAATCGATTAATTATAAGAGACTCGAGACAATATACAATACTTAATTTAATTCAGAAAATCACTAAGGTACACAAAATTTAAAAGTTAACTAACGCAAGTTAAATATAACATAATGTTATGTAAAATGCAGCGGCACGATGAATTCAGGACCGAGTCTCGATCAACAAAGACATGTGTACTGCATTGGTCGGTGTACATACGCTGGGAGTTTGCTTAAGACCTAGACTATGTTCAGGACTAAAGTGATGCTACTGGTTTGTCATTAAGTTAGTGTGGTATGTCCTTAATGACCCTCTAGAGGTTGATGCGCTTCAAGCCTAACACTAAAGCCTAACACTAAACCAAACCAAATCTGAATAAATTTAACTCGGCTTTGAACACACAACTCATGTAATAGGGATTTGATTTCAGCAGGATTTGTAACGTTTGTCAACAGTCTATCTCTTTGTGATAGTAATTCCTTCATAATTTACCTGAATTTACCCGAGGGCAACATTTCTAGTGGCTTCGACTTGAAAAAGAAACCGGTGACTTGTCTAAAGTTCACCCATTAATCCTGAGGATTTTTTTTCCTCTTGCATTTTGTCTTGGTCTGTATTGCTTCGTCGATTTCATGGATTTATTACCCTATAGGTGAAGAAATATCTCCTGTTGTCACTCCTTCATTGTCCAGCTTGAAGCTGTTCTCATTTGTTTGAGTTACATTGGACCTGGTAAAGATGTTATCTGGATAAATATCTTTCAGTTTGTTCAGTATTTTAAAGGTCTCGATGCCATCATATATCCAACGAGGGGTGTCCGTATTTTTCCAGACATAAGAGTGACACGAATGCGAGGATGGACACCTCGGTGATGTATCCTGAACATTTTCTTCATTTACAATTTAGCTTACCAAGATCAGCATTTTGCAGGTCCCATAGTTCACATCCAGCTGGTGCAAATGGGGTGCCCCAAAACTGTCTCTGAACCTTTTTTATTCCATATATATATATATATATATATATATATATATATATATATATATATATATATATATATATATATATGGAATTGGTGTATACAGGCAGCAGGTTTTCTTTTAAACATGTCTCATTGAATATGACCGCATATTCAGTATTTACTATCGTCTGATTTAGGGCTTCTATCCCTCTAACTATTTTCCTAGCATCAGGGCTTAGCTGAAAGAGGAGTTCTCCAAAACTCATTATATATATATATATATATATATATATATATATATATATATATATATATATATATATATATATATATATATATATATATATATAAATGTGAGTTTTCAGTTGCATATTGTCCTGTGGACCATTCAGGCTTGTTCGCATTTGTGTTCCTCACGTGTGCCCCAAAGAATGAGGTGATTTGGTAAAATGCTATGCCCAAGATTACTATCCGAGTGCCGGCAGTGGGGTGGTTCAAATAGCCTCGGCTATCACCTCATTATGTCCGGTCGTGATGGTCAAGTGGATTAAGGCGTCTTGTACATACCAGTTGCGTTGCTCCTGGGAGTATGGGTTCGAGTCACTTCTGGGGTGTGAGTTTTCAGTTGCATATTGTCCTGGGGACCATTCAGGCTTGTTCGCATTTGTGTTCCTCACGTGTGCCCCAAAGAATGAGGTGATTTGGTAAAATGCTATGCCCAAGATTACTATCCGAGTGCCGGCGGTGGGGTGGTTCAAATAGCCTCGGCTATCACCTCATTATGTCCGGTCGTGATGGTCAAGTGGATTAAGGCGTCTTGTACATACCAGTTGCGTTGCTCCTGGGAGTATGGGTTCGAGTCACTTCTGGGGTGTGAGTTTTCAGTTGCATATTGTCCTGGGGACCATTCAGGCTTGTTCGCATTTGTGTTCCTCACGTGTGCCCCAAAGAATGAGGTGATTTGGTAAAATGCTATGCCCAAGATTACTATCCGAGTGCCGGCGGTGGGGTGGTTCAAATAGCCTCGGCTATCACCTCATTATGTCCGGTCGTGATGGTCAAGTGGATTAAGGCGTCTTATACATACCAGTTGCGTTGCTCCTGGGAGTATGGGTTCGAGTCACTTCTGGGGTGTGAGTTTTCAGTTGCATATTGTCCTGGGGACCATTCAGGCTTGTTCGCATTTGTGTTCCTCACGTGTGCCCCAAAGAATGAGGTGATTTGGTAAAATGCTATGCCCAAGATTACTATCCGAGTGCCGGCGGTGGGGTGGTTCAAATAGCCTCGGCTATCACCTCATTATGTCCGGTCGTGATGGTCAAGAGGATTAAGGCGTCTTGTACATACCAGTTGCGTTGCTCCTGGGAGTATGGGTTCGAGTCACTTCTGGGGTGTGAGTTTTCAGTTGCATATTGTCCTGGGGATCATTCAGGCTTGTTTTTATATATATATATATATATATATATATATATATATATATATATATATATATATATATATATATATAATATATATATATAATGGTGTGTGTGTGTGTGTATAACGATTTAAAGCAGATTTAAGGATCAATATGAACAGGTTTGCCAATGATACAAAATAGGGTAGAAAATAAATTTGGACTCCACAAAATGACTACAGTACAAGAATACCTGGAAAAGCTTTAAAAATGAACGAAAGATTGCCAGATTCAGTTCAGTGCTGACAAAAGCAGGGTTTCAAGATTATGAAGTGATTACAGACTTATAAGATATTACCTGATGATGACTTGTGATCTTAAGCCAGTAAATAAGTTTTTCAAAACGTCTAAAATAAGGCAAATGAAATACTAGCCTGCATAAAAAGTGTTACATATAAGATATCAAATGTTTCCGCTGTATTTTCTTGCCCTTGTTAGGCCTCAATAGATTTTGAAATTAATATATATCATACTACATAATAGACATAAATTCTTTTGCATATGTAAAGAGAAGCATGAGAATCAGGAAACTTCCAGTATGAATTGAGATAAAGAATGTTATTCAATCTTCTCTAGAAAGTTGAAGAGTAAGGGGGTATATCAAGTTGGATATTTATAGGGTGCGTGACGTTGATGTCAACGAATGGGGATTTTTTTTGGTCTAATAAAGCACATGACAACTTTATTTTCATTTGAGGCATTCTAATGGCAATGAGTAAGACAACCCAATATAGCTAATCGTTTGCTCTTTTTATATATAATTCAGTTCATTAAA
>NC_059616.1:12187980-12230480 GCF_020424385.1 Procambarus clarkii | reverse complement strand
GTTTTAATCACAGCACACACACACACACGTCTCTGGAATCTGTACATCAGTTGATTGACAGTTGAGAGGCGGGACCAAAGAGCCAAAGATCAACCCCCGCAAGCACAAATAAGTGAGTATACACACACACACACACACACAAGTTGGACGAGTTGTGACAGATTAGTATTTTTTTTATTATTATTTTCTACCACAGACGTGGCCACACATTTACAATGCTAGCCAACATATATACATTTTCTTCTGTCCCCCATGGACAGGGTTAGAGATGTTAAACATATAATTCAGTGATTTATTGAACAATCAACCACAGAAGGTGATTGTTGTGCTTTAAAATGCTAAGCTAACCTACAAACATAAATACACAGATTTACGTTTGTCCTACATAAACAGTGTTCGATGTGTCTTTTTACATAAGTGTCAATAATGTGCGTTTACAAAGGTGCAATGCAATTCTGACCAGCTTCCACATACCCTGTATTCAAATACACACATATACATATATACCTACACATATCCACATATATACATACACCTAAGTCTCTCCTACTTTGACAGGGTAAGGTAGCTTCTAACTATCTATTCTAGCTAACTATCTAACTAAGATAGTTTCTATCTAACGATAGAAACTGGTGTGATATTATACACTTAACCACTGAAGGTGATCAAGATGGTTTTGCAAGCTCAGGTTATAGGTACATGCATTTGTATAACAGAGGAATTACATATTGGAAAGGTACAATACATTGTATAAGAGATGTATTACATAGTCAATCTTGGGTACAAGTCCAATATATCAAATGTTCCAGTATTCATATAGTATTTACAGAGTTCAACATACCTCAGCCCAGGAGGACGAAAGCCAGTCAATATGGGACAGTCTACAATATAATTAGTATTAGATTAGTATTGTAAGATCCTCAGAGAGGACTTGAACCAGTTGTAGAGATGGTCGGAGAAATGGCTACTGGAGTTCAACACGAACAAGTGTACAAGTATGGAAACGGGAACAAGTGACAGGAGACCAAAATGACAGTACGCAATGAAGGGAAACTACCTACATGTGACGACTCGAGAAAGAGACCTGGGAGTGAACGTAACGTAACGTAACGTAAGGGAGCCGGTCGGCCGAGCGGACAGCACGCTGGATTTGTGATCCTGTGGTCCTGGGTTCGATCCCAGGCGCCGGCGAGAAACAATGGGCAAAGTTTCTTTCACTATGCCCCTGTTACCTAGCAGTAAAATAGGTACCTGGGTGTTAGTCAGCTGTCACGGGCTGCTTCCTGGGGGTGGAGGCCTGGTCGAGGACCGGGCCGCGGGGACACTAAAGCCCCGAAATCATCCCAAGATAACCTCAAGATGACACCAAATCTACCTCCAGAGGCACACATAAATAGATTAACGTCAGCAGCGTACTCTACGCTAGCAAAAGTTAGAAGACAAGTCAAGAACCAAAGTAAGGAGGGATTTAGAGCGTTTACACGGCTTATGTGAGGCTAACTTTAGAGTATGCCGCCCCATCATGGAGCCTCCCCTTATGAAAAAACATATAAGGAAACTAAAGTTTGCGACGAGGCTCGTCCCAGAACTGTGACGGATAGGATATGAAGTGCGACCGAAAGAACTGAATCTGACGATACTAGAAAAAAGGAAAGAGAAGGGAGACACGATAGCGACGCTCAAACTACTTAGAGGGATTGACAGAGTGGAAATAGATGATATGTGGGAATTGTGTGAAAGATGATATGTTCACACTGAATACTAATAGAACAACGGAAAATGGGTGGAAGCTCAAGCATACACACGCACGCACACACTACAACCCTCCCACTCATACACACCACATTCCACGCACAAACACACACACAACTGAACAAGTCCACAAGGGCCGTGACGAGGATTCGAACCTACTTCGGAGAGCATCCTCGTCACGGCCCTTGTGGATTTGTTCATTTGATGCATCACGCTATTGTGATTTCTGTGTGTAACACACACAACTGTTTGTGTTCTTGAAAACAACGATAAACTCTCGATAAAGTGACAAGCGTATAAGAAAATGAAGAAGTAGGGGGGGTTTATGAAGGGAAGATAGAGATAAAGCACAATAACAAAGGGGAATTACATAAAAATATTAGCGTGCTCGTGAGTACTGACCAAAAACACAACCCCTGGTTTTCTCGCGGTAAAGAAGACACCTTTTCAAAACAACAACAGCTTGTTGAGACAAGAGATGGGAGGAGAGGAGGGGGGGGGGGGTCATCGGCGTCGCAAGATTGCATCTACGGCTTAAGGAAAGTATCAAAAAATAGAAAGTGAGAGAAAAATAGAGAATGAGAGAAAGTGTATCGGGTGGTGGCGGAGACGAGTATCTCTTTACGGTGAATGTGTGGCCATATCGTCGCCACACCTCCGGGGCGACATAAAACACTCCCCTCCCCTCCTGATAGAGCAGATAGCGATATATATATGCAGGTGTGGCGTCCCATATCACCTTCGCTTCGCTCGCATTTACATGTAAGCGATCCCCCCACCCCACCCCGCCTCTCTCTCTCTCCCCTCCCCCACCTCCTCCCCCAGTCAGCTAGCTGCCTGCCGCGCGATAATCACCCAACGCGTACGTGAGAAGTTCGCAACGATCTCTTCGATATTTGTAATGGCGGCGGTAA
Source organism: Procambarus clarkii (assembly GCF_020424385.1). NCBI lineage: Eukaryota > Metazoa > Arthropoda > Malacostraca > Decapoda > Cambaridae > Procambarus > Procambarus clarkii. The sequence continues at coordinate 12,227,814 of NC_059616.1, read as the reverse complement.
AGGAGGACCTGGATACGCTTGTTAGAGTGTATCGGGAGATATGACGGCCCTTACGGTTATGTCTCAGGACGGGGATTAGGGGGTGTAAGAGGCCGGTATTGCGAGGTATGGCGGCGAGGCGGAGGGCTTTTAGTGGCTGTGTGTGGCGAAGCGCTCCCAACAGGTCATACGATCTTCCCAGAGGCGCCGTCCTCGACTAAAGTGCCTCGAAATCGCTTCTTGAGCATTATTGGATTGAAGATGTTGAGGGTGTTGGGTGGGGGAGGGAGGTACGGGGGAAGCTTCTACCATGAAACAAGATTTTGGGGGGAGGGTTACGGAGATGGATGTGACTTAATCAGCCGAGGTAACGACGAGACCCCACTCAAGGGGGATACCAGCGCCAGACCCGACCCCCTTCACCCCGCCCCCCTCCCTCTTGCCCCCTCTCATACACCCCTCCCACACCCCTCTTACACTAACCCCCCCACCCCATCCCAGCTTCTCAACACCAGGGGCTAATTGGCTGCTGATTGTGGACACCAAGACGCCGCCTCTCTACCCCGCTCCCACACAAGACATTCCACCTGAGCCTCAATGTCTTTCGTGGCAATCAGGTGATAATCTCATCCGAACTGTTGCATTTAAAGCTGAAAAGAGGAGGGGAAGGGGACGGGGTTGAGAGTCATTGATGCGGAATTTATATACGAGCCAGTGTCAGACTCAGGTTGCTAGTCTCAGAGTTGTTATGGCAGGGGTGTTGGGGGTTCAGGGAGGGGTGTCGGGGGTTCAGGGAGGGGTGTTGGGGGTTCAGGGAGGGGTGTTGGGGGTTCAGGGAGGGGTGTTGGGGTTCTGGGAGGGGGTTGGGGGGTTGGGTGTGATGAACGGGGTGAGGGAAGGGGATTAGGAAAGAGAGAGGGATAGAGGTGAGGGAGGTGTATGGGATGAAGAAGGGATGTAGTGGTGAGGGTTGGGTATAGAGGGTACGGGATGGGTGTTGGGGGTGACGGAAGAAGACTCGTATAGAGATGAAAACGTATGTTTCACACAATTTGTGGGGAGTGGGGGAGGTTGTATACCATAGGTGTGGAAGGGGCGGAGGACCCTGTAAGTATGAAGAAGGGGCTATGTAAAAGGGTGGAGTGGGAGAGCAATAGGGAGAGGAGAAGCCGTCGAGGCGAGGAGGATCGTAGGGGTCAAGGTACGGTGGGGAATGAAGTAGTGTGTGACTGAGGGAAGGGGGGGGCGGGGCATCATAGCGAAGTGGTGTAGGGGTTCACGGAGGAGACGGAACAGGTGAGCAATGAAGTAGTGAGTGAGAGAGAGAGGCAGGAGAGATCATAGATTAGTGGAGAATGTGAGGGGGTTTAGAAAAGGGGGACGGGGTTACCTGACTGTAAAGGTTGTGCAGGTTGGAGGCGAAGGAGGGGTGTGGAGGTTGAAGGAGGGGAGGGGAGGGGTGTGGAGGTTGAAGGAGGGGAGGGGAGGGGTGTGGAGGTTGAAGGAGGGGAGGGGAGGGGTGTGGAGGTTGAAGGAGGGGAGGGGAGGGGAGGGGAGGGGTGTGGAGGTTAAAGGAGGGGAGGGGAGGGGAGGGGTGTGGAGGAAAGGAGGAAGGTTTGGGTTGGTGGTAAAAGAGGGTAAAGAAAGTGAAGGTAAGTGAGGAAAGAAAGAGAAGAAAGACACAAGACTCGATGAAGGAAAAGATGTGATAGGGAAGGGGAGACGAGGAAAATTAAAGTGAGGGATAAGGAATAATAGAATAAAGAGGAGGAATGTGAAAGGAAGGATGGTGTTGGGTCAGCCATTGTCATGATCACTGAAGGTTATTAGGTCCCTTCCCTCTCTCTCTCTCTCTCTCTCTCTCTCTCTCTCTCTCTCTCTCTCTCTCTCTCTTCGTAATACTTATTACATTTTCAAACACTAGTTTACACATAACATACATCATACTTATACTCGTTTCGGGTGAGGTGACAAAGCTATGCCAGAACAGGAATCAATGAATATGAAGACTTAAGAATGGAAGTAACTGCAGAAGGTCTCTTGGCCCATACTTCCTCTTACTGCTTCTATGTTGGTTCGGGGTCTTGAAGTGGGTAGAATATAGTTGTGCATTAATTGGCTGTTGATTGCTGGTGTTGACTTTTTGATGTGTAGTGCCTCGCTGATGTCGAGTCTCCTGTTATCGCTGTACTTATCGATGATTTCTGTGTTGCTTGTTAAGATTTCTCTGGTGATGGTCTGGTTGTGAGAAGAGATTATATGTTCCTTGATGGAGCCCTGTTGTTTGTGCATTGTTAATCGCCTAGAAAGAGACGTTGTTGTCTTGCCTATATACTGAGATCTTTGGGGCTTATAGTCCCTAAGCGGGCATGTGAAGGCATAGACGACGTTGGTTTCCTTCAAGGCGTTCTGTTTGGTGTCTGGGGAGTTTTTCATGAGTAGGTTGGCCGTTTTTTTGTTTTTTTGTAGTAAATTGTCAATTGTATTTTCTGATTTTTGTCTGTAGGGATAACGTTCCTATCCATGATATCTCTCAGGACCCTTTCCTCCGTTTTATAATTTTTTTTAGAATTAAAGATTTAAAAAAAAATAGATTGATCTGCAACCCGTCAACTCGTCTTCTCAACTAATAGGTCACATTTCTAACGCAATGGTAACCGACGTTTACAAATGCTACCTGCTATGAAAGGTGCCGGCTCACAAATATCTCCGTTTTCTATGCATTGGACTCGATAGGTTAGGTGGGTTGCTTGAGTTCGAACAGTTCAGGTTAGGGTAGGCGGATGGATTTATTTACGAAGTAGCAAATGACGAGAACGTGCTGAATACGCTGCGATATTCTAATTTGCTCATTGCTAATTTGCTAATTAGCAATTATGTGCTATATTTGTCCAAATGCTAATTTGCAATTATATGCTATATTTGTCCAAACTTGAGAATGCGTGATCGAGCTCGGAAATGCCTCTACAATGGTGTGAGTTTCACCTCGTCGTGGATATGGTTAATACACACTTTGTATGGTTGCTTGAGTGCCTCTCTATACAGCACACACACACACACACACACACACACACACACACACACACACACACACACACACACACACACACACACACACACATAGGTCTGCACTGAAATATTCGCGTGGAGTCAGACTGTCACGCACATACGCTTGCATATGCATATGGTTGCATAAATGCAAACGCACACATGTGACATTTGCAACATGCAGATCACAGCCGAGACACGTGTGTGTTCATCCCTCCCACCACACCACCACACCACACCACACACCACACACATGCAGATGTAGTCAACTGATATTCACACACTGCGAGATATACAAAAATATTTATGCCACACACTCTCCAAAAACGTAAAATATGTATAGAAACGCATACGCATACGCATGCATATGCGTACATACATGCACAAACGTACGCTGGCATCTCCACACGGAACATCCATGATATTTGTATGTAGGTATGTACACGTGGAGCTTGGAACGCGCGCGTGCACGCACGCACACACACACACACACACACACACACACACACACACACACACACACACACACACACACACACACACACACACACACACACGCGCGCGCGCGCATACACACACACACACACGCATACACGCATACATACACACACACACACACACACACACAGACACACACACACACACACACACACACACACATACACACACACACACACACACACACACACACACACACACACACACACACACACACACACACGCACATTCACCTTTCCTATAACCCCATAATATTGAAGGGAAGTTCAAGCCCACAGAATACCTTCAGATTTCTTGTTTTAATTTCTCATTCATTTGATCAGTTCTTTGATTTTCTCGTTGCATTGTTGATGTAATGAACGGGCTCCTTTGTTCCCTTTCTATATTTTGTTTATATTTGGCCTGTTTCATTATGCTTGCCCCTTTGTTCTTGTATTGAAACTTCTGGCTTGAGTTCTGACCCCCTTTGTTTAGACCCCCTTTGTTTAGTTTCCTTTGTTTAGTTTCCTTTGTTTAGTTTCCTTTGTTTAGTTTCCTTTGTGAATTCTGACCCCCTTTGTTTAGTTTCCTTTGTGTTGTTTGTTTAATTTGCTTTGAATGCTTTACTTGGCATCGAAAGCTCAAATGTATGCACTACTTTTTTTTTTTTATTAAGACGTATAAGCTTGCTGCGTTAAACTCATGTATATCTTTAAGATTTCCAAAGGAACTCGGAATCTATTTTTTGACTCTTGGAAGTTTAACTTCATATCGTTAGGTGTTATTTATTCAGCGTCCTCGGTAGATACATATAAAGGTTTATCTAGCTTTAAGTTTAAATATCAGTCTCCGTGGTGTAGTGGTAAGACACTCGCCTGGCGTTCCGCGTGCGCTTTGTCATGGGTTCGTATCCTGGCCGGGGAGGATTTACTAGGCGCAAATCCTTAACTGTAGCCTCTGTTTAACGCAACAGTAAAATGTGTACTTGGTTGTAACAACTATTCTTCGCGGCGGGGATCGTATTCCAGGGTCCTGCCCGAAACGCTACGCGTACTAGTGGCTGTACAAGAATGTAACAACTCTTGTATATATCTCAAAAAAAAAAAGTTGGTGTCCACTGCTGTTTGGGCTCGTGTGTGCCAGCGTAAGGAAGGTGTTTATTATTCTGGCTGTCCGATACGCGGGTAAGGTAATTGTCAGGCTGAAGTTCTGTGTTAGGATGACTATAGAGCGAGTTGAACAGTTGTGAGGACACAAAGCTGGGATATTATAACAAAGTGAAGGGACGGGGCCCCAAACACTTGAACCCATGGGGATTGAACGCTGACCATGAAGAAAGCGAGGCCATTGTTCTGTCCACCAAAGTGAGTGAAAAAGCTTCTATCATTCTTGCAGCACGGATGAGGTTTGTGTTTATTATCTAGATTAAAATTTCTCATGTTTTTATTTTTTGTCCATAGTGTTTGGGTATCTTAAGGTGCGTCTTGTACTAGTCTTATTTCCGAACTGTATCTATAAACACTTTAATTAGACTTGCTTGAGACGTGAAGCTGAGCACATGTGTTGATCTAAGGTGACTCCATGTGTTGCTCGGGCCACATGTTGCTCCAGGTTGTTCATGGAGTGCACGAAATTATTGTCCCTGGACAATTTCCCAGCAACATGTGATTGTACCAGACTTTGTATATAGTCTTAGAATATGTCTTATCTCTTGATTTGGAGATATGCATATGGGAAGGGAGCTATCAGAAGAAAGCACCAAGCCATTGTGACTATATAGCACTTGGAAGGGTTCAGTTTAAGGATTTGGACGGTCTCGCTTCATGCAGGTCGGCGTTCAATCCCCGACCGTCCAAGTGGTTGGGCACCATTCCTTTTTCTCGTCCCATCCCAAATCCTTATCCTGATCCCTTTCCAGTGCTATATAGTCGCAATGGCTTGGCGCTTTCTCCTGATAGATCCCTTCCCTTCCGGCCGTATAAAAGTGACAGATTGGGCAATTATGATGTTACTGAATGGTGCTCCTTAATAGTAGCTATAGAGTGTGAAGGTATACCTATTATACCTGTTGTTGGTAATCATTTTATAATGTTTATTGGTACTCGCCTTATATTTAAGTGACTTGTTATACTCCTCTAATATTTAAGTGATTATTGGTACGTATACTTAAGTAAATATTGATACCCATCTTATATTTAAATGAATATTGGAACCCATATTCATTTTAGTGATTGCTAATAATCATTTCATCCATAAATGTGGTATAGAGGGGTACCACCTCTGGTGCAATTATAGGGACCCACAGCCTCAGAGAAGGGAACACAGAGCATTCAGGGAAAAACTTGCCCTTTAACTCTGAATACGTAAGAGTGTTCGCTTCTCCGACCAATACCAGTGTGGCATTGTATAATAATCTTCTATTGGTAATAATGGTCACTATAATCAAATATTAGAGTGATTATTATCTACTTGTATTTCTTACATTTATTAATGATTAATCTTCCTTTCAATATTATTATATTAATTTTTTCATTGAGAATTGTGTCGATAATTTGTTATTCAGTCTGGGACTTGTTGATAATTTGTTATTCAGTCTGGGACTTGTTGATAATTTGTAATTCATTACAGGGATGTTGATAAATTTATAATTCATTATAGGGATTATTGGTAATATGTTATTAATTGTATGGAGTGTTGCTAATTTATTCATTATTGTGGTTACAAATGGTCCAATGGCACCATTCAGGTGGTCCAATGGCACCATTCAGGTGGTCCACTGGCACCATTCAGGTGGTCCACTGGCACCATTCAGGTGGTCCAATGGCACCATTCAGGTGGTCCACTGGCACCATTCAGGTGGTCCACTGGCACCATTCAGGTGGTCCACTGGCACCATTCAGGTGGTCCACTGGCACCATTCAGGTGGTCCAATGGCACCATTCAGGTGGTCCAATGGCACCATTCAGGTGGTCCAATGGCACCATTCAGGCGGTCCACTGGCACCATTCAGGCGGTCCACTGGCACCATTCAGGCGGTCCACTGGCACCATTCAGGCGGTCCACTGGCACCATTCAGGCGGTCCACTGGCACCATTCAGGCGGTCCACTGGCACCATTCAGGCGGTCCACTGGCACCATTCAGGCGGTCCACTGGCACCATTCAGGCGGTCCACTGGCACCATTCAGGTGGTCCACTGGCACCATTCAGGCGGTCCACTGGCACCATTCAGGCGGTCCACTGGCACCATTCAGGCGGTCCACTGGCACCATTCAGGTGGTCCACTGGCACCATTCAGGTGGTCCACTGGCACCATTCAGCTGGTCCACTGGCACCATTCAGGCGGTCCACTGGCACCATTCAGGCGGTCCACTGGCACCATTCAGGCGGTCCACTGGCACTATTCAGGTGGTCCACTGGCACCATTCAGGTGGTCCACTGGCACCATTCAGGTGGTCCACTGGCACCATTCAGGTGGTCCACTGGCACTATTCAGGTGGTCCACTGGCACTATTCAGGTGGTCCACTGGCACCATTCAGGTGGTCCACTGGCACTATTCAGGTGGTCCACTGGCACCATTCAGGCGGTCCACTGGCACCATTCAGGTGGTCCACTGGCACCATTCAGGTGGTCCACTGGCACCATTCAGGTGGTCCACTGGCACCATTCAGGCGGTCCACTGGCACCATTCAGGTGGTCCACTGGCACCATTCAGGTGGTCCACTGGCACCATTCAGGTGGTCCACTGGCACCATTCAGGCGGTCCACTGGCACCATTCAGGTGGTCCACTGGCACCATTCAGGTGGTCCACTGGCACTATTCAGCTGGTCCACTGGCACCATTCAGCTGGTCCACTGGCACCATTCAGGCGGTCCACTGGCACTATTCAGCTGATCCACTGGCACCATTCAGGTGGTCCACTGGCACCATTCAGGCGGTCCACTGGCACCATTCAGGTGGTCCACTGGCACCATTCAGGTGGTCCACTGGCACCATTCAGGTGGTCCACTGGCACCATTCAGGCGGTCCACTGGCACTCTTCAAGTGGTCTACGGAGAGGTAGGTTGTGTGTTTATGAAAGAGAGGACTCCGGAGCGTCTACTGAGAATGTTGCAGCAACACACAGATGGTGATAACCACTAAACTGGTCCTTGCACCACTGTACCATCTTGGAATTAGTGCTCTGACCTACCTTTAAGTGATTGGTTGCGGTGGCTGCTTGCGGGGGGCTGCTTGCGGGGGTTGCTTGCGGGGGCTGCTTGCGGTGGTTGCTTGCGGGGGCTGCTTGCGGGGGTTGCTTGCGGGGGTTGCTTGCTTGCGGGGGCTGCTTGCTTGCGGTGGCTGGCTTGTACTGGCAGGCCAGTACAAGCCTTTATTGTGGGTTAAAGTCCCTAGGTAACTCTAGGGGTCCCTTTCCTGGCCTCGTCTCTAAGGGACCCTGACTATAGAGCTCTGTTCAGAGCTATGGCGCGTGCGCACCAGACGTACGACGTCACCTTTTTTTTATTAATATATGAGGTACATCTGCATTTGTGCAGCTACCCTAGACTATATGAAGGGGGGGGGGGGTTAGTACATTGTGTCAAAAAGCTAGCTACGTGATGCTGAAAAATCCCCATCACACAGCATGGTTAGTCATACAGAGGCATGTGATAAGTAGTCTGCACTGGCAGACTCTGGGTGCATTATGAGGGTATCCCCAACACAAGAGTGAATACGGTAGCAGTGGTAATAAAAGTCCCCATCTCGCAGGATGGTTAGTCATACAGGGCCATGTGTTTAGTAGCCTGCACTGTTAAATTTTGGGTACACTGTGAGGATATCTTCAAGAACACGAGAGTGAATAAAGTAATTGCAAAGCTCCAGGTACCTCATGCCAACTGGTCTGAAAGGTCTAATAACTGGGCATTCAGTGATGTAGTGTGGGAGATCATGCCGTAGTTCTTGCTCATAGAGTTTGCACCTGGAGTGCTCAGGATTGGGAGATCCGTCACCTGTAGCCACCTGCCACAGGTAACGGTAACGTAACCTGATCCTGGCAACCACTGTGTCGCACAGTCTAGTGGACGTTTTGTGCTGCCCATAGATATAGGTTTCAGATCTGAACAAATCGTACCTTTTTATACTAGTGCTTTCAGGTCGTTGAGAGTCGGTAATTTCTTTCCTATCAGATCTGAGTGTTTGGACCAATATAGTTTTGACCATAGAGATGGGGATACCTAGATCTAATTCAACTTCATCTTTGTTACACGCTAATTTGGCTGCAATGTCTGCCTCATTATGATGGGTTATGTTTGTGTGTGATGGTATCCATACAAAGGCAATTCGAGACCCTTTACTGTTGCTCTCTACATAAGGCGTCAGGCTTCAGGTGACTGTTTTACGATCGAGTCATGCTTAGTTTTAATGTTTATTTCAGTGTCCTGATAATTTGAGGCCTTTATTGCAGGCACTTGGTATATCAAGAGCTTTTTCCTGATATATAAACCATAAATTACCTGGTGTTACAATTACTAGTAAATTCTGTTTGACTTTTCATACAAATGAAATGCACTTTACTTTTTTATTTTTTGGGGCAGGTACTTTGCGGTCTTTTATAATTGTGTTGGTCTTGAATTAAAATTGATTTAGTGGCTTTTTGCTGGTGTATGACGGTATAACTGTGTAGCATCTGGTGGCTTCTTGTTCCTCGTCTCAAGGAACAGTGCCAGCATCTCAAACAGCGCGCAGTGGCAGCAAAGTCGCTTCACAATCCAATGGTCCCGAATTTGATTTCAGGACAGAACGCGAATTTTGAGCACGTTTTCTTCCATTCAATGCCTCAGCTTACTTATTAATAGTAAATAGGTACCCGGGAGCTAGGCAAATGTTGTGGGTGACATCAGGGACAGACGGTGGTTAGTCTAGCCGGATCTGGGGATAGGACAGTGAGGCCGCCTATCCCGGATAGTGGTGAAGGGAAGCCAAGTGGTGGAGAATTTCCCCAAACATGATTGCCGTTGTTGGGGCCGACAGGAAGCCTGTATTAAGGTGACCTATTGAGGTCCCCTCTAGATCAACTTCTGACCTTTCCCAGGAGGCAACCCTTAACAGTTGCCTAATTCCCGGGGTATTTATTTTACTGCTAGGTAAACAGCCGCTTCGTGGGAAAGGAAACGTTCCCAATCGTTTCTGTCGTGCACGGGAATTGAACCTGGATTCATAGTGTGAGCAGAGGACATCCCTCACTGTGTAACAACACTGGAAGCTGCAGGCACCAACAACACAGCATTTTATATATATATATATATATATAATATATATATATATATAATGCTGTGAGTATCTGGGGAAAGGGGAATATTTTTGATCAAAAGACGATATTTTTATATAATATTTTATTAAACAAAAGTACACGCATTGCATCAATAACTCTAATAAAATTCTTTACATTACATAATGGCAGGATACAAGACTTCTGTTTCTATATAGAGACATCCATACTAGGATAACCAGGATAACGGATAATGATGGCTCACTAGACACTCAGATTGCTGGGAGAAGCCAAAGGGCAGGAGGTTATTAAAGTCCAAAATTAGGCTTGGGCAACTTATTACATTTTTTTGGGGTTGTAATATTGTTATGACGGAGGTTGTGAAGGGCCGAGATCATGCTGTAGGGAGAATAACAAGCCGGGGGAATTTGAATTACATTTGCGGTATTTTTCAAGAACTCTTTCTTATTGAATTTGTGTGTAAAGTTTGTATTAAGATGTGTATGTTGTTCTTTAATATTAGGTTATTTATAGAATTAAAGCATTTCTTTGAACTCTGACCTGATTTTTTTTTTAAAGTTGTAAGTCTATTTAAATATGTTTCATATATATATATATATATATATATATATATATATATATATATATATATATATATATATATATAAATGTGTGTGTGTGTGTGTGATAAATATTTTGCATGTTTTAGCAAGGAGTTGTAGTGTGTTGTTTCTGATTCTCTCTCTCTCTCTCTCTCTCTCTCTCTCTCTCTCTCTCTCTCTCTCTCTCTCTCTCTCTCTCTCTCTCTCTCTCTCTCTCTCTCTCTCTCTCTCTCTCTCTCTCTCTCACACACACACACACACACACACACACACACACACACACGCTTATTCTGACCCATGTTTCATCACTATCCTATTCGTTGTCTCCAAATTTTCGTTTTATTCCTTCAACACCCCCTCTTTAGTATGTTGTGCCCTCCCCTCTCATTCGGTCTTCGCCCCTCTCATATTCGTCCTGCACCCCCTCTTCCTTTCGTTCTGAATCCCCCCTCTCCAGCTCTTTCATCCCCCTCTGCAATTATTTGTGCCTCATGTAATTCGTCGTGGCAGCTCCCTTTCTAATTCATGGTGGCCCCTTCTTTTATTCGTCGGGGCCCCCTTTCTAATTTATTGTGCCCCCTCTTTTATTCGTCGTGGCCCCCCCCTCTTTTATTCGTCGTGGCCCCCCTCTTTTATTCGTCGTGCCCCCCTCTTTTATTCGTGGTGGCCCCCTCTTTTATTCGTCGTGGCCCCCCTCTTTAATTCATCGTGGCCCTCTCTTTTATTCGTCGTGGCCCCCCTCTTTTATTCGTCGTGGCCCCCCTCTTTTATTCGTCGTGGCCCCCCTTTCAAATTAGTTCTGCCCTTCTCCTTTGATCTCTCTCTTTTTCTCCCCTTCCATTTTGTTAAATAAAAAAATTTTTTTTATTATTTTTGTCATTGCTTGTTGATCTTAAAATTCGTAGTGTGTGTGCGCGCGCGTGTGTGTGTGTGTGTGTGTGTGTGTGTGTGTGTGTGTGTGTGTGTGTGTGTGTGTGTGTGTGTGTGTGTGTGTGTGTGTGTCAGGTAGTTTAACCTCGGTTCCCACATAGGATTAAGTGACTGCATGATCCTGTCCTTCTCGCTTATAAGGTTATTTGATGATAAAGCTCATGGTATTGGATTCTGGTACACCACTTGTTGCTGGAGGAGGCTGACATCTGATATATATATATATATATATATATATATATATATATATATATATATATATATATATATATATATATATATATATATATACCTAATAGCCAGATTGCACTACTCGGCCTACTATGCAAGGCCCGATTTGCCTAATAAGCCAGGTTTTCCTGAAGTTATATATTTTTCTAATTTTTTTCTTATGAAATGATAAAGTTTTCCATTACATTACATTATATATGAGTTCATTCTTTTTAATTTGAGTTATAACTAAAGTAGAAATATGACCAAACCTACCCTACCTAACCTAACCTAACCTATCTTATTAATCTATGCTAAGCTAACATAATTAGGTCAGTAATTCATGTTCTTAATATAATAATATTAATTCAAATAAAGCAATTGGAAACAATTGTTTGAAAATAACGAAAATTTGCCTACTAGGCAAATCGGGCCTTGCATACTTGGCCGAGTAGTGCGTTCTGGCTATTAGGTGCAACATATATATATATATATATATCAGGTGGAGCCGTATATAGTGATATCGTTCAGAAGGATGTGAGGTGTCTCGTTCTTTGGCGTCTGTCTGGGAGAGTTGGTAATATTTACAAGGTGTTGTGGAAGTCGGAGGCGTGGAGGTGTCGACATGACTCAAGACTGTCATTACGTTGTGGAGGGGGAGGGAGGAATGATGGCCAGTTCCTTCAGTCAATCTATTCCGCTGGTACAGGGGGGGGGGGTTCCATTTCCTGAAGGGAGCTCTTGTCCACTGCTAGAGGGTAATGTCAGTACAGGTACTTAAGTGTATCGGGTCCGCTGTGAGTACCTCATAGGGGAGGGGAGGGTTGTTTGGCCCACTGGGCCTTGGGGCTGTGAGTTCCTGAAGGAAATTCCTGAAGGAAGGAAGGAAGGGGTCTGGTCCAGAATTCAGTCCATGCACGACGAAAAGGAAGTGATGTGTGAGATTTAAAATATAGGAACATTTAAAGATGAATGCAACACTTACAAATGAAGATAACACGAACAGTTAAAGTCTAACCACAGGTGTTGTGAGCGATGCTCGAAGAGACTCGGGGTGTTGACCTGTGAGTGGCGACACCTGTCGTTTCCTCGCTAGTTGGCTAACGATCCTAACAACAGCTGCCAACGACCCGAGGTCCAGCTAGAAGGAAAACGCGCGTTTCTCGAGGGGATAACTGCTGTAAATCACACCTACCCACTAAATTCGTTGTTGAGAAACCTTGTCTGACGACAAAACTCTAGAAGTCTGCCAGTCATAGAAATATGATGTTTGTGGTAGTTTTTAAAAGATAAAGTGTAATAAAATCCTTTATTTGGCATTGTCTTTGGTCAGTTTTGTTGGTGGCGATTAGCGAGACACTTGTATCGTTAGTCTGGGCGCCACCTTCCTTAGCCAGGAACCAGGCCGTAGCACGGGAGAATAGTTGTGGGGAGTAAGACCCGTGGCAGGAGCGCCCTCGCCACCTGACGGGTCGCCAGGAAGTTGGCACTCCTGATATCCTGGAGTGTGACCAGTTGACGCCGCGGGCGGTGACCAGCTGAGGCCGGGCGGGGTCGGGGCCGCTCTCATCTTCTGCACGACCTCCCACACTTTTAAAGTGAATGTTTACAACTATCGACTTTAAGGGTAAAGGTTTCTTCGGGTTGGTCACCCTGGAACTACGGTGCGGGTGATGGAAAGTTGGCCCTGCTGGACTAACCTATATCACTCGTGTCAGTCTTCTTGCCTCAGCTCCTCACTGGTCAACACCGCCCCCATTATGGTCCATTTTTCTCAGCATTCAACTGGTCCACACCACTTTTATTAGGCTATTTGTCTCAACACTCAACTGGGCCTCACAGCGCATGTTGGGTACTTCCGCTGCTCCTCAGCTTTCCGGCGGCTCTCCTTGCCAAGTGCTAGAGATGAGCCGGATAATGACCCTAGAATGATCCGGATTCAAAAATAAATCCGATAGCATTTCAGGGATTGCGTTTTGTGCGGGACGCTCAACACCTTACGGCAGCTGTTGAGGGTTCACTGCATTAATTGGAGGTCACCACAACAGCTGGAGATGGGTGTCATAACAGCTGAAGGAGGTCAGTACAGCTTGAGGAAATTACTACAGACGCTTGTCTAGGTCACAGCGGGAAGAGACTGCCTCAGCAACTGCTGGTTAGGTTAGGTGTAGCAGAGATCACAGTTGACTAGTCCAGCAAAACCTAACTGACAGGCCGCAGTTCTGGGGGTCGGAGGTCAAGCACTTGTGACCTAAAATCCGGTATTGGTGTTCCTCTGAGGTCACTGCCGGCCCCGGATGACCCATTCTCGCTGACCTTAGACCGAATCTCCGTGACCTGTGGCCTGGTGTCGCTGACCGGCGATCTGATGTCGTTGAGCGAGGGTCGGATGTCGCCGATTGGGTTCCTGATGTCAGTGACGTGCGTAGTGAGCTGACTTCTGACGTCGCTGACATGCGGGTGGAGGTCCCCAACGTGAGTCCTCAGACCAGTGGCGGGGCTGCGGACCTCCGGCACCTGCTGCTGCTGCTGCGACCTGACATCCGACATCTGTGACCTGATCTCGGACATCTGCGACCTCATGTCCGTCATTTGCGACCTCATATCCGGGATCGGCGACCTCATGTCTGTGACTTGCGACCTCATCTCGGCGACGGGGGAACGCATGTCGGTGACCTGCTGGGCGCGGAGGTCGGTGTGCTGGGTCTCCTTGTGCCGACGGAGGTCCACCTTGCGCTGGAACGCCCGTCCGCACAGGTCGCAGGAGAAGGGCTTGAAACCCGTGTGTTTCCTGCTGTGGGTGATGAGGTTCGACGACTGGCTGAACGCCTTCCCGCACACCGTGCACTTGTGCGGCTTCTCACCTGTAGGTGCAGGGGAAAAGAAAAATTAGCCACAGGGTAGAAATGGGGGAATAATTAGTTACTAGAGGGTACAAATGGGGGAATAATTAGTTACTGGAGGGCACAAATGGGGGAATAATTAGTTACTGGAGGGTACAAATGGGGGAATAATTAGTTACTGGAGGGCACAAATGGGGGAATAATTAGTTACTGGAGGGCACAAATGGGGGAATAATTAATTACTCGAGGATATAAATTTAGTCACAGGTATTAAGAAGGCAGAAATGGGGACATTTGATCAGCGTTAATCGCGTTTAGAACTGAGAGGAAATTTAGTTACAGGGTGGAAATGAAAGAAGGAATGATCCAAGTGAATAAAATGAAAGCTGGAATAGTCCCCCTGCATTCATAAGTCCTTAAAGGAGACAGGAGCCACCACAGGGTAAGACGCCATTAAAACTTTTAGCAATTATTTAAATGGAGAAGTGAAGTGCAGAGCGAGAAAAGGCGTTTAAAGTTAATTAAAAGTTTGTTAAGGTAGAGGTGAGCCAGAGACGGTGGAACTTTTTCCCCGCTCAAGATTATTTACATGAAAGCTTTAATACAGAGGTCAAGGAACGTTAGCAGTCAACATAACTCAGAAATATTCAGGGAAAGATGTGGTGCAATCTTTCGCGGTGAGGCAGAAAGGGAAGTAGAGTGAGTGGTAGAAAGTAGAAAGTAGAGTGCCATCCCTGAGTGGAGGCACTCCGCACCCCCAACCCCTAACTTAAGGGGGTGTGGGGTGTCTCCACTCAGGCTTTACGGTTGCTTTTCCCATACAGTACATAGCGGATGTTGACCCATCCACACACTAGAAAATGAAGACAATCGACTTGAGAATGGTCCAGGACGGATCGAAACGTCGTCGTCCCTTCATTTTCTAGTGTGTGGTCTGGTCAACATACTTCAGCCACGTTATTGTGACTCACCGCCTGTACATAGCGGATGTGTGTTTGTGTCTTTGGGGTCATCTTCTGGTTTCTCATAGGCGGCCACTGGAAGGCTGATTAAGGTTCAAGTATGTTTATTGAGACGATAAAATACATCTTAAAGGGATAGAGTAGCTTCCCATCAAACACACACCGAAACTACGACGTTGGTACAACGTTCGAACAAGTTTTAACACCTCCTAACCAGTTATAACAACTAATATAGCAAGTTGTAACAACGTTCTAATACGTCATAAACACGTTAAGCCAAGATGTAACAACTTTATTACAAGTTGCAACAAGCGGAAAATAGAGACAATTACGGTTTGTGTTTCCAGGGTTAGGCTATTCCCCCCCCCCCCCCCTGCCTGTTAAGGTTCCTCTAGGCCAGGTGCTGGCGACCTGTCCCCTAGGAGGTAATCCACAACAGTTGAATAATTCCCAGGTACTACTCCTAGATAGAGGCATGAGGTGAAAGGACTCATGCCCAACCGTCTCTTTCCCATGCAAGGGAGCGACCCCGGGATCCTTGGTTGTGAGTAGAGGACGTAGACCGCTGCGCCAAGGGAGCCTACTTTGGGAAGACGGCACTAAATTTGCGGTTATGACGGCGCTAAATAACCAGAGCGAGTTATCAGGGAGAAAAAGTACTACTCTGCTCATCCTGTTTCTTAAATTTATTTTAATTAAATTCAGTAGTGTAAATCCTCACCCACAGGGTGCTGGTGATACACACTAGGAACCTCCCCCCCCCCTAGGACCACTGAAGGGGAGGTTCTTCTCCACTTTGTGACGAGCAAGAAGAAAGTGGCGCTTTGTGATACAAAGAAATTTGACACACAGATGCGCTACATATCTTTCTTCTGTTCTTATGGCCTAGTTTACAAGTCCCTCCCCCCCCCCTCGCCGAGTAGCCAACACGGGACCCAAGATTTACGTAAGGAAGGACAGATTACATTAAATGGGGTGATCCACGACACGGAAATAAAGATGGAAACTGAACACTGAGAGAGAGAGATTGAGAAGGAACGTTTGCAACAGTAAGCGAGTTTCATAGTGCATGGCATGTGCTCAATTAAGAGACTCCATGCAAACATTACCTATAAACCATAAATGTGAACTGTTACATACAGTGTCATGTTGTTGTAATAATAATAATAATATTATTAATTTTTTGGATTATAGTTATAAATTTATATTTATAGTTATAAAACGCTGAGGCAGCGTATTATTATTATTATTATTATTATTATTATGTGGGTCAAAAGTAGATATAATCAATCCCAGCTCTGATTAGGACTGCCGATAGAATATTAAAGAGGCGGGTCCAGGTACTGTATGAAGTCCAAATCCCCACACACACACATCTAGGAGAGAACAGCGAGGTGATTGCTCGCTCCCTCGCTCACACGCACACCCACACACACAAAAGCAGGAGTTTCGAAGAGACGCTCGGGGCGTTAAATGTTCCAAAGCTAGAAGAAAAAGAAGAGATATGATCACCACTTACAAAATAATAACAGGAATCTACCAAATTGACAGAAGAATTCCTGTAACCGGCAACCTGGAGAAGAAAGAGGTCATAGATTCAAGCTAAAGAAATAAAGGGACCGACAGAATATTTGAGAGTTTTCTTTTGCAAACAAGAGTTTTTTTTTATTATTATTATTTTCTACCACAGACGTGGCCACACATTTACAATGCTAACCATCATATATACATTTTCTTCTGTCCTCCATGGACAGGGTTAGTTGGACCAAGTCAAGTGAGAAGGTGGTGGAGGCCCAAATAGGTGAGTGTACACACAGACACACACACACACACACAGACACACACACACACACACAGACACACACACACACACACAGACACACACACACACACACACACACACACACACACACACACACACAGACACACACACACACACACACACACACACAGACACACACACACACACACAGACACACACACACACACACAGACACACACACACAGACACACACACACACACACACACACACACACACACACACACACACAGACACACACACACACACACACACACACACACACACACACACACACACACGCACGCACGCACACACACACACACACACACACACACACACACACACACACACACACACACACACACACTAATATAAGCAGTACACAAGCACATTCACAATCTCTCACCCAACATTACACTTTCCTCCCTCATACCGCTCCACATCCCCCACCATCCACCACCATCCCCCACCATCCCCCACCATCCACCACCATCCACCCTTCCTCCCCACTTAAGGAGATCCCTCCCCAATGTCAGGGGAGAAAAAGTGGATCTTTAAGAATGTTGTGAGAATTAAGTAAGAAACCCTTAAGAGCATTAATTAGCAACAAATTATTTTGTGACTTCACTGCCCCATGCCACGAGTGCTGGTATAATGCCAGTGATTATGTCATTCATTATTATTGTTGAGCGTCTAATGTCGTGTTGACTCGTATTTGAGGGAGATGACCTGTGAGATATTGTTGCATGGCGAGTGACAGTTATTAAGAGGTAGGCGCCAGGTTGTCTGCCTCCCTGAAGCAGCGTTTATGGTATTGTAGTCAGAGGGCCTCAGCCTATTGCAGAGACGCTCTGTCACTAGGTACACTTCTGATTGGCTGGTAGTGTTTGTTTCCCCTCCAAGAGGGCGAGCATCCTTGTGGTCGTGCTTCGGTAAGTTGTCGTGTAGGGGTGAGAGCAAGCGGACGGGAGCACAACTTTGAATGGGATTGGGTGGTTGTAAATAGGAGCTGCCTCGTATGGGCCAATAGGCCTTCCGCAGTTACCTTTGTTCTTATGTTCTTAACTCAGGGACATGGTGTCGTAAGTAGGGTTCCGCTTGTGGACAAGCTATAGTTTATCTTGCCCAGTCGTGTATAGTCCTCGGCACAGTGGTATGTTGCTTGTGAAGGCGGTGTGCGTGATCCACTGACCACCCAGGCTACTTGTCCAGTGACTACCTCTCCTCCCTGTCACTACACACGTCTTCTGTGTGTGTGTGTGTGGCCCACGTCTCTCTCTCCGACCCCTGCAACCTTTCCCTCTTGCGGGAATGTTCGGCTTCCTGCCACTTGAGTCTAGTCTATCCCGTGTGTGTTGTGTGTTAGTGTGTGTGTGAGTGTGTTGTGTGTTAGTGTGTGTGTGAGTGTGTTGTGTGTTAGTGTGTGTGTGAGTGTGTTGTGTGTTAGTGTGTGTGTGAGTGTAAAAGCAAGCACGACCCAGTTTTCTATTTGCAGTGCATTCAGGGGATACTACATCACCCATTGTTGCTTCGCCTACCGGGGCCATAAACCGACCAGCAGCACCAACAGCTGGTTTCCCTCTGCATTAATCCTGCAAAACTAGAGCAGACTCAACACAATATTGTCCCACACACCTTCATATTGTACGGGTGTTTGTAGGTATAGAAAAGAAGTGTACCAATTATTTTGAGTGTGACTCTTGATCTATTGTAACATTGTCGTCCATTTGTTTATGATCTACTGCGCTGCCCCGAGTGTTTGATAACTTATTGTAAGTAGCCTTTCTCCACTACCCACTGTTTCTTTCCCTACGATCACCATCACCACCCCACCACCACAACCCGTCACCCCACCACCACCATAACCCCTCACCCCACCACCACCATAACCCCTCACCCCACCACCACCACCACCACCACCACCCCCACCACCACCACCACCACAACCACCACCACCACCACCACCACCACCACCACCACCACTCCAATTTGTAATGCTGGCCAAGTTGGAGGTGAGAGCGGAGCGAGACTTGTCTTATTATGTAGGGCCGCATCGTTAAGAGTATTCAGGATGAACTAATCATTTTAATGCCGCTGAGTGAATTACCTCGGTTAAACGCCACCAGCTAATTACCACGAGTGTTGGCGAGAGGGAGGAGTGTTGGGGGAGAGGATGGGGAGAGGGAGGAGTGTTGGGGAGAGGATGGGGAGAGGGAGGAGTGTTGGGGGAGAGAGAGAGAGAGAGGGGTGAAGGGGGGGAACAGAGGATGAAGAGAAGGCAGCAACACAAGATGGTGATCTTTGTGAAGGTGATGGTGACGATGATGATGATGGTGACGATGATGATGGTGAAGTAACTATGATGTAGTATGGGTGGAGGAAGAGTACCTTCAAGGAGGGAAACACAAGGTGAGTGGGAAGGGAGGAGAGAGAGAGAGGCGGAAACTGCAGTAAAAGGCATGATAAGAAGGAACGGGAGAAAGAGCACAGTGTCTATGATCTGTCTTTCACAGTACAAAGAGAGTGAAGAGGAAACCTTAACTCAGAGAGTAAAAGAAAAGGAAGGATTGAGAAAGATTTTAGTGTCAGAAAAGAGAGGGGGCTGATGAGTGTCTCTAAAGAGAGGCAAGTGATGAGTGAGTCTGGAGAGCGGGAATGATGAGTACAGCTAGTGAGAGGGGACTGCTGAGTGTCTGGAGAGAGGGGAACGGTGAGGGGGAAAGAGAGAGGGTATGAAGGAATTAAGGAAAATGAGGAGAGTAAAGGGTTAGGGTGAGGGGAGCAGTTGGACATGAAAAAAAGAGGGCGTAGAAATGAGTGTTGAAGAGTAAGGGGCGAGAGAGAGATGGAAAGCACTAACGAAAGGGGCGTAGAGAACTCAAGCCAGAAATATATAATTTAAAATCAGTTGTGAATACGTAAGTAATGAAATCATGAATAACAGAGAGAGAGAGAGAGAGAGAGAGAGAGAGAGAGAGAGAGAGAGAGAGAGAGAGAGAGAGAGAGAGAGAGAAAGAGGGGGGTGGGAGTCGAAATATTGTTAGGTAATAACATTAGTTAATGACATGATATATGTTGATATACAGTATATTTAGTGAAAATAAACCTAAGCGTTTCCGAACTGAAAAAAATATACAACGTAATGTTTAGTTTTATTATGTAAATAAACGTGAATTTCTAACTCTAAAATGCATTTATTATTTGTAATGGATTAGGATAGGTTGTAGTGGATGTAGCGAGGGATTCTGTGGTCTTTTGTAACTTGAGTGGAATAAGTAACTATCTTAAGTGGAATGAGTGACTATTTTAAGTGGAATGAGTGACTATTTTAAGTGGAATGAGTGACTATTTTAAGTGGAATGAGTGACTATTGTAAGGTGTACGCCTTGATGAGATTATACAGTACTACGAGAACCTTAGACTGGGGTCAGCCATGGGTTCGAGGCCCGCCCAAGACACTACCTGAAAGTGGAAAAGAAAATGGGATCACACCACCAGCTGAAATTACGTTAACCAAACATTGAAAGATCCTCCTAAGAAAAGACCATTGTAAAGGCGCCCGTTACGTTCATGCTGGGCACACTGCTCGGCCACTGTGACAGCCTCTACACTGTCCACAACACCTGCTTTCAGGTGTTTTAGCGTCTCCAGGTGTTTTACCTTCTCATGGAGACCTTAATTGGTTCACCAATTACCTTCTCCTTTTATTTGAATTGGTAACCTGACTGGCCGGCAGTGTTGGGGAGGGGACACGGCGCACTATATCTGAGGGCCAGACCTCTTTGGTAAATATATTAATTTATGCATTTAAATTCTCTTTTAATATACCCGGAGGAAATCGTCTCAGGGAAGTGTCTTTAGCATTATTCTTTGCAGTGTTGCAGTTAATAGTGCTAAAGATGCTCTCCCAGGGTGTTTAGGAGCTTCCTGCACATAAGCGACCCGTCGATTCCATTCTTGGCTTCACTTAGGTCAACTGTAGAACGAATTATATCTTGTGTGTGAAACTTGTTTTCTTGGGCTGAGCTTTGAGCGAACTCTAACATTAGGTCTCCTCAGTTCTGGCCGCTCAAACCTTTGTGCATGGGTTCCACGGATCTTCTGAGAATGCTGATTTCTTCTTCATGAGGGTATTTTTTTTTCTACCACAAACGTGGCCACACATTTACAATGCTAACCAGCATATATACATTTTCTTCTGTCCTCCATGGACAGGGTTAGAGATGTGTTAAACATATTGTTCAAGGGTTTATTGAACAATCAACCACAGAAGGTGATTCGGTGCTTTTAAAATGCAAAGCTAACCTAAGGAAAGTTAGCTAATTGTTAGCTAAGCTAACAATTTCATGAGGGTATTGATCGACAGACCCTTCCTCGGTCTCATAAGGAGCCATATATTCCATCCACCTTGATTTTTGTGATACACAGGCTGGTACAGGAGCGGACGACGTTTGTCAGCATAGGACAAAGGGTTAGGCACCGAGCGACCTGGTGACGTGCACGAAGACGGAGTATGGTCAAATCGTACACAAGACGATTCGACAAACCTCGTTTTGTGTCTGTTAAAACTATGTATTGTTAAATTAGGATGTATTAGTTTAGGTTTGACAATATTCGACTATGTTAGGTTAGACTAGGGTGTGTTAGCCTCGGTCAGGTTAGGTTGGGTAAGGCTAGGTAAGTATTTCACGTCCATTGGCGAACGGACATGAAATGGACATTTCGTGTCCATTGAGTTCGATGTGAATTGAACCCCCAAGAATGACTGCTAGCTTGGCCCCTTCAAGGCGTTCATCGCATTAACTGTCTTCCATCCAGGGATTGGATCTGCTGCATTAAGGTGTTGGCAGCTTTGTGTGCATGTCGTCCTCTGGTCTCAACACAGCCAGTCCTCCCAAGGTTTCCCAACGTCAAGAAACTGTAGTACTAAAGTGCCCTTATCATTACCTACAAGAGAACCCATAATAGAACACGGGACAATGTCAATTTCGCGAGCCGCGACCACGTTCTAGTACGATGATTTTTGGCCTTAGAGTATACGTCAACATGCGACGCTCTGTTAAGAGGACGGGTTGGTCAAGAGAGTGAAGGGAGGTCATATGAGTGATTCTTCCCTGGTCGTGACCCCGGGAGAAACTGGTGCAGGAAATGCTGCTCCCTCATGTGTGTGCATTCCACATGTAAAGTAAATAGTTACTTCTTGAGAGAAGCTAGGCTCCTCTACCGGATTCTGGCATTGATAATGAAACTATATGTTTAACAGATCTCTCAACCTGTCCATGGAGGACAGAAGAAAATGTATATATGCTGCTTAGCATTGTAAATGTCTGGCCACGTCTGTGGTAGATAATAATAATAATAATAATAATAATAATAATAATAATAAACATGCTTTGGATAACATTACAACTGTGTTTTACATATTAAGGTTTATGCTGTTTTGTTATGTATGTTTTATTATTATTATTATTATTATTATAATTATTATTATTATTATAATTATTATTATTATAATTATTATTATTATAATTATTATTATTATAATTATTATTATTATAATTATTATTATTATAATTATTATTATTATAATTATTATTATAATTATTATTCTTATAATTATTATAATTATTATTATTATTATATATGGTGTTATTTTTATCGCATTTATTGGGCGACAGTAACCTCGATATTACGGCACCCGAGGTATTATTTGGTTGCAACTGAAGTCCGTATTTTCTCATATCCTTCATTTCTTCTCCTTTGCTACCCGTCATCACCACTCACTACCCGTCATCACCACACACTACCCGTCATCACCACACACTACCCGTCATCACCACACACTACCCGTCATTACCACACACTACCCGTCATCACCACACACTACCCGTCATCACCACACACTACCCGTCATCACCACACACTACCCGTCATTACCACACACTACCCGTCATCACCACTCACTACCCGTCATCACCACTTATTACCCGTCATCACCACACACTACCCGTCATCACCACACTCACTACCCGTCATCACCACACACTACCCGTCATCACCACACACTACCCGTCATCACCACTCACTACCCGTCATCACCACTCACTACCCGTCATCACCACACACTACCCGTCATCACCACTCACTACCCGTCATCACCACACACTACCCGTCATCACCACTCACTACCCGTCATCACCACACACTACCCGTCATCACCACACACTACCCGTCATCACCACACACTACCCGTCATCACCACACACTACCCGTCATCACCACACACTACCGTCATCACCACACACTACCCGTCATCACCACTCACTACCCGTCATCACCACTCACTACCCGTCATCACCACACACTACCCGTCATCACCACACACTACCCGTCATCACCACTCACTACCCGTCATCACCACTCACTACCCGTCATCACCACACACTACCCGTCATCACCACACACTACCCGTCATCACCACTCACTACCCGTCATCACCACTCACTACCCGTCATCACCACTCACTACCCGTCATCACCACACACTACCCGTCATCACCACACACTACCCGTCATCACCACACACTACCCGTCATCACCACTCACTACCCGTCATCACCACACACTACTCGTCATCACCTCAGTCAATATCACCTTACGCTTCAAGTTTTCATATCTGCTCAATTACTCAAGTCCTTCACTCTTCCTTATCAACTCTCAACCCTCCTCTCTTCCATATTCATCACACCTCATTCCTGCCCTCATTCGCCCTCACCGCACTCCATCCATTCCCTGTCCTCCCCCTTCCCCATCCCTCCCCCCATCCTTACAAAAAGTGTCATTCCCTCCACGGCCCATCAAGTAGGTGACCCCCACCACATTCACTACACAATCATTACACATCATACACACACCATCACCTTCCATTATTATCCCACAGGCCTTCCTCTCCTCTCTCTCTCTCTCTCTCTCTCTCTCTCTCTCTCTCTCTCTCTCTCTCTCTCTCTCTCTCTCTCTCTCTCTCTCTCTCTCTCTCCTCCGTCCAGAATTTGCGCAAATCCACATTAAATCCAGGATAAAGACGCGTATGGAGGGGCGTGTGGGAGAGAGAGAGAGTGTTGAGAGAAGAGGCAGAGAACATATGTAAGAGAGAGTGAGTTAATGGAGGAGCAGATGGAGAGGGGAGAGAAGTTGGGGGAGGAGGGAAGGGAGGAGGGGAAGAGGGAGGGTAAGGGAGGAGGGGAGAGGGGGGGGCGGGAGTACCAAAAAAATCAAGAACTAAGCCCCAACTAGATGTAAAAGTAATTTGCTAATTAGTTCCCGAATTTTGACATGGCGCAGCTAACTTTTGACACTGGTGGAGAAAAAGGCACAGGTCGGGAATTAGTGTATGAGGCCGTGGAACGGGGGAGGGGGGGGGGGAGGAGGAAGGGGGAGAAGAAAGGCCTGAGGTGAATGTGGAATGGAAAGGGTGGAGAGGGCGGGGGAGGTGGAAGGAAAAGGGACGGAAGTATGGAAGGTAAGGGGTGGTGGGATGGGGGGAGGATAGAAGGAGGGGTGGGAAAGGATAGAAGGGTTGAGAAAGGGAGGGAAAACTTGGAAAGGGTGATGGAGAGAGGGAGGAGGAAGAGGAGTGGAGGAGAAAGAATAGGGTTCATGTTAATGAGGAGGAAGAGTTTGAGTAAGAGGTTTATGGGGTTTGATAAACTCCCCCGTAAACTGGGGTTTACCTTAACCCCCGCCCTGTTATCTGGGATTTGCGGAAACTCCACCCCATTAACTGACATCTGGGTTATCTCACCCACGCCCTCAGTAATGGCTGTTACCTTGCAGCGTTAACTGGCATCTTTATTAAACCTGTTTTGTCCGTCAACTGGCGGCCCTTTTGATCTCTGCCGTTAACAGCTCTGTTGATACCACTATCGTTAACCTGTGCCACCCACGCCCTCACCATCACCCACGCCCTCACCATCATTCACGCCCTCACCATCACCCACACCCTCACCATCACCCACACCTTCACCATCACCCACGCCCTCACCATCACCCACACCACCCACGACCTCACCATCACCCACGCCTTCACCATCACCCACATCCTTACCATCACTCACACCACCCACACCCTCACCATCACCCACACCACCCACACCCTCACCACCACCCACACCCTCACCATCACCCACGCCCTCACTGTCACCCACGCCCTCACCATCACCCACGACCTCACCATCACCCACGACCTCACCATCACCCACACCACCCACGCCCTCACCATCACCCACACCCTCACCATCACCCACGCCCTCACCATCACCCACACCTCCCACGCCCTCACCATCACCCACACCCCCACTGCCGGGTGCTCACCATCATCACCATTAGCGTCCCCGGCGGGCAGGAGTTAGCAGGCAAGTGGCGTCAAAGTTGGGGTCCAGGACTCCACCGAGAAATTTAATGCCGACCCAAAAACTCCCGCTGAAGGTTTTAAGCAAATGAAGACGGCCCGTGCCTCCCAGGCCGAAAGTTAATTAATGGTAGATTTTTGTTGAAGCCTGGTGAGGATTGTTGGAGATTTCCCAGGACCTGCTGTTGGTGATTTGTTGGTGGTGCGGTGGTGAGAGGGATGGTGGTTTAGTGGATTGTAGGGGAGGGAATGGTGGTGGTTAGGGGGGCTGAGGATTGTTGTAGTGTTGGTGGTTATGTACACCAGAAATAAATATCTCCTTGATATCCCCAGAGTTAAACTTAATCTGTGTAAACACTCTATGCAAATAAAGGGACCCAGTTTATGGAACTCACTCCCTACTGAATTGAAAAGCTGTCCAACTTTTACATCATTCAAAATCAATACTAAAAAGTTCCTAATTTCATCTTCATAGTTTTCACTTTTTGCCTTAAAATTGCACTGTATCAATTGCTACCCAATCTCCCAACCTTTATGTTCCCAATTTGAACATCTTTACCATTGTGATCATTGCTGTTTTCTTATATGTGCTGCCAATCTGTTGTATGGTGTTTATAAATCTTGTTTATCTGAATCTTTTGCTACCCAGTCTCCCAATCTTTATGTACCCAATCTGAACATCTTTACCATTGTGATCATTGCTGTCTTATATGTGCTGTCAATCTGCTGTATGGTGTCTATTAACCTTGATTAAATTACTAATCAAGCTGTCAATGTAATCAATCAGAGCTTTAATATAACAATGTGCTTTAATATGCCTACTTATCTCTCTCATCTCATTTTTCTCTTGTAATGTATCTTTATCATTCATCAATTCTGATTGAAATTACCTACTTAAAATTATCTGCTAGATTAAGGACCTGCCCGAAACGCTGCGCGTACTAGTGGCTTTACAAGAGTGTAAATACTGTACTATCCAATGTATTCTCACAAACCCAATGTACCTTCTTGTATATATATAAATAAATAAATAAATAAATAAATAAATGTATGTCAATCAATCAATCATCTGTAGGGTTTGTTTGGGTTGGTGTGTGTTTGTAAAGGCTTTAATATATATATATATATATATATATATATATATATATATATATATATATATATATATATATATATATATATATATATATAATATAACCGAAAACTCACACCCCAGAAGTGACTCGAACCCATACTGCCAGGAGCACTATGCATCTGGCGTACAGGACACCTTCACCACTCGACCATCACGACCGTTCAAAAGATGATGGTAGCCGAAGCTCTTTACCCAACCATCCCGACGGCGCTCTAATGGTAATCTTGGGCATAATATTGTATCAAATCATCTCATTCTTTTGGGGCAACACGTGAGGAACACAAATGCAAACATGTTTGTATTTTGGCTTCTTCTCCGGCCCCGACAACGGCGGTCTCCGGGTTTCGAGTCCCTGTGCCCTTTTTCACCAACTTCGAGGTCATTCCCGGAGCTCACAGTTCCTGCGACGCCGCTGGAACCAATCGTATCGGCGTTTGTCTTTCCATTGGAGACTTTCGGCGCCGTGGAGAGGGGGAGACCTGCTGCATGGGTAACAGCTTCTCCCCCATATCAACCTACCCTGGCTTCACGCCCTGGTGAGGCCACTCCAGACCGACAACCAGAGCGTAACACCATAGTCTCCTGAGACTGATGGATGCCTACTACTACTACTATTACTAAGATACTAAAATATTAAACCTTCGTACTTTAAAAGTCCACGGGAAGCCTTTTACAAATTCGTATTTAACCAATTGTGATCTTAAAATTAGAATTCTAACTTTAAAATTATCACCTCTTAAGTTATTAACTTTAAATTGTAATTTGAACTTATTATTATTATAATAAGATGTTAGCGTTAAAGTTCAATCAACAATTAAACTGTTCCTAACGAATACAAAATGAAACTGTACCAACAAATCTCATCCTCTTTACTATAAATAATTCGTGTTATTTCGTAAAAAAAAATTAACCTTAATTAACGAAAAAAATGTCAATCTTGTAGAAGCTTATAATAATCTAAACTTTGAACTTTACAGTTATTAAATTGATTTTCAAGTATCATGATCTTTAAACAAATTCAATGTAACATTTACAAAAAAATCTCAAATCTTGCAACAAATGCAAGCTGACATTACAAACATATTAATCTTTAAAACACATGTAAATTAACATTAAACAAAATGTCGTAATCTTCACACAAATATCTAAAAGTGACTTTTTTTTAAAAAGCCTCGTAATTCTAACTTTAAAAATTTGATAATAGTAACTTTTTTTTCTAACAAATACTGCGAATATGACCAGCTGTTGAAGTCTGTAATAGCCAGCGGCATTTAAAAAAGGCGGTTCGTGTCGCGAGTCTAGGATAAGTTAGGATAAAAATGTCGAATAACTAAATTGGAAAATGGAAGGTTTGGGACGGACGGGAACGGAATGCGACTCGTTTATTAACCTCGTTCTCGTTGGGCGTGTTTAGTCTGTCTGGAGGCTGATCCCTGTCTGTTTATTCTGTCTGGAGGCTTGAGCCCTGTCTGTTTTTCTGTCTGGTGTCTTGAGCCCTGTCTGTTTATTCTGTCTGGAGGCTAATCACTGTCTGTGTTTCTGTCCGGAGGCTAATCCCTGTCTGTGTTTCTGTCTGGAGGCTAATCCCTGTCTGTTTTTCTGTCCGTTACTAATTTACCTGTCCATATGCATCCCCCCCCCCGCCCATCCATCCTGTTCTGGCTGTACTTATAGTAACGATGAGGACCATAGTACACATACCGACGTACAACGCATTTAGAAAGTAAAAATCGAACCTTTGAATTTGGCCAAATCGGAAAAGATTTTCTATTTACGTTGCAAAGACAAAGTAACCTAACCTAACCTTCTTAGGCCGAGTATACGCCATCTGAGGCCTAATATAGTACATATGTGTACTATAATAGGCCTAGGAATATTTAAGTTTGTTTTTTAGCTTCATTTTTTGGGGGGAGGGGGGGAGGGAAGATTCTATGAGGTGGATAGTACAGAATTCTACTATCTTATTGGTTAGTACGTCAACGTTTGTACTATGGTGCACAGAGTTATAAAAAGTACTACCTAAAGAGGAGGATTGGTTGATTCCCTGTCTATCCACTCTTATTGTTTGGTGTCTTTTTTTTTTTTTTTTTGCCCGTCTATTGGCACGTTTCTGTCAGTCCAGTCCAGTCCTCTGTCTGCTTTTTTTTTTGGTTTTGCTCTCGTAATTTTTTGTTTTATTTAACTTTGCCAAACTGTGACGAGTAAATTATGAGACTTCAGACTAGTGAATGTTGATAGCGAGGTTAGCCTCTCTCTCTCTCTCTCTCTCTCGCTCTCTCTCTCTCTCTCTCTCTCTCTTTCTCTCTCTCTCTCTCTCTCTCTCTATCTCTCTCTCCGACAGCACCCATCTCACCCGGAATCCATCGATATCGTCTCTCCCTCTCTCTCTCTCCATCTCTCCCTCTCTCTCTCTCCCTCTCTCTCTCTCTCTCCTCTCTCTCTCTCTCTCTCTCTCTCTCTCTCTCTCTCTCTCTCTCTCTCTCTCTCTCTCTCTCTCTCTTCTCTCCTCCTCTCTCTCTCTCTCTCTCTCTCCTCTCTCTCTTCTCTCTCTCTCTCTCTCTCTTTATTCTCTCTCTTCTCTCTCTCTCTCTCTCTCTCTCTCTCTTCTCTCTCTCTCTCTCTCTCTCTCTCTCTCTCTCTCTCTCTCTCTCTCTCTTTCTCTCTCTCTGAATGACAAAGAGCCACATTCCGTCATTCGTCTTAACTCGAAATAAATAATATTTTCATGGAGTATCAGCCTATATAATCAACTTTTTGCAGGCTGACTTATCGTATAGATATATGGGAAGGGACATGTATATTCATACATGGGGGAAGGAAAATATGTATACATTTATGGAACGGGAACCGATTTTATGCTGCATCTATGGGGCGGAACTTATGTATAAATATTTGGAGAATGAAAAATGTATGCAGATCAGTTCCACAGTCAGTCAATTAGTCTGTCTAGGCATCACTCAAGTCAGACGTGGTGTACTCCCATTACATTTCTAATTTGAATTCTCTAATTTTATATCTAATTTCTCCATTACCACCCATTAGAATGGCCGGCCAGCCAGTACGCCCAAAAGCCCGGTCCCAATGGTTTTGTGTCGGCATCCGCGTCTCTCAAAACTTTAATGGAAAACACGCGTAAAAATGATGCTCGCAGTTTGCCAGACATTGTCGTTATCAATCTGAAGTTGGTGGATCCTACTCGCTCGAACTTAACACGTTCCGTCCCTGCATGTGGATGGGGTGAGGGGCGAGTGGCGTCAGGACGGGTCAGCAAGGACAGCTGCTGCTGCTGCTGAGGTCAGGAGACAGAGAGAGACAGAGAGAGAGCTGGAGATAGCACTGAGTGCAAGCTGCGCCGTCGACCAAAACACACACATATTACTTATAAAGGTCAGACCATAGAAATGACAACACGGAAATTAAAAAGTTAATTTCGAGAAGAAAAGCTGAAGGAGCACGGGGCAGGAATGAGGATCAAGAGGGCAGGAGGCAAGGAGGAGGAAGAAGAGGGCAAGAGGCATATAGGAGGAAGAAGAGGGTAAAGGCAAGGAGGAGGAAGAAGAGGGCAAGAGAGAAGGAGGAAGATGAAGAGGGCAGTAAGACGAAAAACGATAAAACGCCTCAAGAAAGCAATACAAACACCTTAGAAGAATAACAGAGAGAAGAGCGGAAGCAAAACGGGGCTTAAAACATGATACAGAAATCAGACGAGAGAGAGCATGTCAACAGACCCTGACAGAACACAGCAGATCCTCAAGCAGTCGGGAGAGAACACGTAGGCAGCAGTAAAGCTGTTAAAAGACAAGACAAATAAGGAAAGCAAGTTGCCCGCCCTCTGGTGGTGACTGAGACAAAGTTAGTCACCAGCCGCCCGCCCTCTGGTGGTGACTGAGACAAAGTTAGTCACCAGCCGCCCGCCCTCTGGTGGTGACTGAGACAAAGTTAGTCACCAGCCGCCCGCCCTCTGGTGGAGACTGAGGCAAAGTTAGTCACCAGCCGCCCGCCCTCTGGTGGTGACTGAGGCAAAGTTAGTCATCAAGCCGCCCGCCCTCTGGTGGTGACTGAGACAAAGTTAGTCACCAGCCGCCCGCCCTCTGGTGGTGACTGAGGCAAAGTTAGTCATCAAGCCGCCCGCCCTCTGGTGGTGACTGAGGCAAAGTTAGTCATCAAGCCGCCCGCCCTCTGGTGGTGACTGAGACAAAGTTAGTCATCAAGCCGCCCGCCCTCTGGTGGTGACTGAGACAAAGTTAGTCACCAGCCGCCCGCCCTCTGGTGGTGACTGAGGCAAAGTTAGTCATCAAGCCGCCCGCCCTCTGGTGGTGACTGAGACAAAGTTAGTCATCAAGCCGCCCGCCCTCTGGTGGTGACTGAGACAAAGTTAGTCATCAAGCCGCCCGCCCTCGACGCCACCAAAGTTGTTAAATTGTAATTGGAAAAGTTTCAGTAATTTTGGGAGATGATCGTCCGGGTTGATTTTAGTGTGAGATTGTTAGTACGGTAAAGTTGACGATTAGGCGACCTCTTGTGTGTGTTGTGTAGGGGGAGGGGGGGGGGAGGACCTCTTTGTTGTGTTGTGTAAGGGGAGAGGGGGGGGAGGACCTCTTGTTGTGTGTACCAAAACTGGGGGGGGGGGATTTCTGGCTGTGTGTGTTGTGTAGGTGTAAAGGCAATTTACAAATTTGGTATTTGGTGTCAGTTGTAGCGTGTGATTGGTATCACTTGCAACCAGCAAGAAGCTGGAACAGCAAACAACCGGGAACTGGAAGCGAGGGAGTGGAGGGATGGGGGGGATGTCATTGGGTGGGGGGGGCTGTGACGCTATTGATAATTACTGGTAACTGCCGGTCACGGAGCGCTAATTGCTACCAGGGGCGAGGAACAGGTGACGTCATTGTCACATTAACCGCTCCAAAAC
Source organism: Procambarus clarkii (assembly GCF_020424385.1). Lineage (NCBI taxonomy): Eukaryota > Metazoa > Arthropoda > Malacostraca > Decapoda > Cambaridae > Procambarus > Procambarus clarkii. The sequence continues at coordinate 12,196,255 of NC_059616.1, read as the reverse complement.
CCGCTTTTTTTTTATCTCTGCTACATGATTGGCAAATTAATTGCGGGGCTTTTAACTGAGTTGGCAGAATTGGATTGTGAGGCGGGGATCCGGTGGGATTAAGACAAGACTCGCGACTAGACAGATGGGAGTCATGCTTCACGAGTCAAGATGTCAGCATCCTGGAACCCGTAAATATTCCACTGATACCTACAAGAATCTTGGAAAACTTAAAAACCTCCAAGATGCTCTCTAGCATCCCAGAAAACCTTAGAATTCCCTAGATTCAACAACATCCCCGTAAAACATAAAAAATCTCAAGATACTTATATGAATCCATTAAAATTTAAAAATTCCAAATATACCTTTATAATTCCGTAAATGATTTTTGTTTAATTTCCAAGACACTTACCAGAGCCTCGGAAAACTTTAAAATTGCTAAGGTATCAGGAAGTAATAATTTCCCATATGAACAGCAGTGTGTGTGTGGAAGAGAAACGATGGACCCGCAACACCTTGTATCATCTCGGTCGAGCAGGACTCGAAGCATTCCCTCAAGAGTGTTCCCAAAGTGGGGGTAAATCGTGGCCACATTACGTCAGCAGGTCCGGCAATACTCGAGCAAAACATGTGTCTATTTGGCGCAGATGGCCACACCGGACCTCTGTCCCTCGAAGGAGGACACGCCAAGCTCTATTAACATTACCAATAACTCCACCCAAGAGGGAAATATGGGTGGATCATTCGGCTTTATTATTTCAATGGCATTTAGACTAGGTGGGTAGTTGTGCAGCACGTGAGATATTTGTATCTGATACTAGCAGAGGGAAGCCCACCCATGACTACATTACTCATGTAATGTAGGATATGTGAGGATATTATACATGGGGGAACATATACATATCCCCTTATGTGAGGATATTATACATGGGGGAACATATACATATCCCCTCATGTGAGGATATTATACATGGGGGAACATATACGTATCCCCTCATGTGAGGATATTATACAGGGGGAAACATATACATATCCCCTCATGTGAGGATATTATACATGGGGGAACACCACCCATCAGGACATTACGCATGAGGACCTCACCCATCAGGACTTTAACCATGGGGACTCCCACCCCCATCCACGAGGACATTATCCATTGGGAACCTCACCAAAGAGGGATATTTCTCAGAAGACACCTCATGCAGAGAACGCCTCATTCAGGGGGACCCCATCCAGACCTTAATCATGGGGAAGGAGGACCTGGGTAATGACCCAGGAACCTGGGCCCGGCGGCTACTCATCCAGGCACGTCCAAGGGGTTCCAAACCTGTGGCTTTCAGTCAGAGACAACCTTTTAAGGAAGACTTCTTCCAAATGAAGTCTACCCAAGGGACCCACACCCAGGGGCAGACACAAGCAGGGGGGGGATTCTACCCGTCTCCCCTTGCTACTCTGATGAGGAATCCTCACTCAAGGGTAAAGCCCTCCCCAGGAAAGACCTAAGATGGAAATGCAAAGAGAAAACATTTAAATTGATGAAAAGTAAAGATAAAATATCCATTTTTCTTTAGCGAAAAACTTGTTGCGGTGTTAAGATTCTAATGAACATAAGGGGTATAAGCCTCTAACACACGAGGGAGTTGGTCAGGCATTATCGATCACATCTTTGAAACAGGAAGAGGAAAATTTAAAGATAGTGGTTTGTGTCATTTTTGATGCCGGTGAAAAATATTCCAGATAAGAGATGTAATCAGTCCATTCATCTTGCTAGGGAGGTATGTCTCGTCGTGTCTTGTGTCGTGTGTGTATGTGTGTCGTGTGTGTGTGTGTGTGTGTGTGTCGTGTGTGTGTGTCGTGTTACCTGGTTGATGGGGTTCTGGGAGTTCTTCTACTCCCCAAGCCCGGCCCGAGGCCAGGCTCGACTTGTGAGAGTTTGGTCCACCAGGCTGTTGCTTGGAGCGGCCCGCAGGCCCACATACCCACCACAGCCCGGTTGGTCCGGCACTCCTTGGAGGAATAAATCTAGTTTCCTCTTGAAAATGTCCACGGTTGTTCCGGCAATATTTCTTATGCTTGCTGGGAGGACGTTGAACAACCGCGGACCTCTGATGTTTATACAGTGTTCTCTGATTGTGCCTATGGCACCTCTGCTCTTCATTGGTTCTATTCTACATTTTCTTCCATGTCGTTCACTCCAGTACGTTGTTATTTTACTGTGTAGATTTGGTACTTGGCCCTCCAGTATCTTCCAGGTGTATATTATTTGATATCTCTCTCGTCTTCTTTCTAGTTAGTACATTTGGAGGGCTTTGAGACGATCCCAATAATTTAGGTGCTTTATTGCGTCTATGCGTGCCGTATATGTTCTCTGTATTCCCTCTATTTCAGCAATCTCTCCTGCTTTGAAGGGGGAAGTGAGTACTGAGCAGTACTCAAGACGGGACAACACAAGTGCCTTGAAGAGTACAACCATTGTGTACTCTTCAGGCACTTGTGTTGTCCCGTCTTGAGTACTGCTCAGTACAGTGTGTGTGTATATGTGTGTGTGTGTGTGTGTGTGTGTGTGTGTGTGTGTGTGTGTGTGTGTGTGTGTGTGTGTGTGTGTGTGTGTGTGTGTGTCGTGTGTGTGTATGTGTGTCGTGTGTGTGTTTGTGTGTGTGTGTGTGAGTGTGTGTGTGTCGTGTGTGTGTATATGTGTATGTGTGTCGTGTGTGTGTGTGTGGTGTGTGTGTGTGTGTGTGTGTGTGTGTGTGGTGTGTGTGTGTGTGTGTATCCGTGTCACTGATACAGCACGTGTCAATAATTCAGAGGTGTGGTTCATGCTTGAGGGCCCCAGGCCAGCACGCCCGCTCTCGCTACACTCTCACGAATTTAATTTTGTGTTTATATATATATATATATATATATATTATATATATATATATATATATATATATATATATATATTTCCTTCCCTGTTTTAAACCTGTTAATTGTGACCTTTCTGTTTGGTGCGTTTATTGTTTGTCTTTTAGCATTGTTGTATTTATTATGGTTGTTTACACACACTTACAAAAACATTGAAATTATGTTACAACAAACACGTAAATAACAAAAGTCTAGTGCACTTGCGTCGTTAACTGTGAATCATCAAAGAATTTCTCTGTGGCAAACGAACATCTGGACGTGACTGTAAAATGTTATTGTTAAAACATGTGATGATATGAGTGAGTAGTGTGGGCGTGTCCACCGTCTTGTACACGTGGAGGTGTGGACTGGTGAGGCTGTAGACTCCTCTTACTCTCTCATGCCTTACCTTGAAGTTACCTTGAGGGGTTTTCGGGGCTTAGCGACCCCGCGGCCCAGTCCTCGACCAGGGCACCTGGTTGCTGGACTAGTCAACCAGGCTGTTGGACTCATGACTATCATGGCAATTCATGGCTATTGAATTAGTGGCCTTTGTACTGAGTGGGGTAACGTTCTTGTGTTGTGGTATATGGCCTAATTGAATGACCCCTAGGTCATATAACACCCCCCCTCCCCCACCTCCTGCACACTTCTCAGGCTACTAGAGGAGTCTCTTATATGCACCTCCCCCCCCCTCACTCTCCTCCTCCGTCTTGCCTGCCCGCCCCAACCCCCGCCACCCTCACCAGCCTCTGCTTCTACGGAAAAATCTAACGTGACATTTAAATTCACAGCAACAGCCGCCTGTCGAATCCCGGCTCCGGGGGGGGGGGGAGTTGGTCAGGCATGAATCACAGTTACGTATCGTTGGGGCTTGCGAGGGGGGGGAGGGAAGGGGGAGAGGGGAGAGGAAAGGATGGGGGGTGGTTAAAAAGAGGTCCGAGGAGAGGCCCATGGGGAGAGGTGGGTAAACGTGGGGCAGGTTAAATGAGGCAGGATGGAGCAGAAAGACTGGGAATGAGGAAAGGTATATGTGTGTGTGTGTGTGTTGACCAGACCTCACACTAGAAGGTGAAGGGACGACGACGTTTCGGTCCGTCCTGGATTATTCTCAAGTCGATATATGTGTACTCACCTAATTGTACTCACCTAATTGTGCTTGCGGGGGTTGAGCTCTGGCTCTTTGGTCCCGCCTCTCAACGGTCAATCAACTGGTGTACAGATTCCTGAGCCTATTGGGCTCTATCATATCTACATTTGAAACTGTGTATGGAGTCAGCCTCCACCACATCACTTCCTAATGTGTGTGTGTGTGTGTGTGTGTGTGGAAGAGGGGGGCACCCCCCCAAAGATAGTTTGGGGTCTGATGGAATGATTGGAGAAGATGATTTGAGAGGAAGGGGTGCAAGGGGATCTCAGGCGGTGGTAGGGGAAGTGAGGAGTGAGGGAGAGGTGTGTGGGGGAATTAGCTTGGGGAAAGTGGGAGGGGAAAAGGATAAGGTGGGTGGGAAAGGGGTGACTGGGTTGCAGAAACGTGACAGGAATCATCGGGTGACTCGAGCCAGGGCAGGGGGGGGGGGGAGGAAGAGAATTATAGGATGAGGATGAGACGAGTGTGTGGGGAGAGGAAAAGGGGTGTGTGGGGTGGGGGTGGGGGGACAAAAAGTAGGTGCAGGGAAAGTGACTAGGACAGGCACAGGGGGTGACAGGCACACAGGGCAGGGAGTGACAGGCACAGGGACCAGGGAGTGACAGGCACAGGGACAGAAAGTGTAAGAGATAACACTGCCTTTATCTTAATATCAACTCTTATTATTTATTACACATGCGTGCTTTACTGTAATATTAATATAAATACTAATTATGATAATACGAAAAGTAATAATAATAATGATATCAATGTTTTGTAATGTTATATCATTTACAATTAGTCTTGCATTTTACAACTGTCAGGGTATATAGCTGATCCATTATATATCTGGTCATCATATTGATATAACTTGCTGATATACCGAGTATGTTGCTTGGGTAAAGACAGGCAGAGGCGGGAGCTTCACTACGCATACTCTCCTCCAGTGTCACATCACCACCACTGGAGGAGCCGGTCGGCCGAGCGGACAGCACGCTGGACTTGTGATCCTGTGGTCCTGGGTTCGATCCCAGGCGCCGGCGAGAAACAATGGGCAGAGTTTCGTTTACCCTAAGCCCCTGTTACCTAGCAGTAAAATAGGTACCTGGGTGTTAGTCAGCTGTCACTGGCTGCTTCCTGGGGGTGGAGGCCTGGTCGAGGACCGGGCCACGGGGACACTAAAAAGCCCCCAAAATCATCTCAAGATAACCTCAAGATAACTGTCTCAGACCTTCCCGGAGTCCCCCCAGAACCCGAAATCCGTTTATTATGAGGGACCCCAACCACTTGGGCCTGACGGTAGAGCGATGGTCTCGCTTCATGCAGGTCGGCGTTCAATCCCCGACCGTCCAAATGGTTGGGCACCATTCCTACCCCCCCCCCCTGTCCCATCCCAAATCCTGACCGCTTTCAAGTGCTATATAGTCATAATGGCTTGGTGCTTTCTTCTGATAGTTCCCAGGGGTCCTCTCTCAAAACCTATGGAGGGAAATTTGTTTATATATTGAAATAATGATCATGTCATGGGAGACTTACAAAAGCATTGGATATATCTACTGTTAAGGGCCAGAAACCATTGATCGATGAAGGCAGGGGTCCCAGGAGCTGGAACCTCATACTGTATATAGGTTTGTGAAGCGTTGGCAACTATTTGCGTTTAGAAAACCCTAGAGTAAACAATTATTTATTTGATTGATTGATTTATTTATGTACAAGATGTTACATTGGGTTTGTGAGGGTACAAAACATTGGTGATCTTACATTCTTACATTGCTACTAACACACATAGTGTGTCGGGCACATTGTAAAAGTGCGCTTCAGGCACATTGTAAAAGTGCGCTTCAGACGGGAAGGATAAGTTAGGTTATCCTTCCTGCCCGTAACGCTTTGCGTAAAAGTGGCGTTAGGCACTGTGTGTACCAGCGCTATCTATAAACCTAGCAAATTTTTTGTAAAAATCTCTTGTATGTATATACCTTACCTGAATAAACATTTATTTATTATTTATTTATTTAAGTACTGGCCGAGGCATGAGGATAAACAATTAAAAATAGTACCAAAGACTGAATATAAATACAAATGACACAACGAAATGTGATGTTAATAAATTTTGTCAAGAGAGAAACATAAAGTCGGGAGTTGACATTCTGTAAAGTAGAATGTCTTTTTTGTAGTTAGTCTGTTTTCTATATTAATTTTAGTCTATTATATTTATTAAATAAAGTCTGTTGACCAGACCACACACTAGAAAGTGAAGGGACGACGACGTTTCGGTCCGTCCTGGACCATTCTCAAGTCGATTGTGTCGATCTCACAATCAACTTGAGAATGGTCCAGGACGGACCGAAACGTCGTCATCCCGTCACCTTCTAGTGTGTGGTCTGGTCAACAGACTTTAGCCACGTTATTGTGACTTATCGCCTGCATAAATAAAGTCTGTTATTGTTATATTCTTCCAATATTTCCTCGGTACTTCTTCGAGTAAATCGGTACTTCCTCGAGTAAATATTAATATTAAGAGGATTCCATGGTATAAAATAATATTATTCTTGCTTTATACACACAAAGACACTCTAGGTGAAAGCATCGGTCAGTCAATGAGTCGGTGAAGTATTAGTTAAGGGGGCGTCTGGTTGGCATCTGGGTCCAAAAATGCAAAAATGAAAACTCATTCGATTTCAATCAAACTTTTTTGACAAGTTCTATATGAAAAGTGTTTCATCTGGTCCAAGTTTCAGCATTGTAGCATAAATAGGAAGGGAGAAAAAAAATATTGAAGTAGTTGTGAAAATTATGCAAAAATGGTCAAAATCGATTATCACAATCAAAAGTGTCAACTGAAATCATAACTACAACTCTTTGCTATCACAATAGCATATATTAAACAAATATTATTATTAGTTTAATTGGAAAAAAATTTTAAGGAAAAAAAAAAAAAAAGGATTTTTTTTTTTCTTTTTTTTTTTTTAATATTTTTTTTTTCTTTTTTTTTTTTGGGCGATTTGCATCAAACTTACACACCTGACTGTACGTAAGCCTATCTGTAAGGATGCCAATTTTGGAGAAAATTGGTTGATGTCAACCCCAGCCAACAGATTTTAGAACCTTAGACTTTATTTCATTTCTGTTTTTTTTTCAATTGACACAAACGTTTACAAAACTCATTCTTTTCTTATTCAATTTACATGAAACTTACACAGTATATGTGGAGGGCATGTCTCTACATTAGGGGGCTTTCATTTTTCTCTAAGTTCATTTATTGATTTTATAATAGCAATAAACATGCCATATTTGCAAAAAAAATTTGGGGAACTTTGAACATTTGTATTAGGAAAACTAAAGATGTTTTGGAAATTCTAAATCCCCAAATCCTTTATTATATGCTAATGTGTCAGAAAAGTGTCACAGAATAATTTTATCTGAAACGTGTGTTCTGAAGTGTGGACTTGAAAATGTGTAAAAAACGTTCAAAAAAAAAAAAAAACTCCCTTTCTATTTACGCTGCAGTACTGAAACTTGGGACAATTTAAGCACTTTTCATATACAACTAGAAAAATAATATTGGTTGACATTGAACAACTTTCATTATAATAACCAGACGCCCCCTTAAGTCACTCCTTCATTCAATCAGTCACTTGGGTGCCAGCTTGGTCATACGCAGTCAAAGGGTAGTTGTCAGTTGGATCAGTCATCGGGGGTGTTGGCGTTGGTTTGGCCACCAGAGCAGTCAGTCGGGCTGTCAGGCAGTCACTCACGCGGTCAGCGGCGGCGGGGTCGTCATCACAGCTGACAGTGTCCACTCACCTCCTGGCTATTACTTAGCGACGCGTGTCTGCGTGTCTCCCACACTGTGGACTGTGTGTGTGTGTGTGTGTGTGTGTGTGTGTGTGTGTGTGTGTGTGTGTGTGTGTGTGTGTGTGTGTGTGTGTGAAGGCGCTCCTGAAGGCTCATACAGGTGCACATAGTCGCTTCTGAAGGGTGATCCAGGGTCTGGTGAGCGTGTGCACAGACGCCGCCGTGATGACCTACATGCGTGTAGACTCCCGCTGCTCAGACAACGTCTTGCTCACTCTTACAGTACATTGGAAGCTTCTTGGTGTGATCACCTTAGACGAGAGCCAGGGCCACCCTCACCACCCAAGAGAGGGGTTAAGGGCCATTCGGGGGAAGTTCAACGGATACTATCCTAGAATTGGGTCCTAAGCACCGCTCTTGAGAAAGGCTATCTTCACCACCTCCTGTGGTGGGTCACCTTCACCACCCCCTGTGGTGGGCCACCTC
>NC_059616.1:12132980-12182980 GCF_020424385.1 Procambarus clarkii | reverse complement strand
GTTAAGATGTGACGTATTATCAACAGAGCACCGTAACGAAGGGTGACGTTTTCTCATTCAAAACGTTGACGTTTTCTATGGAGTTTCCTCGATAGCTTTGGTTAGTATGTTTCTGGGAAGATAAGACAGTTGTATTTTGACCGGAGTGACAGATGAGAACACACGGGTCGCGCCGCTGTCGTTGCTAGTACGTTTGACTCTTAGATGATGAGTTGGGGTTGCGTAGTGTGGTTGATGTGTGTGTGTGTGTGTGTGTGTGTGTGTGTGTGTGTGTGTGTGTGTGTGTGTGTGTGTGTGTGTGTGTGTGTGTGTGTGTGTGTGTCTACACTTTCATTGTTACAGTGGTTTTTGAGTGTCATTGTTTTTGCACGCTTCCTGTTTCAATGTTGCCAGGTGTTGCAAGTATCAACCTTGACAGGGAAGGGAACAATGTTCTGGCGACAATGTAGAGAAACGCCCGGATAAGAGTAGACTTTGTAGATAACGTTTGGCCTGTAATGGCTGTATCAGATCTAACAGAGATAGACATGTTTCTAGAGCTGCAAGACGTTGGAGAGGCGAGGTGGAGTGAGGTCTAGAAGGTGGAGGGGGAGTGAAGTCAGGGAGGAGGCGAAAGTAGAGTGAGGTGCCTCCTAGATATATAAAACATTTCTACCTGGAGTATGTAAGGCGATTTTGTTCAGGCTCTCAGACGGGAGACATCTCCCGTCACGCAGGGTGCAGTCGCACCTCCACAGATCTCCAGTATCAGCTCTTGATACTGGTAATGGCTCAAAAGGGCCACCACTTACGGGCTATTCATGCCCGTGCCACCTCTTGGGTGGCTTAATCTTTATCAATCAGGCTCTCAGACTATTGAGTCGCCTCAAGCAGCGGAAGAAGTTCAAAGATTTCTTCAGCATCTTCGTGGATCTCACTCCAATTTGTCACTTGGTCTTCAATAGGGCCATTTTGAAGCGTCGTCATGATTATTCATTTTTCTTCTTGAGATTTTTGAGAATTGTGTTGAATCAACATTTAACCTGTTCTCTTTTCTGGCTTCCAGAAACTATTCTTCACTTAGCTCTTGAATTTCTAAGAATTTCCAGGGTTTACGAGAAGTCCTTGATGGCTGTCTAATTCTCTAGTATTTTTTTCAGTGACTGATTTACAGTATCTTTTCAAATTTTACAATTAAATAATTGTTCGGGGTTAGCTAGTATCAAATGCATTCTTGTCCTGAACGAACTGTCTGATATTTTCTTGAATCGTCATGAAAGAATAGCATTCAGTTAGCTGTCACATCCCCTGAAATATTTCAGTTGGACTAATACATGTATCATTTAGATTTTTTAATCATCGAGATCTATGGATATTCTAAACTAACATAAGGATATTGAGAGTCAAGATTAAACCTTCAGTGACATTACAGAGAAATCTTCCCTAAGAATCTGATCCAGGATATTTATCAATGTTCCAGACATCGTCCATAGTTTACATTATGATATAATCCGGGAATGCCACTAATCTTCCTTATAGTCATCCATAAATATCTTGGAAGATCTTTGTCCAGGAACGTTATTAACCATCTAGACAATCTTCCACGAGCACCACGTAAGAATATGATTAAGGCGTGTCATTACTCTTCTAGAGAATCTTGCAGCGGTGTTGTGTAAGAAGAAAGAAAGGTCCATTAAGACCGCCTCTCACATTCCATGTCCTTCCTGTCGTATTGAATCAAGTTTCCCAAGTTATTCCACCTATGACCTCCACATCCCAGAAGCCCTATTTTCCAGGTTTCGTCTCTCCACGTTCCAGGGATGCTTTTCCAGTGTTCCAGAGTGTGAGAAGGGCGGCGGCAGTGGCGGTACAAAGAGCCCGAGGGTGCGGGGGATCAGAGGCTGGATCCAGGAAAAAATCCTTTCTACAATTAGCCTCCATTACTAACACAAGGGCGCTTCAGAGAGCTTCTCTCCCGAGAGACCGTCCTCCGCCCGCCACTTCAGATTTCCACCTCCTCTCTCCCTCAGATTCTCGCCTCGTCTACTGATGCTGGTGTTAGCTCTTGATTGCCCGTGGTGTTAGAACGATGTTTCCTGGTGTAGGATGTTGGTTTCGAATATATTCAGCTGGTGCAGATGATGAGTAACAATAACGTGGCTGAAATATGTTTGAACCATTCTCATTCGACTTGAGAATGGTCCAGGACGGACTGAAACGTCGTCGTTCCTTCATTTTCTAGTGCGTGGTCTGGTCAACATATTCAGCTGGTGTCAGGAGGTTATTGGTTGGTTGAGAATGAAAAGCTAATGTTTCATCCCTTTAACCCGGTGTCTGACATGTTAGATCCTGTTAGACAGGGGTTGAGCCATGATAATCTTGGTTATTTTGGACTCTTTGATTTTGTTTTATCTATGTTGCTGTGGGCACCAAACTAGAGAAGCTACGGAAGACTTCAAGTTGCGTTTGGAAGTATCTGAGAAAGCTGCTTAAAGTTGTGGGTGTTAAGTTAGCGTTTGCTGGGGTTAGTTAGCCTTTGTTAAGAATACTAACTTGGTATCTTGGGGTTATTAGGCTTGGATTTACAGTGTTGAACAATCTTTTTTCGGGGGCTGTCGCGGGTCTTGTTAAGGGTAGTACCGGTAAATTGGAAATAATTTAGGATTATTTGTATATATCTGGATTTGTTTAGCTACTGTGTAGGATTATATATATATATATATATATATATATATATATATATATATATATATACATATATATATATATATATATATATATATATATATATATATATATATCTATATATATATATATATATATATATATATATATATATATATATATATAATACAAAATATATGATACATATATTTATATATCTGTATGTTTGTATATGTATGTAATCCAATTAACAATATGCAAATATCAGAATCATTTATTTAATAAATGTGAAAATAACTACTCCTCATTTGGTACAATTAATTAGAGTAAAAATATGCTGCAATACCTGATACACCTCTGAGTTATGTGGCGCACTTCCCTAAAAATTAAAACCGTTAAATATAATGGTGGGCATCAGTAGTTATGGTGGCCATGCCTCACCTCCAGTCCTGGCCCTCTAGCGCCCTCCCATGAAATCTGGGGAGTGGGGGGGGGGTTGAAAAAGAATGGGGGGGGGGGAGGTGAGGTTGTTGGGTGTGGAGTGGATGGTGGGGGGGGGGGTCTCAAGACACTACTCGGATATTGCACTGTGTAAAAAAAATATATTTTTTTTTTTCGTGGTTAGTGTTATTTACTAATTGCTTTGGGCTCCAAAGTATGGAAATTGACTACTGTTCCCCCCCACAAACTTTGTCTTCGTGACCAGGAGTGGGGGGGGGGATGTTTTGAAATTTACCCATTTTTTCTAGAACATTCCAGATAGGTCCAGTGCTGAGAAAGCATAGAGTAATTCCTTATTAGGGACAAGCGCTCGGCTCTTCTGCCCTGGCTCGCTCGGTGGACCTCAAAGAGGATTACTCCACCCTTGAAGGCGACCTTGGTTGACTCCTTCAAGTACGAGTACTGCCGGGATGTCATCGGAGACTTCACAATGCTGGCCTTCCTGGTGCGCCTCCAAGACGGTTTGACCAAGTTTATCTGCCATTTTCTACCATTGGGACAGCAGGGGACACCATCGAAAACAAAAGGACGCAAATTCGCCCGTTTTCTCATTAGAAATTGGCTATTTTCGAAATCTAACTTTCTTGGTTACAAAAGAAAGTTTGAGGGGTGGGGAGGGGGGGACAATAACATTTGATATGTTTTTTTAGGCATAAACAGATAATAACACCACTCTGGAACAACAGTTGTTATATTGTTATTAATGGCCAGATGTCAAGCATTGACAAATCCACATACACAACCTGTAGATCTTCCCTCAGTCATAGCGGCTTGGGATATATATATTAGATTATATTTTACCACCTTCGAATCTTCATAACCCGAGGTTATTATTGCTATAAAAAACCTCGTAGTGCTTCCAAGCTCACCAACTGTTTTATTAAATGTAAACAAGGTGGCCATGATTGAGGAAAGATGTACAGGTTTCGTAAGTGGCTATGCAGATGTTTCATGAATCAAGGCCCTTCGGCAATAATTCTTGAGCCAAGCGTTGTGGGTATTGATCGTGAGCTTGTGAGTGACCCTCGGCTGAACATGAGCATCATTCATGAAGTAACTACAGAGAATAGTGACTATGGTATAGTGATCTTGAAATAATAACGATCCTGAAATAACAGTCTCTGAGGACTAAGAACTAAGATCACAAAACGCAGGGGAACACAGCATATAACCGTTTGACATGGGTTGAGAGCAGGATCCCCTACATGGGATCACAGCGTGTACAAACCCCAGGGCATTATGGGTTCAGAACAGGGTGCTCTTGCCTCTCTCAATTGCTACCTGGTTGATGGGGTTCTGGGAGTTCTTCTACACCCCAAGCCCGGCCCGAGGCCAGGCTTGACTTGTGAGAGTTTGGTCCACTAGGCTCTTGCTCGGAGCGGCCCGCAGGCCCACATACCCACCACAGCCCGGTTGGTCCGGCACCCTCGTACAATTGCTAGACCACTATGACATGGTCTTAGATCCCATGTAAGAGGAGCACAACGCCGAGGTAATATACACAGATATCGCAAAAACTGTCGACAAATGTGGCCATGGTGTTATTGCACGCAAAATATCCCCCAAATAAATTACTGACAAAGTAGGGAGATGGAGCTTAAATTTCCTAACGAACAGAACCCAGAGTTTAATAGTCAACAAAATAAAATCCGGATCATCAACCGTGAAAAGCTCGGTCCTCCAGGGTACTGTGCTTGCTCCGGTACTTTTTCTCATCCTCACATCAGACATAGCCAAAGATGCACACTATAGTACTGTATCATCCTTTGGAAATGATACTAGGATTTTCACGACAGTAGACAATATAGAGGACACAGCAAAACTCCAATCTGATCTTAATCAGGTCTTTCAATGGGCCACAGAAATAATGATGTTTAATGATAAGTATCCTATCGTATCAATATCAATAAGTATCAATATCGCTCCTGCGATATTGAAAAAACGAAAATATCGAGACAGAAACCACATATAACGCAGCCAAACTTTACACCAAATAGTTTTTAATACACTAGTACTCTCTAGGGTCGAATATTGTTACACACTAACAGTCTCTTTCAAAGCTGAAGAAATTGCTGACCTGTAGAGCGTGCAAAGATATTTTACTGCTAGAATTCAAAATAAAAATATATTGGGATTGTTTAAATTTTAAAATCTCTATTCCCTAGAGCACAGACTGGAGAAATACATAATAATTTACACTTGAAAACTACTAGGAATGTTGACCAGACCACACACTAGAAATTGAAGGGACGACGACGTTTCGGTCCGTCCTGGACCATTCTCAAGTCGATTGTCAATCAAGTCGATACTAGGAATGGCTCCAAATCTCCACACGGAAATAACACCACATGAGACTAAAAGGCATGATAGGATTTGTAAATCCTAAAGGAACGCTGAGAGAGAACTGTCAACATCAAAAACTTTTCAACACTCTCCCTCTTCATGAAGGGCATAACTGGTCGACCTCTTACAGTGCTCAAAAGAGAACTTGATGAACACCTTCAAAGGATACCTGATCAGTCAGGCTGTGATGCATACGTCAGGCTGCGAGCAGCCGGGCAGCGGGCACCTTGATTCTCGGCATCATCAAAAGGTAATCCTGAAGAAGCATTGACTCCGGGAAAAGAGTAGTCCAGGAGGAATGTGGTAGTCGGAGTAAGTAGTAATGTGGTAGTGAGAACTCCCATTATGAGCCATCAACAATTAGGAAACGTTTGGGAAAATATAGATTTACTGTATATCTACAAAATCATTAATATAGCAGCATAAAAAAGGCGTTTTCTGGTACAAAACGGCCACAAAATCGGTGAGTGTGGTGTTAAGGTGATAACCAGCTATCCATTACTGGCCCGGCAGGCTATCAGCTGGGTTTTGTTTACACACAGCGGGCGGCTGGTGTGTGGCCCCGCCCACTCTATAAACACCACCAGCCTCCACTTACGATGTCGCACCATTACGCTATCGCTGCTCTTATCCTTCCTCTAAAATGATAAAAAACGGAAAATAATAATGCATAATGGCGGGATTTTTTTTTTTTTTAGATAAAACCCAAGAGATGTCTTGGAATGATAAAAGTTTATCAAGGTGGCCGCCATCTTGCTCCAACGAAAACCAGTTCAATGTTTTTGGTTCACAAATTTATGAAGAACATATTTCCCTCCTTGTAGTTATTTTCCACCTTTTTTTGGTTACCGAGTTTATCACAAACTTCACCTGAAGAAATATTGTGTACAATTCTTCCCGGGCTAATTATCTCAACTTTACGATGTACGAGCAGGGAAAGGTGTAGCGTCTCTGAGAAGCTGTGGTGTTGCTTGTGTGGTGTTGCCTGTGTGGTGTTGCTTGTGTGGTGTTGCCTAAGTGGTGTTGCTCGTATGGTGATGGTTGCGTGGTGTTGCCTAGTGTGGTGATAACCAAACCTGTCCTCTTACAAATAACGTCTGAATTTGGTCGTTTATCCGTTTGGCCGAAAAATGGATGTAATTTGAAAATTAAAAATAAATTTTGGATTTTTTTTTCCAAAACAGTAAGTTAAAGATCTTCTGATAGGTTAGGAAGGCAGGATATTCTCCTAAAGTTTCAAAACGTCATGATAAATGTTAATTGAAAGTTTCCTCTCCTAACCTTTTCGAGTAAGCCGGACGACCCAAACAGAAAATGGGACCGTACATCACTTTCGGGAGCCGATTTCATTTCAAATTACGTCCATTTTTGGCCGTAGCGCGCATACGAGCGAACAGCGACGTTATTTTTAAGAGTCGGTTTGGTTGGTAGTGTGCCGTTTTCAGCGTGATGATGATGTCACGTTTTCAGCGTCACATCATCACTCTGATGATGTCACGCTGAAATGAGTAATGATGAAAGTGTTCAAAGCTGTGCACCTCCAAGTTGAGGACACCAGGTGGAGACACCAGGTGTGTCTCAGCTCACCAGCTACAGGAATCAGAAAGAAAGATTGGGGAGTGGATATTATTCTAACACTGACACAAACTGAAACTTCGACAGCATATGGGAAGTTGGCGAACATAAGAACATCGTTTAGACACTTAAATCAGGACACCTTTAAGGCAAACTACACAACCTTTGTTAGACTAATACAAACATATACACCACTGGTATGGAATCCCTACATTGTAAAGCATTAAATACAAATGGAAACAGTGCCGAGGTTTGAAGCAAGATTGATACCAGTGCTATGAGGGGTAAAACCATAAGGATAGGCTAAAGGAACTACATCTCGCTGCCTTTTGAGGAGAAAAGAAACAGAGGAGATATGATCAAAACATATAAGATACTGGAGGAAATAGACAAGGTAGACAAGGACACTCTTTAAATTGAGAGAAAGTAGGACAAGAGAACACGGGTGGAAGCTGGAAACACAAATGAGTCGAAGAAATGTAAGGAAATACTCGTACCCAGTACGGGGGGGGGGGAGGGGGGAGTCAACAAGTGGAATGCACTGAAGGAAGAAGTTGTGGAAGCCGCCTCCATCCACAACCTTAAGACCAGAGTCGACAAGGAATTGCAACGTCAAAATAGTTAAATTATAACACCACAGGCACAGCAAGGCGGGGCATGAAGAGCTAGAGCTCCCTCCCCGGAGTCACTGGTAAGTACCCATCCATCCTCCCATTATTCTAATACCTAACCCTCCTTCCCTTCATCCTCCCCGCCAGCGTGTGCTGGTGCGTGCAGCGAGGGAGGCGACTGAGGGCACGGGGTGGCAGGAGGAGTGTGCGGGCGTGAGGGGAAGGGAGGTGCGAGTAATCAGGCCCGACGCCCGCAGGGTCCCTCGGGGGGGCACGCGCTCCCCAGCCAGGAATTCGTAAATCACTTGGAAAGGTTACCAATAGATTTATTCAAAAGGCGCGCAGCGTGAGACCCGGTAAAACCTGCAAGGCCGCTGGCAATGGGGTCCCTGCTCGCTGGGAATTATTGCTGGAGACCCCTGCTCCTCCAGGCCCCCGTCGCCTCCTCCTCCTCCTGCTGCTGCTGCTGCGACCACTGCTGTAGTTTTAAAATATTCATCACGCATGGCTGAGTAGCCTCTTCTGGGGCACATTAAAATGTGAGAACAGCCAAACTTGGGTCGGAACACGCTCGTCGCTACTCGCTGCCCTTATTGGTAAACACCGGCGAGTGAACCTGCTTTTGAGCCCTGGTGGGGGTGGGCGGCGGGGGTTGATGGTGGGGTGGTGCTGTGGGCGGCTGGGGGTGATGGTGGGGTGGTGCTGTGGGGGGCGGGGGTTGATGGTGAGGTGGTGCTGTGGGGGCGGGGGTTCATGGTGGGGTGGGGGGGATGCGGATGAGGTGGGCCAGAGATATTCTAGGGACAAGGGTAAAGTGGGGTAGGGATTGAGGTGTGGGCGTTGGGCTGCAGTGTCTTGGGGGTGAGGTGGGGTTGTGAGGCGGGATGTAGGGATGATGAGGGAGGGAGGAGGTTGTATGAGTGTGGTGGGGGTGGGTTTGGGTATGGGGCCGGGCAGGCGTGTGTGAGGGGGTGGGGAGGTGTGGTGGAGTGAGGCACGGGTGGAGGTGGGCGTGTCCCGAGGCTTGCGGTTCAACCAGTTCTCGCACTTTCGTATAGTCAATATTGACTTATTAATTAAGTGCATATGTGACATACTAATTTATTGTGAATATTTTAGTTTACCTTGAAAAGCTTCATAGAAAACACCGACCTTACCTAACCTTCTTAGTATGTTAAGATAAGCATCTTATTGCTTCGTAATAATTATAAAAATAAATAATAAAGTAATAAATAATAAATAAAAGTAATAATTACAATTATTACTTAACCTATTATAGGTATAGGTTAAGTAATAATTGTAATTACGAAGCAATAAGATGCTTATCTTAACATACTAAGAAGGTTAGGTAAGGTCGGTGTTTTCTATGAAGCTTTTCAAGGTAAACTAGTATGTTTAGTATGTCACATATGCACGTATTAAATAAGTCAATATTGACTGTAAGAAAGTGCGAGAACGGGTTATATACCCAGTTTGTCGTACCCTCAGTGGTCTACAGGGAGGGGCAAGGTCGTCTTGCATACCCCACACAATTATATACATGAATACTACCCAGTTTATATACATATATACATACATGAATTATATACATGAATAACAAACCCAATTTTCTTAAATAAGCTTTTTTCCACAAGTTTTCTCTTTTTGTGATACATTTTATTAAATTGATGGGCAATATTTTTGTTAGAGTCAAAATTGTCTTACAAACCTAACCTAAATATGCAGAAAATATGATAGTAAGTAACTGGCCGCGGGGCAGCTATAAGCCCCGAAACCATCTCAAGGTAACTTCAAGGTAAGGCAAGGGGAAGCAAGGTTAACGGTAGTAGTAAGGTAAGATAAGCAATGAACGTGATTTTCCCATCATGAACGATTTGTTTCTGATAGCTGTGATATGTCAGGTAGGAACATTATACTATAGTATATACAGTTGTGAGTATGTTGTGGCCCCTCGTATAATGCTGGGTTCTTGATGGTACTGTAGGAGTGTGATCTGTATAAGGGAAGTATATTATGGTGTATAGTGGTGATGTATAACGATTATAGGGTTGAGTTTATGTATAGAATATGTTTTTTTGCTCGTTTGTCTCTCTCTCTCTCTCTGTCTCTCTCTCTCTCTCTCTCTCTCTCTCTCTCTCTCTCTCTCTCTCTCTCTCAGTGATTATATGATCAGGTGTCAGGGATGTATATAGTGTAGTGATGTGTATATTGAATTAGTTGTAGTGAAAAACAACGAAGCCAAATTGGGAGCGGTTACTGTTATGGTAGCCGAATACGTGGTTATAAGGATTCCGGATACATGGTTACCTAGATTCGGAATACGCGAAGGTTATTGTAGCCACGTATTCGGGATGGGACACTGTCATTACGGATAAACCGAATTATTGTCGAAAGATCAGTATTCGCGAGGAACTTTCATACTTCTATCATATAGGAGCCGGATATGTGGAAATATATGCACGGTATCCGGAAACGTGAGGGAGGTATGAGGCAAGTGGATAACGGGATATGAGAGAGAGCTATTAGAGTGGATACAGTGGCCGGATATGGATACAGTGGCCGGATATGGGTACAGTGGCCGGATATGTGGTAATAAATTAGCCGCTTATGTAGGAATGAGGTATACAGGCGGGTTTACTGCAGTCGGATACAACTACACGTAAATGTAGCAAAATTATCCTCTAGGTACATGACTGTATATAGTACACATACGAACACGCACACACTGTATCAGAGATTGGTTAGAAAGGCGGGGTCCAAGAACTAATGACTAAGGTGGAAACTTAGTACCCAGATGAGCCACAGAGACGTTAGAAATAATTTTTTCAGTGTCAGGGTAGTTATCAAATGGAATGCATTAGGCAGTAATGTGGTGGAGGCTGACTCCATACAGTTTCAAATGTAGATATGATAGAGCCCAATAGGCTCAGGAATCTGTACACCAGTTGATTGACAGTTGAGAGGCGGGACCAAAGAGCCAGAGCTTAACCCTCGCAAGCACAACTAGGTGAGTACACACACACACACACACACACACACACACACACACACACACACACACACACACACACACACACACACACACACACACACACACTCACTGCCCTCCTCATACCTGTCACAACTGCTGACTAAAAACAAAGAGAGAGAGAGAGAGAAAAGCAGTTTTACGAGTTTTAAATTTTGGTAAGTTTTGCTCCACATATCACTTCACAAAACTGAGGTCATTTCCGACTTGGCTAATGATGAAAGGAAAGAACCACCGGCGTGTTCATTTAGCTGTGAACGAGGCCTGGGGGGGGGAGGGAGGGGGGGAGGTCATAGGCAGGGGGGAGGCTGGGGCGGGGGGTTCTCTGTTCAGCAGCCAGAGTTGTTCGTGAATAACAAATTAAGCAAAAAGGTTGAAAACTAAAATCCAGTTACCTCAGTTGGAAAACCAATGCAATTTATCCTTTCCCATCCCTGCCATTCCCCCTTCCCTCCCCTCCCCTCCCTTCCCTCCCTCCATGCCGCCTACACCCTCCCTCTCTCCCTCCCTGTCCCCCTCATTCCTCTCCCCTCTGCTCTGCTCCTGTCAACCATGTGTTAGGGTGGTGAGGGGAGGGTTGGGGGCGTGAGGGGTTGTGTTAGGGTGGTGAGGGGAGGGTTGGGGTGGTGAGGGGAGGGTTGGGGTGTGAGGGGTTGTGTTAGGGTGGTGAGGGGAGGGTTGGGGGCGTGTGGGGTTGTGTTAGGGTGGTGAGGGGAGGGTTCGGGGTGTGAGGGGTTGTGTTAGAGTGGTGAGGGGAGGGTTGGGGGTGTGAGGGGTTGTGTTAGGGTGGTGAGGGGAGGGTTGGGAGTGTGAGGGGTTGTGTTAGGGTGGTGAGGGGAGGGTTGGGGGTGTGAGGGGGTTGTGTTAGGGTGGTGAAGGGAGGGTTGTGGCGTGTGGGGTTGTGTTAGGGTGGTGAGGGGTTGTGTTAGGGTGGTGAGGGGAGGGTTGGGGGTGTGAGGGGAGGGTTGGGGCGTGAGGGGTTGTGTTAGGGTGGTGAGGGGAAAGGTTCGGGGTGTGAGGGGTTGTGTTAGGGTGGTGAGGGGAGGGTTGGGGGTGTGAGGGGGTTGTGTTAGGGTGGTGAGGGGAGGGTTGGGGTGTGTGGGGTTGTGTTAGGGTGGTGAAGGGAGGGTTGTGGCGTGTGGGGTTGTGTTAGGGTGGTGAGGGGTTGTGTTAGGGTGGTGAGGGGAGGGTTGGGGGTGTGAGGGGAGGGTTGGGGCGTGAGGGGTTGTGTTAGGGTGGTGAGGGGAAAGGTTCGGGGTGTGTGGGGTTGTGTTAGGGTGGTGAGTTTGAGTATGCGGATGTAGTTGCAGCAGCAGGAACAGCAACAGCAGCAGTAGCAACAACAGCAGTAACAGAAACAAGATCAAGAAAAAGAGGTGTAGTAGCAGCACCAAGGACAACAGGAGAGTTAGACACAGGGGGACACAAGAACTGACACAGCCGCAAGACTCATAAACAGTGCCACCAGCCGCAGTGACACAACAGTGGAGGTAAAACCTATAAAGATCACCAGCTGGAAGATCAATAAAGGAAACAGGTGCAAGAGCGGCGCCAACGGTACGAGGAACACTGCAAACAGCAGCAACAGTATGCAACAACAGTGACTGCAGCTGCAACAGGAACATCAAAAGCAGCAACAAGAGGAGTATGAGGAAGAGAATCACGAACAAGAGGAAGGGAGGGGGGGAAGGGAGGGGGGGAAGGGAGGGGGGGAAGGAAGGTAGGGAAGGAAGGTAGGGAAGGAGGGAGGGGAAGGCCTCCCCTCCCCCCCCCCTCCCCTCCACCTTCCACTCGCTACCTCTCATCACAATATTGGATTACCAGCCACCCTCAGCATCACCAAACTTTTACCCTCCTCTAAATATCGCGTTTGTCCACCAATTTTATCACCCGGCCAACGCGTTTCCAGTCATAAAGAAGCAGCCTTTTGCTAGTGTGGTGTAGAAGTGTGTGTGTGTACCAGCGAGGCCCGAGGTGGGGAGGGTAGGGAGTGGGGGGCGTCTGGTTAAGTGGTAAGGGGGCGGATTGGGGGCAGGGAAGGTGAGGAGATTACCATTAACTGTCTGGTAGAACCATTCGCTAATTACAGCCCCTTGGGGACCACGGGGATTGGTGAAGGGGGGGGGGGGAGGGGGAGGGGGGAGATCGTTGTTGGTAGTAGCAGCTGTACTCTCAATACAAGCTGCTCTTAGTACATATTGTACGACTGTATTTTGATAGAGTTGAGAAAAGTCGGATTTTATTTCGTGTTTAGTAATGGATGTGGTTGTGGAGGTGCAGTGGTAGTGGCAGTAACAATACGTGCAGCAGTAATATTAGTTATCCAAGTTGTTTTATTATCAGTTTTTTTTTTATTATTTTCTACCACAAACGTGGCCACACATTTACAATGCTAACCAGCATATATACATTTTCTTCTGTCCTCCATAGACAGGGTTAGAGATCAGATCATTTATTAGGGATTAGAGATCATTATTATTAACATATTACTCTCACCCATCCACTCTCGTTCTCTCCGGATGACATGTAACCCGACTAGCTCCGTCCTGTCCCGAGCCAGGCCTACCTATCCCGAGGTGATCCAAGTCCATCGGAAAGGGAGTATCACCAGATTTGGTTAAACTTGCGGTGTGTTGGCAGGGGCCAGAAACTTGCGGTGTGTTGGTACTGGTCAGAAACTGAGAAAAATGTGACTGTGTTTTAGGGTGAGGGAGAGTGGCGGGTATTGTGTTTTTGGTAGGTGGGTGGGGGGGGGGCTGCATATGAGGGGGTGTTGTGGGTGTGGGGGGGGGGGTTATGGCTAGTGTGTGGGAGAGTGTATGGGATGCGTGTGATCAGCCCGTTCGCGCGAGCGTTCACAACGTCACGAAATTGTCGTATTAAACTGCCTTATCCTAACCTACCACAGGACCCACGAACTTAAAAACGCGACATAATGTCAATTTCACGAGCCGCTACCATTTTCCAGTAGGGCAGTTTTTGGCCCTAAGTAAAGTATACGGTAAAATGTGACGTGTAACATGTGTGTTAGGCTGTGTGTGTAGCATAGTATTTAAAATTATCATTGAGCATGTCCGCTTTGATTCACACAAATAAGTTAATATTTTCCAGTTAAACGTAAGGTAATTCTTAAGAGAGAGCGCTCATACATTATGTTTAATGGCACTGGGTAGGGATATGAGGATAAGGATTTGGGATGGGAGGGTGGATAGGAATTGTGCTCAACCACTTGGACGGTTGGGGATTGAACGCCGACCTGCAAGAAGTCAGACCGTCGCTCTACCATCCAGCCCAAGTGATAATTGAGAATATTGATGTATACAGTGCGCGAAATACACTATACGCTAATTAATCTACACTATACATCTAAAAATAAATTGGAAAAATACATTTCTTTAAATCGAGGTCTGGTTCACATTCTTTGTGTAGTCATTACCCGGTCGCCAAGCGGACAGCACGCTGGACTTGTGATCCTGTGGTCCCGGGGTCGATCCCGGGCGCCGGCGAGAAACAATGGGCAGAGTTTCTTTCACCCTATGCCCCCTGTTACCTAGCAGTAAAATAGGTACCTGGGTGTTAGTCAGCTGTCACGGGCTGCTTCCTGGGGGTGGAGGCCTAGTCGAGGACCGGGCCGCGGGGACACTAAAAAGCCCCGAAATCATCTCAAGATAACCTCAAGATAACCCTTCCATCACCGAACAGCCTCGATTGGATGCAAATGTTTGTTGTTGTTTATGTTTCTGTGGATAACTCTGGCATGGGGTTATCTATGGGTTATCTTGAGATGATTTCCCGGCTTAGCGTCCCTGCGGCCCGGTCCTCGACCAGGCTTCCTTTTTGTTACACACCCCCAGGAAGCAGCCCGTAGCAGCTGTCTAACTCCCAGATATCTATTTACTGCTAGATGAACAGGAGCATCAGGGTGAAAGAAACTGCCCATTTGTTTCCGCCGGGGAATACCCTGAACCTTAGGGCTACGAATCCCTAGCGCTGTCCACTCAGCTGTCAGGCCCCTGTGGCAAAATTTCTAATACTCCCTCAACAATAAGTAGATAACTTCTGGGCCATAGAAACAAAATATATTTTTGTCAATGTAAACTAAGAAAGGCGAAGAGGTGCCACTCTACATGGCATTTAAATTTAAATTTTGCCCCGAGGGGCGAGTTTATTGGGCAGCGCCACTCATCTTGTGAGTGGACACACCGCCATAGTGACAGTATTGGGCAGCGCCACTCATCTTGTGAGTGGACACACCGCCATAGTGACAGTATTGGGCAGCGCCACTCATCTTGTGAGTGGACACACCGCCATAGTGACAGTATTGGGCAGCGCCACTCATCTTGTGAGTGGACACACCGCCATAGTGACAGTATTGGGCAGCGCCACTCATCTTGTGAGTGGGCACACCGCCATAGCAGCATGTACAACACTCCCCAATAGGATGAACAACCCGCTGGGTTGTTCATCCTGTCACTTGTACCCAGACACAGCTGGGACTTGCTTAACTGTCTCAAGTGAACAGCTCCTCAAACAAGAAGATTAACTCTTACGGCAGAATAAATGTCGCCTTGGCAAGATAGAACCAAAGTTACGTTTTGTCATCGTGATGAAAATCACAATATGGCAACGTCATTTAAAGGGCATTATTGCCATGTCATCGTAATTACGGTGGTGCCATAGCAACGACAGCGTTATTAGAATGGCACTGTGGCACGTCAGCGTGATTTAAATTTAAAATTTAGTGATTAAAAAGTGATTTAAATGGCAAAATGACAACGGCAACGCCATTCAAGTGGCAGTATGGTAATTGAATGTAATCTGAAACAACGGAGGATTTTTCTGCCTAAAATAGCGTTCATAAATACTCAATGATATAATATATTTAAAGGCCTGAAGGGCGCATGCGCACTCGAGCAAGGAGGTTTAAAGGTCTTTGCGAGAAGTAAATATCGCCATATTTAACTTAAATTAGCAAAGAATTATCTTAAGGAGCCGAAAGAACTGTCGTATCACCGTGGTACCTGGTTCCAGGTACCCCCTGTGGTACGATGTGTGTGTGTGTGTGTGTGTGTGTGTGTGTGTGTGTGTGTGTGTGTGTGTGTGTATTCACCTAGTTGTGCTTGTGGGGGTTGAGCTCTGGCTCTTTGGTCATCGCCGTGTGTGTGTGTGTGTGTGTGTGTGTGTGTGTGTGTGTGTGTGTGTGTGTGTGTGTGTGTGTGTGTCTACCTATATGGACGTTTAGGTATATATGTAGGTGCTTTTTTTAACTTGTTTGCGGAGTTTTGTTTTAACGTGTTTGCATTACACGTTGGTAATGATGGAGGTGGGGGTGGAGGTGATGGGTGGAGATGGAGGTAAAGTTGGAGGTAACAGCTAGACGCGTGTAACATGACCTCACTGTAAACATTTGCAAATACAATGGTATGAGAGAGGGCTCCTGGGGGAACCTGATCACCCAGCCACCTCCTGGGAACACTGATCCCCGCGGGGAGGGGGGGATGGGAGGGGGCATAGAAGGGGAAGAAAGAGGGAGGGGAGGGGAGGGTGAAAATATACACAGGATAATTGGTATGAGGGTGGAGAGAGAGAGAGAGAGTAGGACTGTTAAGAATTGATACCACAGAATAGAAGAGTGGAAGGATGAGAGGAATTATATCTGAGAATGGAGGGGCCCCTGCTCCTGTGCCAGGTAAGTTACGGGCTCACCATAGCCCGTGCTACTTGGAACTTGTTCCGAGTAGCTGAATCTGTAACATCAACAACGAGAATGGAGGAGAAGGGCAAGAGGACCTTCACTCGCTCCTTCAAACTCTTCGAGTTTTACCTGTGTGTGTACTCACCTAGTTGTGCTTGTGGCCGTTGAATTTCGTCTCTCTGGTCCCGCCTCTCAACTGTCAATCAACTGGTGTACAGATTCCGGAGTCTATTGGGCTCTTTGATATCTACCTTTGAAACTGTGTATGGAGTCAGCCTCCATCACATCACTGCCTAATGCATTCCATTTGTAAACTACTCTGACTCTTCTCTAACTTTGTCTTGTGTTTAATTAGGTATGGATTCCGGGCTGGAGCTGCATACTCCAGGATTGGTCTGACATAAGTGGTATACAACGTTCTGAATTATTCCTTACAGAAGTTTCTAAAGGAACTTTTTCTGTTGTCCAATCTAGCATATGCCGCTGATGATATCCTTTTGATGTGGGCTTCTGGGGACAGGTTCGGTGCGATATCAACCCTCAGATCTTTCTCTCTATTTAACTCTTGCAGGATTTCGCCTCCCAGATGGTACCTTCTGTTCGACCTCCTGCCCCCTTCGCCCTAATTTCATTACTTTACACTTACCTGAGTTAAACTTTAGTAGCCATTTTCTAGACCATTCCTCCAGTTTGTCCAGGTGGTCCTAGTTTGTGTGTAGTGGTGAGCGGATGTATGAGAGAGAGAGAGAGAGAGAGAGAGAGAGAGAGAGAGAGAGAGAGAGAGAGAGAGAGAGAGAGAGAGAGAGAGAGAGAGAGAGAGAGAGAGAACTGTTATTCATGACGATTGTGGCTACAATGTTCACTTCCCAGTTGAAAGCTCTATATCTGGCGCCTCCGACCATCGACGTCCAGCACCCTCTCTCTCTCTCTCACTCCCCTCCCTCATGCACCTGTCTCGCCCGTCTCTTTCCCCCCCCCCTCCCTCTCCTCCCCTATCATCCCCCCGTCCTCCTCCCCCATTTGCTCGCCCACCAGCCCCTGCTGTGGCCCCGTCGACCCTTCATGGTGATATGATTTCATTAATCCAATTTGTTTTCTAGCCGCGCCGAGGAGCGGTGGGCGGGAAGGGCGATCACAGTGATAAAAGGCGGGGGGTGGCCCGCCGGGCGCCCTGCTCTCTCTTACCCGGCCTCCCTCCTCCCTCTTGTTCTCCTGTGTCGGGGGCCTATATGGTGCCTATATGGTGCCTATATGGGGCCTATATGGTGCCTGTATGGTGCCTATATGGGGCCTATATGGGGCCTATATGGGGCCTATATGGTGTCCTATATGGTGTCCTATATGGTGTCCTATATGGTGCCTATATGGTGCCTATATGGTGCCTATAGGCCCCAGTGACAGGAGGCCGGGCACGCCATCCTCACCCCAGCTATCTCAGCCTCCATAAGTTCCACACTTAGGCTTTTCCTTCATATTTAAGGACCGGATTAGTCTTTTTATTTGTACCGTGAAGCACCCGCAATGTGGCAGTGATTTAGCTGTTTTAGTTGATGAATACCTCGTGGCGTTTATTTTCTCGTCTCTGATTCACTCATCTTTGTGCTTCCAAACGCATATCATTTTATTGTTAAGTGTTCTTGCCTTCGTCTTAAGTGTTCTTGCCTTCGTCTTGCCTTGCCACAGTATATTTACACTAAAACTTGCTGTGGTTAGCAAAAGAAACATTGTTGTATACCTGTAACGACTTAACTGACTGGTAGCTGGTCATCTCCCGAAATATTTTCACATATTTTTAATACTATTTAATTCTGTGTTTATGCAAATCCCAAAATGTTGTGTTGAAGTGTTTGCTTTTCACCAGTTATTGTTGTTGTTGTATGTACAGCTAAGGGGAGACGGGTACAGTCAATTGTATTACATCATTTCAGGATTCGAAACAACATGGAATTTCAGGGCAATGTAAAGAAAGGTGTTAGGAGACGCCGGAGTTCCAGACTCTATTGGTAATACAGTTGAGAGATGCACATATGCCAGAGAGGACAACAGCATCATATTTAAAAGTCTTGTTAGAATCTACGCTTACGGCTTTGGACTTATTCCTGATAGTAACCTATGACCTCGGGTGGCCAGACATTGACCTATGACCTCGGGTGACCAGACATTGACCTATGACCTCGGGTGACCAGACATTGACCTATGACCTCGGGTGGCCAGACATTGACCTATGACCTCGGGTGGCCAGACATTGGCCTATGACCTCGGGTGGCCAGACATTGACCTATGACCTCGGGTGGCCAGACATTGACCTATGACCTCGGGTGGCCAGACATTGACCTATGACCTCGGGTGGCCAGACATTGACCTATGACCTCGGGTGGCCAGACATTGACCTATGACCTCGGGTGGCCAGACATTGACCTATGACCTCGGGTGGCCAGACATTGACCTATGACCTCGGGTGGCCAGACATTGACCTATGACCTCGGGTGGCCAGACATTGACCTATGACCTCGGGTGGCCAGACATTGACCTATGACCTCGGGTGGCCAGACATTGACCTATGACCTCGGGTGGCCAGACATTGACCTATGACCTCGGGTGGCCAGACATTGACCTATGACCTCGGGTGGCCAGACTTTGACCTATGACCTCGGGTGGCCAGACATTGACCTATGACCTCGGGTGGCCAGACATTGACCTATGACCTCGGGTGGCCAGACATTGACCTATGACCTCGGGTGGCCAGACATTGACCTATGACCTCGGGTGGCCAGACATTGACCTATGACCTCGGGTGGCCAGACATTGACCTATGACCTCGGGTGGCCAGACATTGACCTATGACCTCGGGTGGCCAGACATTGACCTATGACCTCGGGTGGCCAGACATTGACCTATGACCTCGGGTGGCCAGACATTGACCTATAACCCCGGGTGGCCATCACCCCCCCCCCCCATAAATCACGGGAGAACTTACACTAAGGGGGGGGGGGTACTTTATCGAAGACGAACATCTATTAAAATATTCATTCATCCGTATTATGTTATTGATATTATGTGGATATTAAAGAGTACAGGAGAAGGAGGAGGAATATTGTTAATGCTTCCATACACCGTGTGTTTAGGGAGGGGGGGGGGTGTGCACTAACATACATGTGGTGTGAAGTGTATATGTGTTACATTACACGGGTGTGTAGTACATATGTGTTTAGATTACACGGGTGTGTAGTGTATATGTGTTACATTACACGGGTGTGTAGTACATATGTGTTTAGATTACACGGGTGTGTAGTGTATATGTGTTACATTACACGGGTGTGTAGTACATATGTGTTTAGATTACACGGGTGTGTAGTGTACATGTGTCGAAGTACACTGGGGCTGAAGTACAAATCTTACGTTCTCACCCCAAACTGGCTGATTTCTTAATTGGTCTTACCTGTATGTGATTGCGGGAATGAGCTCCAGCTCCTGGTGCCAGTAAACATACAAAAATAATAATGTAACAAAAATAGCTAATGGTATTATTATTGATATTAAACAATATTAATGTTCAAATAATACTGCTACCACCACTATCAATTCTTAAAATAATAATAATTCAGGAAATAATACGATTTTATACAAACTATTTGAACTGTGTTGGATCTGCTTTACTTCAGATCAAGTATGAGGAGAAATTGATAAGACAATCACGGCGATGGACACACTGTCAACACGCCTCAAACTCATTTCTAAAGGTGTTAGCAACACTGAGAAGAGTCGAAGTTCTTGGCCACCACCACCAGGTTTAAGAGTCCTGGTACTACGACCCTAGCCCGGGGGCTCGTCCCCCCCCCCTGGGGCTCGTCCCCCCCTGGGGCTCGTCCCCCCCTGGGGCTCGTCCCCCCTGGGGCTCGTCCCCCCCCCCCCCCCCTGGGGCTCGTCCCCCCTGGGGCTCGTCCCCCCTGGGGCTCGTCCCCCCTGGGGCTCGTGCCCCCTGGGGCTCGTGCCCCGGGGAGACCTCATACTCTAACAGTTTGCTTAACGATACAAGGCAGAGATAGCAGTAACAGTATAATGACACTATCAAGCAGAACATGATGCTCAGCAGGGCATAATTACAGTGACCCGAACGAAGTGGTTCTGTCGTCCCTAGCACTGGGCTGGGACTCGTGTGTGTACTCACCTAGTTGTGTTTGCGGGGGTTGAGCTCTGGCTCTTTGGTCCCGCCTCTCAACCGTCAATCAACAGGTGTACAGGTTCCTGAGCCTATTGGACTCTATCATATCTACACTTGAAACTGTGTATGGAGTCAGCCTCCACCACATCACTTCCTAATGCATTCCATTTGTCAACCACTCTGACACTGAAAAAGTTCTTTCTAATATCTCTGTGGCTCATTTGGGCACTCAGTTTCGACCTGTGCGCTCAAATGAGCCACAGAGATATTAAATATTATTATTAGATAGTGTGTGTGTGTGTGTGTGTCAGATTGCGTGCAGTTGCGTCTGACAGCCTGGCTGACCTGACTACCAACCACCAGCCTGGTCAGAGGCCGCACCCGCAGTTGGTGGGGGGGGGGGGGCACTGATCCCCGCAGGAATCAACAACAGGTAGGTGGACCCCGCTGCTGCTGCTGCTGCACCAGAACAGAACAGGGATAGAACACGACGAAACGAGCGTCACGTCGAGTGAGGCACCAACACAGATAACAATCCCCGGGTAACGGTATTATCATAAAATCAATGTTGTCGCATCCCTCCCCCCGCCCACCCCCCTCCCCCCCTCCCCACCCCTCCCCCCAACCGTCCCCCTCCCCCCAACCCCCCTCCACCTCCCCCAACCTCCCTGCAGTGATCCTAACCCCTCCACCAGGCTAAACACATGGGTGGATAATGAGAAATGAATACGTAACGAGATTAATTGAAGAATATATACATAAATAGATAAATGAATATATAAATTCATCAGTGGATAGATAAATTGATCAGTGGATAGTCAAATTGATCTGTGAATAGTCAAATTGATCTGTGAATACCTTAACTGATCTGTGAATAGATAAATAGATCAATGAATAGGTAAATAGATCAATAGATAAATGGATTAATGAATAGATCAAATGATCAATGTGTAGTCAAATTAATCAACAAATTGGCAAATAAGTTCACAATAGTCAGAGATGCAAATGAAACAAATATCAAATGAATAAATATATAAATTGATAGTTAAATAGATACCCGGGGACTGTATGTGCGCATACATGCATACATAAATACATACATATATACATGGATGCCTGTGGTGGCTCAAAGATGCATAATTTAATATAAATAAATACTGGAATGGCCATAAAATGAAAATAAAGTGAATTGAAATTTGCAAATGTCGATAATTGTTCAAAAAAAGGAAAAGCAATTCGTAAATTTGAAAAGGAGAAACGGAAATCTGGAAAGTGATTGGAAAGAGTGAAGTGTTAAGTGCATTGTCGCCCTTAACAATAGTGCCTCAAGTGCCCCCCCCCCCCCCCCCCGAACTGACCAATCAGCGAACGTGGATGTTGTGACGTCACAGGAATGGTGACATATGGTGACAGACTTGTTAATAACATTTAAGACTGAACGGGGCAGTAATGTGGCGTATGTTGTTATGACGTCATTGTAGGGGGTGGGGGGGGGGGGGAATATATGTAATAGATTTGGTAGATAAAAAAAAAATAGGACGGGCGTTAGTACATTAGAGAACCGACGGTTAGAAAGGCGGGGTCCAAGAGCTAACAAACGGCTCGATCCTGGAGGCACAAATAATAAATCTAAAAAGTAAAACACACACACACACACACACGCACGCACACATACACAGTTGATAGGCGGGACCAAAGAGCCAGAGCTCAACCCCCGCAAGCACAAATAGGTGAGTACACACACACACATACATACACACACACACACACACATATACATACACACACACACACACACACACACAACCTCCACCCCCGAAACACTTCCTTCCCCCCCCCCCCCACATACACCCCCCCCCCGCACACACTACAGGGAGAGCGGACGGCGTGAGAGGAAGCTGGGAGAGCGTGCGTGGCTCCTGGTCATCCTAGTAATAATAATCTCTAATAATATACACGACTAATAATGATAATTATATTATAAAATATGTCCCCGCTGGCAGGAACTCGTGGTCCTGTATGTTGACGCCTCTCTCCTCCCTCACTATGTACCTACTTACATATCTATCATATATATGTACTAAATTACACCTAGGAATGTATTTGTACTAGTCTTAGAGAAGGCTAGGTTTATCTCTCTCTCTCTCTCTCTCTCTCTCTCTCTCTCTCTCTCTCTCTCTCTCTCTCTCTCTCTCTCTCTCTCTCTCTCTCTCTCTCTCTCTCTAGAAAATCATCATCACATAAGGTGAACCTTTTTATGGGTGGCAAGTTGACCTCTTGACAGTTTCTGGGCCGTTTATGTTGACCGGGTTGGTCAAGAAGCAGACTGTAGGCGCTGCTGTGTTTATACTCAATGTTTTCCTGAACATTATAGTCAGATATGTACTTTGTTGAGAAGGAAGAGGCTTGTTTGTTTGTGGTGATGTGGTGGGTGTTTGTGGTGATGTGGTGGGTGTTGGGGTGATGTGGTGGGTGTTGGGGTGATGTGGTGGGTGTTGTGGTGATGTGGTGGGTGTTTGTGGTGATGTGGTGGGTGTTGGGGTGATGTGGTGGGTGTTTGTGGTGATGTGGTGGATGTTTGTGGTGATGTGGTGGGTGTTGTGGTGATGTGGTGGGTGTTGTGGTGATGTGGTGGGTGTTTGTGGTGATGTGGTGGGTGTTGGGGTGATGTGGTGGGTGTTGTGGTGATGTGGTGGGTGTTTGTGGTGATGTGGTGGGTGTTGGGGTGATGTGGTGGGTGTTGTGGTGATGTGGTGGGTGTTGGGGTGATGTGGTGGGTGTTGGGGTGATGTGGTGGGTGTTGTGGTGATGTGGTGGGTGTTGGGGTGATGTGGTGGGTGTTGTGGTGATGTGGTGGGTGTTTGTGGTGATGTGGTGGGTGTTGGGGTGATGTGGTGGGTGTTGTGGTGATGTGGTGGGTGTTTGTGGTGATGTGGTGGGTGTTGGGGTGATGTGGTGGGTGTTGTGGTGATGTGGTGGATGTTTGTGGTGATGTGGTGGGTGATTGTGGTGATGTGGTGGGTGTTGTGGTGATGTGGTGGGTGTTGGGGTGATGTGGTGGGTGTTTGTGGTGATGTGGTGGGTGTTTGTGGTGATGTGGTGGGTGTTGGGGTGATGTGGTGGGTGTTGTGGTGATGTGGTGGGTGTTGGGGTGATGTGGTGGGTGTTTGTGGTGATGTGGTGGATGTTTGTGGTGATGTGGTGATGTGGTGGGTGATTGTGGTGATGTGGTGGGTGTTGTGGTGATGTGGTGGGTGTTGGGGTGATGTGGTGGGTGTTGTGATGTGGTGGGTGTTGGGGTGATGTGGTGGGTGATTGTGGTGATGTGGTGGGTGTTTGTGGTGATGTGGTGGGTGATTGTGGTGATGTGGTGGGTGTTTGTGGTGATGTGGTGGGTGTTTGTGGTGATGTGGTGGGTGTTTGTGGTGATGTGGTGGGTGTTTGTGGTGATGTGGTGGGTGATTGTGGTGATGTGGTGGGTGTTTGTGGTGATGTGGTGGGTGTTTGTGGTGATGTGGTGGGTGTTGTGGTGATGTGGTGGGTGTTGTGGGGATGTGGTGGGTGTTGTGATGTGGTGGGTGTTGTGGTGATGTGGTGGGTGTTTGTGGTGATGTGGTAGGTGTTTGTGGTGATATGGTAGGTGTTTGTGGTGATGTGGTGGGTGTTTGGGGTGATGTGGTGAAGGTTTATAGTGATGTGGTGAAGGTTTATAGTGATGTGGTGAAGGTTTATAGTGATGTGGTGAAGGTTTATAGTGATGTGATGAAGGTTTATAGTGATGTGGTGGGTGTTTATGGTGATGTGGTGGGTGTTTGGGGTGATGTGGTGAAGGTTTATAGTGATGTGGTGAATGTTTTGGTGATGTGGTAAATGCTTATGGTGATGTGCTGAAGGTTTATGGTGATGTGGTGAATGTAATGTGGTGAATGTTTATGATTATGTATAGAAGGCTTACAGTACATACAATACAATACACTGTGATGTATACAATTCCTATGACGATGTATGGTGATGTATACAATAATTTAGGTGCTGCATGACATGCCTATGATATATGAAATAGTTATCGTAATGGCATAAGGTGATACATGAAAATGTATATCTTCTGAACGCGAACATTATAAATAAATTCACGAGTAGAGAATCACATGTAGCGGGATATGTAAGAACACTACATAAGGTGGCTCATGTTTGTTAAGCATCTCACATAGTCAACCAAATAGAACGTCCGAATTTTGACGTATACTCATCCAAAAGCAAGAAATTGTCGTATTAGAAAATGGTAGCGGCTCGCGAAAGTGACACACGGCCCCGTTTTCTGTTTTGGGTCCTCTGGTCGGTTAGGATACGGGAACCTTTAGGACGACAGTGTCTTGACGTTGGGGGGGGGTCTTAGGAGGACGGGCTGTACCGTCATATTCGTACGGTGTGAAGCACGCTGTATGGTGAAGGCTGTGTTCTTTATGTACCTGAGTTAATGTCTCCTGTTTTATATTATGCAAGGTGTGGGTGTGTGTGGGTGGTGTGTGTTGTGTGTGTGTGTGGTGTGTGTGTGTGTGTGTGTGTGTATGTGTTGTGTGTGTGTGTGTGTGTTGTGTGTGTTATGTGTTGTGTGTGTGTGTGTGTGTGTGTGTGGTGTGTGTGTGTGTGTGTGGGTATGTGGGTGTGTGTGTGTGTGTGTGTGTTGTGTGTGTGTGTGTGAAGTCATGTTTACTTACAACCACAGATAAAGGAGGTAACTACTAGTACAAGGGGGGCGGGCCCCCACTCGTTAGTTTTCGCAGAAATAACCTCTGATGGTGATGATGGTGATGGTGATGATGATGGTGATGATGGTGATGATAGTGATGATGTTCCCAGGTTGTGACCATAAATGGGAGCAATCACTCCGTCAATTACGTGGTATAATCAGAGCACCGCTCATATGGACCCCGCATGCGGCCCACCTCCACATTACCAATTATGACGCATGTTTTTAATATTCAAATAACTCTGGCAATTTGCATCTAGATTTTTATTTGTTTGAAGGCTGGCGCTCCAAAATCAGAAAAAGTTTATTGCTCGATAACAAACACAGGAAATAAAATAAAGGGTAAATTCGCAGTGAAAAAAAAATAATAATTGTTAAAGCCTGTGTAGCGGGCGATGGGGTTTGGGTGTATTAAACACTAGAGCAACTATAACATTTAATTATCCCAACATTACACTACGAATATTGTCAATGAAAAATAACTTGCCTGGTTGATCAGTCCAGCAACCAGGAGGCCTGGTCGACGACCGGGCCGCGGGGACACTAAGCCCCGGAAGCACCTCAAGGTAAGGAGGGGAAAAATATATTGGAGAAAAGTCAATGCATAATCATTTCTGACTAATGAATGGAGGTAATATAAAAATGAATGTTCTGAAAAAGAAAAGGGTTAGGATTGACAAGTGATGTATATTCATGAAATTAGGGATTGGGAAGAGTATACAGAATAAAGGAGAGAAGGGAAGAATACGAGAGAAAGGATCTTATCTTGAGGTTATCTTGAGATGATTTCGGGGCTTTAGTGTCCCCGCGACCCGGTCTTCGACCAGGCCTCCACCCCCAGGAAGCAGCCCGTGACAGCTGACTAACACCCAGGTACCTATTTTACTGCTAGGTAACAGGAGCATTCAGGGTGAAAGAAACTTTGCCCATTTGTTTCTGCCTCGTGCGGGAATCGAACCCGCGCCACAGAATTACGAGTCCTGCGCGCTATCCACCAGGCTACGAGGCCCTGTGGATAGAGGAACCCGGGACGTGGAGGATATACGTGTGCATTGTGTATATTAGAAATATACTTTGTTGACTCTCGTATAGAGCATTAAATTAGTCCACGCTATATACGTGCAATTATTTTCTGGCAATAGTCGAAATGCCGCCGAGTGATGGTCAATCAGGTCAGGTTTAATGCCGATTTAAGTGAAAAACAGAGAGGGTTAGGTTGTTTCAGACCAGGTTGGGTCAGACCAGTTTGTTTCAGACCAGGTTGGGTCAGACCAGTTTGTTTCAGACCAGGTTGGGTCAGACCAGCTTGTTTCAGACCAGGTTGAGTCAGACCAGCTTGTTGCAGACCAGGTTGGGTCAAACCAGCTTGTTGCAGACCAGGTTGGGTCAGACCAGCTTGTTGCAGACCAGGTTGGGTCAAACCAGCTTGTTGCAGACCAGGTTGGGTCAGACCAGCTTGGGTCAGACCAGCTTGTTGCAGACCAGGTTGGGTCAGACCAGCTTGTTGCAGACCAGGTTGGGTCAGACCAGCTTGTTGCAGACCAGGTTGGGTCAGACCAGCTTGTTGCAGACCAGGTTGGGTCAGACCAGCTTGTTGCAGACCAGGTTGGGTCAGACCAGCTTGTTGCAGACCAGGTTGGGTCAGACCAGCTTGTTTCAGACCAGGTTGGGTCAGACCAGCTTGTTGCAGACCAGGTTGGGTCAGCCCAGCTTGTTTCAGACCAGGTTGGGTCAGACCAGCTTGTTTCAGACCAGGTTGGGTCAGACCAGTTTGTTTCAGACCAGGTTGGGTCAGACCAGTTTGTTTCAGACCAGGTTGGGTCAGTCCAGCTTGTTTCAGACCAGGTTGGGTCAGACCAGCTTGTTTCAGACCAGGTTGGGTCAGACCAGCTTGTTTCAGACCAGGTTGGGTCAGCCCAGCTTGTTTCAGACCAGGTTGGGTCAGACCAGCTTGTTTCAGACCAGGTTGGGTCAGACCAGCTTGTTTCAGACCAGGTTGGGTCAGACCAGCTTGTTTCAGACCAGGTTGGGTCAGACCAGCTTGTTTCAGACCAGGGTGGGTCAGACCAGCTTGTTGCAGACCAGGTTGAGTCAGACCAGCTTGTTTCAGACCTGGTTGAGTCAGACCAGCTTGTTTCAGACCAGGTAGAGTCAGACCAGCTTGTTTCAGACCAGGTTGGGTCAGACCAGGTAATTTCAGGTAGGGTTGAATCACATCAAGCAGTTATAGACCAGAGTGGGACAGGCCAGACCAGGGACTCGGCAGTCTCTCTCACTCAAGTTAGTAGATCAAGTCTGTTTACGATTTGTGCTGCTATCTTTCGACATTCTAATGGTACCTAGTGTCTTATGTCCTCTCTTATGTTAGTTCCTTAGATGGCTTATGTCTTGTGCCGTGAGCGTGTTCCCTGGGTCGCAACTCAGAGGGAAGAGAGTTGAAGTAATGCTAAAATGGTTTGGCAGAATTGAGGGCAGGTCAAGCTACGTCAAATGAGGCCAGTGGGAGCCAGTTGAGGGGGAGAGAGTAAGGTGTGGATCCTCCGCCCTGTGGCTCCTCCGCCCTGTGGCTCCCCCTCCTCACGCTGCAGGCTGTCGAGTGCAACTTAGAGTGAATGATAAGAGATAATTACCGAGGCGTGAGGGGCCGTGTTCTGCCATATGGGTTACTAATTACTTCATCCTTCCTCGTGTTTGTTGACCCTCTCTTTTACACCTATGTCCGTCATCATTCACTCTCTCTCTGTCTCTCTCTCTCTCTCTCTCTCTCTCTCTCTCTCTCTCTCTCTCTCTCTCTCTCTCTCTCTCTCTCTCTCTCTCTCTCTCTCTCTCTCTCTCTCTCTCTCTTATTTTTAGTTAGAAAATAATATATATTTTTGCATTTCGTTGATAGCCTTGTCATATAGCTCATGTCCTCACATCTCCCACCTTCCCTCCCACCCAAATCCACTACCCTCCCTTCTCTCTCTCTCTCACCAACGATCATCACCACTCTCCCCTCCCATCCCTCCCTCTCCCTTCCTTGCCTCTCCCCCCTTCCCCTCCCTCTTCTACATTATCATTACTCTTCCCTTCGTCACTGTTATTACAGATTCTACTAATCTTCCCAAGACTCCCAAGGGAAGAGGGAGATATTCAGTGGGCCTTCTCTCACCCCTCCCTTCTCTCACCCCTCCCTTCTCTCACCCCTCCCTTCTCTCGCCCCTCCCTTTTCTCACCCCTCCCTTCTCTCACCCCTCCCTTCTCTCACCCCTCCCTTCTCTCACCCCTCCCTTCTCTCACCCCTCCCTTTTCTCACCCCTCCCTCAGCACTCCTTCGCTCCCTCCTCATTCCTCTTCCCCCCCCCCTCCCCCTCACTATACCCCCTTCTCCTCCTCACTCCTCCTCACTTCTGTCTGAATCCTTGTTCATTTGAGAACTTGAAGGTGATGAAATACTTGTCTATAAACATGTTTTTGTCTTACTGTGCTTATTTTGCTGGATTAAAAAGGATTACAAAAGTTTGTGTTGGATTACATAGGTTTATATAGGATCACAAAGATTTTTATAGGATTATAGGGGTTTATATTGGCTTACAAAGATTTTTATAGGATTATAGAAGTTTATATTGGCTTACAAAGGTTCGTATAGGATTACAGAGGTTTATATAGGATTACAAAGGTTCATATAGGATTACAAATGTTTATGTAGGATTACAGAGGATTATATAGGATTACAGAGGTTTATATAGTATTATACAGGAATATTATAGTGGTGCAAAGAAAGGGAAGAACTTTGTCGAGAATTTCCTCTTCCTAATATGTGTTGATTGTATAATGTAATGCAATACATTGCAATACAATGCAATACATTGTAATGCAATACATTGTATTGCTTGGAAATACATCGTTTTGAAATGTATATAAGTCCACTGAAGAAAAACATATTTTGCTTAGGTAGATTCAACTTGTTTGCCTATTATTTTAAACCACTGTAGCGCGTACAGTGTGATTGGGCAGTTGGGCAGTTACAGAAGCATGATTACCTTGATCTTTACCTACAGTTCGAGTCCGGGGCAGAAAACTGCATGCGGTGTTGTAAAGCCGGACGCATTGGTGAACGGTGCGTTAAACAGGACGCACTGGTGAACGGTGCGTTGTTAAGTAGGACGCACTAGTGAACGGTGCGTTGTTAAACAGGACGCACTGGTGAACGGTGCGTTAAACAGGACGCACTGGTGAACGGTGCGTTGTTAAGTAGGACGCACTGGTGAACGGTGCGTTGTTAAGTAGGACGCACTGGTGAACGGTGCGTTAAACAGGACGCACTGGTAAACAGTGCGTTGTTAAACAGGACGCACTGGTGAACGGTGCGTTAAACAGGACGCACTGGTGAACGGTGCGTTGTTAAGTAGGACGCACTGGTGAACGGTGCGTTGTTAAGTAGGACGCACTGGTGAACGGTGCGTTAAACAGGACGCACTGGTAAACGGTGCGTTGTTAAACAGGACGCACTGGTGAACGGTGCGTTGTTAAACAAGACGCACTAGTGAACGGTGCGTTGTTAAACAAGACGCACTAGTGAACGGTGCGTTGTTAACAGAACGCACTAGTGAACGGTGCAGAGGAATCTCGAAACTCGTCTGTACTCCCCGCCCCCCCCCCTCCTGTTGTAGCTCCTGTTGGGACCTCACAAGTGACAGCTAATGGCTCGTGAGTCCCCCTTTTCTGGCTAAAGGATAGCAGACAGACTAATTGCGCAATGCTGCAGTTTAAGAGCCGTGACTATAAATCTTAACCAAATGTTAAATCAACATTCTGTTTATAGGACGTCAGTGATTTCAATATTAGGATGGCATATCTTGAGGTTATCTTGAGATGATTTCGGAGCTTTTAGTGTCCCCGCGGCCCGGTCCTCGACCAGGCCTCCACCCCCAGGAAGCAGCCCGTGACAGCTGACTAACTCAAAGGTACCTATTTACTGCTAGGTAACAGGGGCATTCAGGGTGAAAGAAACTTTGCCCATTTGTTTCTGCCTCGTGCGGGAATCGAACCCGCGCCACAGAATTAAGTAATATTTTGCAATATTATGCATTGAATGGCATAATTCAGTGCATAAATGATGCATTAACAAGTCAGTTACTAACTGTTCAACGGTGCCTTAATTACCACTAGCTCTTCCGACCTCTTCAAATATTTACATTAAGTCAGTGTTAATTAACATTAAGTTAAAATTAATTAACATTAAGTTAATGTTAATATTTGTCAACCGCGTTGTTAATGACTTATTGGCTTCTATTTCTTTAGTTTCTTTACACGTAACAACATTTAATTACAAATTTAAGTTCTGATAGATATTCACTTTTTTAATGTCTATTTTTTTGATAAATAAGCCTATACTTGAGCAACAGGTAGCGTTGGTAGGCCTGTGGTCCACCTGACAGCTGGGTGGACAGCGCTTCGGATTCGTAGTCCTGAGGGTTCGATCCCCGGTGGAGGCGGAGACAAATGGGCAAAATGTTACCTGTTACCTAGCAGTAAATAGGTACGTGGGAGTTAGATAGCTGCTACGGGCTGCTTCCTGGGGGGTGGAGGCCTGGTCGAGGACCGGGCCGCGGGGACACTAAGCCCCGAAATCATCTCAAGATAACCTGCGCATCCTCTCATAGACAATCACAACGTAGGCCTAATCTCGCCGTTCCCCGTAACTTGAGAACCATTGGTCGTCTGTCGTCTAGTCGTCTTGAGGTTATCTTGAGATGATTTCGGGGCTTTAGTGTCCCCGCGGCCCGGTCCTCGACCAGGCCTCCACCCCCAGGAAGCAGCCCATGACAGCTGACTAACACCCAGGTACCTATTTTACTGCTAGGTAACATGGGCATAGGGTGAAAGTCCCCTAAACCATTTCTTTTCTTAATTTTCTGTGGCAATTAGTGACGGTGCAGGATATCCCCTCAAGCTGAATGGTCTTCACTATACATGGTGACCCCCGTCATCTGGTCATCTCACACCATCACCCCCTCATAATCCCTCACCATCACCCCCCCCCTCATAATCACTTACCACGACACCCCTCTCATAACTCCTCACCATCATCCCTTCATAATCCTTCACCATTATCCGCTCATTATAAGTCACCACAAATCTCTCATAATCCCTCACCATTACCACCCTCATAAAGCCTCACTTGTGGCTAGAGAAGGGCTTCCTTCCTACCCTCTTCACCATCAATAATTTAGTGTCAGGTTTCAGAAAATGGCCGCCAGAGGTCCCAAGGTGGCGTGACGTCTGAGGTCCCAGTGTTGGGTCGTGGTGACGTCTGAGGTCCCAGTGTTGGGTCGTGGTGGCGTCTGAGGTCCCAGTGATGGGTCGTGGTGACGTCTGAGGTCCCAGTGTTGGGTCGTGGTGACGTCTGAGGTCCCAGTGTTGGGTAGTGGTGACGTCTGAGGTCCCAGTGTTGGGTCGTGGTGACGTCTGAGGTCCCAGTGTTGGGTCGTGGTGGCGTCTGAGGTCCCAGTGATGGGTCGTGGTGACGTCTGAGGTCCCAGTGATGGGTCGTGGTGACGTCTGAGGTCCCAGTGTTGGGTCGTGGTGACGTCTGAGGTCCCAGTGTTGGGTAGTGGTGACGTCTGAGGTCCCAGTGTTGGGTCGTGGTGACGTCTGAGGTCCCAGTGATGGGTCGTGGTGACGTCTGAGGTCCCAGTGTTGGGTCGTGGTGACGTCTGAGGTCCCAGTGTTGGGTCGTGGTGACGTCTGAGGTCCCAGTGATGGGTCGTGGTGACGTCTGAGGTCCTAGTGTTGGGTCGTGGTGACGTCTGAGGTCCCAGTGTTGGGTCGTGGTGACGTCTGAGGTCCCAGTGATGGGTCGTGGTGACGTCTGAGGTCCCAGTGTTGTGATAACATTAATCCCAGTGTTATTAATAGCTCAATAGCCATTACGACTATATAACACTGGGAAGGGATCGGGATATGAGATGGGACGAGGGGAAGGAATGGTGCCCAACCACTTGGACGGTCGGGGATTGAACGCCGACCTGCAGGTGGTGACCCTCTAGGTGGTGATCCCACATGGTGTGTGTGTGTGTGTGTCGACAGTAGCTGGGGTGGACTCATTATACGCTATGTATGATGAAACCACCCGTAGGATTGTTTCATTATAATTACCACCACCAATAAGTTGAACCAGTAAGGGCAACGAAGCTGTTAGCATCACTACCTAATCTTCCTACTGGTTATCCCTATCCTTATACCTCCCTTTCCACCCCCTTATCCTTCCACCCCACACCTACACCCTTCCTACATCCCCACCACCACCACCACCGTCACCACCACCACCACCACCACCAGCCCCACCACCACCACCAGCACCACCACCACCACCACCACCACCACCAGCACCACCACCACCACCACCACCACCACCACCACCACCACCACCACCAGCACCGTCACCACCACCAGCACCGTCTCCACCATCACCACCGTCACCACCACCGTCACCACCACCGTCACCACGACCACCACCACCACCGTCACCACCTCACTCTTCTCTATACCGCTAACAACCAGCCGAGCTTGGCTGCGCAAGCTGCTATACCGCCATCGTGGACCGTCTGTGATAGACCTTGATAATGTATTCATTGCTAACATCTACAGCGTGTTGGTGCTTGTCTGTCAGTCTCCTTCCCCCCTACTGCCAGGATGCACGATGTGGGGGCTATATATGTATATATATATACTGTGTATATA
Organism: Procambarus clarkii; assembly: GCF_020424385.1. NCBI lineage: Eukaryota > Metazoa > Arthropoda > Malacostraca > Decapoda > Cambaridae > Procambarus > Procambarus clarkii. The sequence continues at coordinate 12,149,947 of NC_059616.1, read as the reverse complement.
TATAATATATGTGTGTGTTTGTATTCGTATTATATATAATACACACATACCAGACGTTTAAATAAGCGAGGATTACTGCCTCCAAACGAGTCCCTGAAATTATCTTACGTGTAAGCAAATCAAAAATGCGGGAAGAGTTTAAAACTTTGTGCCCTGCATAGCCCGCGAAAACTGCGAAATTTGATCGCCAAATTATTGGGTGCGTGGAGGCGCGCGAATCCCCGCGATTGGATTACCTGCAAACTTAGTGGGCAATGCGGGGGTCGTATTGCTTTGGAATATTTGAGTAAATGTAACGGGTTGGTGAAGGGCTACGCTCGTTGTTACTCAGTGGAGAACTCTGATTCCTGTGTCCGGGGTGTGTCTTGTGTGTCTTGGGGGTGATGGGGGGAGGGGGGGCTCGTAGGGTGATGGGGGGGGGCGTGTTTGTGTGTGTTATGGGGTGATGGGGTCGTGTTTGTGCGCGCGTTTTCTCTCTCTGTGTATATATATATATTTTTATATATATATATATATATATATATATATATATATATATATATATATATATATATATATCCGTGTATATTTTGCATATATTAGTATACATCGTGAATGATTGGGTAGGTGTATGCAGGATTTACTCTCTCTTGTATATGCTTGTGTGACAACCCATATGTCGCAACACATGGCAGACATGTATATAGTACCGCACGCATACACACAAACACAAACACAAACACACACACACACACACACACACACACACACACACACACACACACACACACACACACACACACACACACACGCGTGCAAGTTGTGAGAGTGTATACCCAAGTAGTGGGACGGGAGGATACTCTGGTTCAGAGTCCTGCAAGAGACATGTTGAAGGGACTACCTTACCTTACCCTTGATCCTTGAACATTTTGTATGACATTACTATGAGAATAATTATGAGAGAGAGAGATAGAGAGAGAGAGAGAGAGAGAGAGAGAGAGAGAGAGAGAGAGAGAGAGAGAGAGAGAGAGAGAGAGAGAGAGAGAGAGACTGACAGAGGGATGAGTGAAGGGGAAGAGCCGAAGAGGAAGGGAGAGAATATATAAATATTGTGTGTGGCGGCGACGTCGAGGTCACTGGAGGCGAGGAGAGTTGGGGGCAGTTTGGCACAAGTTCAGCCACTGGCTGAGGCCAAGGAGACGAGAGATGGACGAGTTGACAGAGTGAGTGAGTGAGAAAGAATGAGTGAAAAAGAGTAAGTGGTTGAGTTCGGGTGGCAGCAACATTTTTCCTCCTGAGGGAGGCAACCACATCAACCACCACCATCACCGGTGTCGCCACCACCACTAATAGCACTACTAGTATCTCAACTACCACTATCAACCCTATGCCGCCGCCGCGAAAATCAGCACCACCACCAGTACAACCACAACCACACCAAACGGGATCTCCACCACCACGCCACAGCGGACCCACCACCACTACTACTACCACCACCACCACCACCACCCCAGACCGGACGGCCATCACCACACACGACTGATGCACCACTACCAATACCTGCAGGACAGGAAGCAAAGAGACAGTCGGAGACGAAGTAGTCTGGAGCTGGAAGATTATAACAAGCGGAGTCTCACAAGGCTTGGTCCTTGGACCGCTGCTGTTCCTAATTTATGTGAACGACCTGCCCGAGGGAGCGAGCTCATATATCTCACTGTTTACGTATGATGCAAAGCTAATGAGGAGTGTAAAAACAGAGGTGAACTGCAGGAAGTTATGGGAGGGCCTCGACAAACTTATTCAGGGGATAGACATATGTTTGCTGGACTTCATTCCTAACAAGTGTAAAGTAATGAAGATGGGAAGGGAGAAAGGAGACAAGAAGGCATCAATACCCCACGGGGAAGGCAACTGCAGGAATCCAGAAAGGGATATTTGGCAGTGTATGTAATTCTAACACTAACAACGAAGCCATACAGAAAGTATCATTGCAGCACATGAGACGCTGGCAAATATAAAAAGAGTGTTTAGAAACCTAAGTCAGAACTCCTTCAATGCAATCTGCACAACATTGTCAGACCCATACTGGAGTATGCAGCACCCGCATGGAATCTGCACCTTGTAAAGCATAAGACCTAAATTTTAAAACATACAGAGGAATGCAACACGATTGATGCCAGAGGAAAGAGGGTTAAATTTTGACGATAGGCTAATGGAACTAAATATCAGAACGCTAGACAGAAAAAAGGGGTATGATCACAACATACAAGATACTCTTCGTTACGAGAATGCAGCTCAAGAGGACACAGGTGGAAGCTGGACAGAAATGTAAAGAAATACTCGTACCCAGTACGGGGGGCGGGGTCAAGAAGTGGAATACACTGAAGGAAGAAGTTGTGGAAGCCGCCTCCATCCACAACCTTAAGACCAGAGTCGACAAGGAATTGCAACGTCAAAATAGTTAAATTATAACACCACAGGCACAGCAAGGCGGGGCATGAAGAGCTAGAGCTCCCTCCCTCCGTAGACACTCTTAGGTAAGTACTGATAGGTATTTAGCGCCATCCACCACCACTACCATACACTACCACCATCCACCACCACCACACCAGACGGGACCAGTTTCCGCAGCCAGTCTCTCCCCCAGCCTAAATATTTTGCCTCTCTCCCTAACCCAATTACTTTCAACTTGACCTGTTTGCTCAGAGTCGCTACCTCGCGCCGGCAATCTCGTCTTCGCCAGCGTTGCCTGCCTCGCTACACACACCACCTTTTTCACCACACTTTCCTCACAATTTTGGCGCCATGCTGGTGCGTGGTGTGTGGTGGTGATGTGTGGTGGTGGTGTGTGGTGTGTGGTGGTGTGTGATGTGTGGTGGTGTGTGGTGTGTGGTGGTGCGTGGTGGTGTAAGGTGATGTGTGGTGGTGCGTGGTGGTGGTGTGTGGTGGTAGTACTTGGTGGTAGTGCACGGTGGTGGTGAACGGTGGTGATGTGCACTTACTGTGAGATACTGTGAGAGTTCCTCAGCCAAACTTGCACACGCACACTTGCAGATTACTGAGCACTGTGCAGTATCATTACCGTTATCTGAGGTTGGAGTACCGTCGTGGTGGGTGTCCCCTGGATAGGTGATCACGACTCACAATCGAGAATTCCGGGTTTGAATCCCGGGCGAGACAGAATTGGCTGTGGATTGACCTGTCATGCTGACCTTACTAGGCCAGACTGATGTGACCTGCTGCCTCCATACTCCTCATGACGTCACATGAACCTATAGTCGGACCACTCAGATCATGAGCTAAGGCAGCAGCTTCATTTTAATTGGTGTATCTTTTTAGAGGTTCTGTGAGACGAAGTAGCGAGATGAGGGGCTCGTCTGCCCCCACCGGCATGATAGGACGCGGCCTCTGAGGGTGGAGTCACGAGGCAGACCATCCCTGGCACTGATGATACTCAAGAAATACTGATGATACTCAAGACATATTCATCATCATCTCCTCTTATTAACTGCCCTCCCCCCCCCCCTCTGCTGTGGTGTGGAGACAACCGCTTGTTAACTCGTGTGTCTGGCACTCATGGCACTCTACGGTAGTCCAGTTAAGAGACTGCAGACACTCTTCATTCAATTCAAGAGTCAATTGAATTCAATATTCAATTCAATGTAAGACTGAGAACAGGTGGTGTTTTTTCACCCACAGGGTAATTATCTCATGGAACCACCTACCCACCGAAGCCGTAACTGCCAAAACTGTGCTGAATTTCAAAATATACCTGATAAAGATCATGCAGCCAAATGGGAAGGGGGAGGTTCTTCGACAAGCCGCTGGCTTCCTGTCCTCGTCGAGGCCACTAGCGTTAGTGACCCCTCGGGTAAATCAGGTAAATTCGGTGTGAGCGTTTGAGTACACGCCCTCACCAGTGCTGTTGGAAGATCAACCACGTATGTGTGTGTGTGTGTGTGTGTTGTACTCACCTAGTTGTGTTTGCGGGGGTTGAGCTCTGGCTCTTTGGTCCCGCCTCTCAACCGTCAATCAACAGGTGTACAGATTCCTGAGCCTATCGGGCTCTGTCATATCTACACTTGAAACTGTGTATGGAGTCAGCCTCCACCACATCACCCCCTAATGCATTCCATTTGTCAACCACTCTGACACTAAAAAAGTTCTTTCTAATATCTCTGTGGCTCATTTGGGCACTCAGTTTCCACCTGTGTCCCCTTGTGCGTGTTCCCCTTGTGTTAAATAGACTGTCTTTATCTACCCTATCAATCCCCTTCAGAATCTTGAATGTGGTGATCATGTCCCCCCTAACTCTTCTGTCTTCCAGCGAAGTGAGGTTTAATTCCCGTAGTCTCTCCTCGTAGCTCATACCTCTCAGCTCGGGTACTAGTCTGGTGGCAAACCTTTGAACCTTTTCCAGTTTAGTCTTATCCTTGACTAGATATGGACTCCATGCTGGGGCTGCATACTCCAGGATTGGCCTGACATATGTGGTATACAAAGTTCTGAATGATTCTTTACACAAGTTTCTGAATGCCGTTCGTATGTTGGCCAGCCTGGCATATGCCGCTGATGTTATCCGCTTGATATGTGCTGCAGGAGACAGGTCTGGCGTGATATCAACCCCCAAGTCTTTTTCCTTCTCTGACTCCTGAAGAATTTCCTCTCCCAGATGATACCTTGTATCTGGCCTCCTGCTCCCTACACCTATCTTCATTACATTACATTTGGTTGGGTTAAACTCTAACAACCATTTGTTCGACCATTCCTTCAGCTTGTCTAGGTCTTCTTGAAGCCTCAAACAGTCCTCTTCTGTTTTAATCCTTCTCATAATTTTAGCATCGTCCGCAAACATTGAGAGAAATGAATCGATACCCTCCGGGAGATCATTTACATATATCAGAAACAAGATAGGACCGAGTACAGAGCCCTGTGGGACTCCACTGGTGACTTCACGCCAATCGGAGGTCTCACCCCTCACCGTAACTCTCTGCTTCCTATTGCTTAGATACTCCCTTATCCACTGGAGCACCTTACCAGCTACACCTGCCTGTCTCTCCAGCTTATGTACCAGCCTCTTATGCGGTACTGTGTCAAAGGCTTTCCGACAATCCAAGAAAATGCAGTCCGCCCAGCCCTCTCTTTCTTGCTTAATCTGTGTCACCTGATCGTAGAATTCTATCAAGCCTGTAAGGCAAGATTTACCCTCCCTGAATCCATGTTGGCGATTTGTCACGAAGTCCCTTCTCTCCAGATGTGTTACCAGGTTTTTTCTCACGATCTTCTCCATCACCTTGCATGGTATACAAGTCAAGGACACTGGCCTGTAGTTCAGTGCCTCTTGTCTGTCGCCCTTTTTGTATATTGGGACCACATTCGCTGTGTGTGTGTGTGTGTGTGTGTGTGTGTGTGTGTGTGTGTGTGTGTGTGTGTGTGTGTGTGTGTGTGTGATTATACGCAACACCTGAACACCTGTCACCGTGTGACATACTATAGTACGTCAGACTATAATGTTGGCTTATGTCCATTGACGGCGTTCAATCCCCGACCGTCCAAGTGGTTGTGGCCACCATTCCTTTCCCCCCGTCCCATCCCAAATCCTTATCCTGACCCCTTCCCAGTGCTACATATAATCGTAACGGCTTGGCGCTTTTTCCTTGACAGTTCCCCTACCCTTCCCTCAAAACATCAATCTATCGTCCCGCCCATTTTGGTGCGGGGCGATAGATAGTGTTGTTGCTCTAAGCAGTTTACTCCCGTTTATAACCACTGTGAGTAATAGGTCATAATTACCATTAGTAATAGGCCAATTGAGTAATATAATTTATTGCATTGCCACAGAAGTGATCCAAGGAAAGTCATTTCAGACACTTACCTAACAGTACTCCCCAAGCAGTGACTACGGGCAAGTGAGGTCTAGCTCCGTATGCCTCGCCTACTGAGCTTGTTGTACCTGTGGCGTTACAACTTGACTATTTTTACGTTGAATTTTTTTACAAATTTCGCCTTAAGGTTGTGGGTGGAGGTGGCTTCCACGACTTCTTATTCCAGTGCATTCCGCTTGTTAACTATCCTGTATAAGTAAGCAACGGCACATTTAAGTAGGCAACAACGTATCTAAGTAGGCAACAACATATTTATGACGTGTGTGTCGACACACAACGACTCACCAGTTAAATGAGCAGTGGTTGTGGTTAGTAGGTTGTTAGTTTGGTAACTATGAGGCGTAAATTATTTCAGGTTACCCACTACACCATCCCACTTATTACCCATATCACAACCCCAGTTATAATCCTAATCACAACCCCACTCACAGCAATAACCACAACCCCAGTCACAACCCATATCACAACGATAGCCTCAACCCCATTCACAAACCTAATGACAATCTAGTTTCAACAATAATCACAACCCCCATTCATCACCCTAATCACAGTCCCATTAACAACGATAATCACAACCCCCATTAACAACGATAATCACAACCCCCATTCAGGACCCTAATCACAACCCCATTCAGGACCCTAATCACAACCCCATTCAGGACCCTAATCACAACCCCAACCACAGTCACAACCCTAATCATGTTCCATCTCACAACCCAGTCACGACGGCAGTCACAACACCCAGTCACAACCCAGTCACGACGCCAGTCACAACACCCAGTCACAACCCAGTCACGACGCCAGTCACAACACCCAGTCACAACTCCCAGTCACAACCCCCAGCCTCCAGCGAAGGAGAAACTTCGTCTGAAAAGTAAATGCCAATTTTTACGAATTCAAATTCAATTCCAGATTCCCAAAAATCCTTGCATTATTTTCATGTGGGTTTTCCGGTGTGGAGAGTGGCAGCCATCAGGTGCTCTCCTGATGGGCGTCGGCACCTGAGTGTCCCCGAGCGCCTCCTTATCCTGAGCAGCTGTTTTTAATAATCAGGTGATGACACGACTTTCTTATGTTTGGGTACAGTTTTTAGCGCTGACTGGAGCGGGAGCCGTGCTTTGAAATGGAGCACCACTCAAGCGCTGACTGGAGCCCTGCTTTATACAGGAGTACCACTCAAGCGCTGACTGGAGCCCTGCTTTATACAGGAGTACCACTCAAGCGCTGACTGGAGCCCTGCTTTATACTGGAGCACCACTCAAGCGCTAACTGGAGCCCTGCTTTATACTGGAGCACCACTCAAGCGCTGACTGGAGCCCTGCTTTATACAGGAGTACCACTCAAGCGCTGACTGGAGCCCTGCTTTATACTGGAGTACCACTCAAGCGCTGACTGGAGCCCTGCTTTATACAGGAGTACCACTCAAGCGCTGACTGGAGCCCTGCTTTATACTGGAGCACCACTCAAGCGCTGACTGGAGCCCTGCTTTATACTGGAGTACCACTCAAGCGCTGACTGGAGCCATGCTTTATACAGGAGTACCACTCAAGCGCTGACTGGAGCCCTGCTTTATACTGGAGTACCACTCAAGCGCTGACTGGAGCCCTGCTTTATACAGGAGTACCACTCAAGCGCTGACTGGAGCCCAGCTTTATACAGGAGTACCACTCAAGCGCTGACTGGAGCCCAGCTTTATACAGGAGTACCACTCAAGCGGTGACTGGAGCCCTGCTTTATACAGGAGTACCACTCAAGCGCTGACTGAAGCTCTGCTTTATACTGGAGTACCACTCAAGCGCTGACTGGAGCCCTGCTTTATACTGGAGTACCACTCAAGCGCTGACTGGAGCCCTGCTTTATACTGGAGTACCACTCAAGCGCTGACTGGAGCCCTGCTTTATACTGGAGTACCACTCAAGCGCTGACTGGAGCCCTGCTTTATACTGGAGTACCACTCAAGCGCTGACTGGAGCCCCTCCTTACACTGAGCCTAGATGGAAATCTTGCTTGGTTGTGACACCTGGGTAGCATCAGGCTTCCCAGATATGATCGGACAGCCTCCCCCGCTGCTTCCTCACACCACCTGTCCGTCCTTCCGCCTGAACGATGCTTTCTGCTTCCTGACGAGCTGCTGGGAGCAAATCAAACTGAAATCGTTTTACCAGCAGTGTTGATCAAATTATACCAAGATTCGAGGCTTACTTGTGTGTTGGGATTTATTTTGAATATTAGATTTGGCGGATGTGCAGAAAGCTGAGGGGGGGGGGGTGTTTGTGTAGTGGTAACGTGGGGGTGGGGGTGATGGGGTGTGGGGTGGGGGGTGGGGGTGATGGGGTGATGGGGTGGGGGGGTGTTATCATGGGCAATAGGGGGTGGGTGGTGATGAAGGGATGGTTGACAACCCCCTTCGACACACACACACACACACACACACACACATATACACAAAGAACTCTGGCTCTTTGGCGGGACCAAAGAGCCAGGGCTCAACCCCCGCAAGCACAATTAGGTGAGTACAGAGGACCTCACGGCCGAGCGGACAACGCTCTGGATTCATAGCTCTAAGGGCCTAGGTTCAATACCCGGCCGAGGCAGAAACAAATAAGCACAGTTTCTTTCACACTGATACTCGTGTTCACCTAGCAGTAAATAGCTACCTGGGAGTTAGACAGCTGCTACGGGGCTGCTTCCTGGGGATGTGTGTGTGTTTTAAAGAGAGAAATATATGGAATTAATATAAGAGAGGAAAATATATGGAATTAATATAAGAGTTAGCTCTTGGCGGGGTCCAAGAGCTAACAGCTCGATCATGCAGACAGAGAGCCCAACCATTTGGCCTGGACGGTAGAGCGACGGTCTCGCTTCCTGCAGGTCGGCGTTCAATCCCCGACCGTTCAAGTGGTTGGGCACCATTCCTTTCCCCCCGTCCCGTCCCAAATCCTTATCCTGACCCCTTCGAAGTACTATATAGTCGTAATGGCTTGGTGCTTTCCTCTGATAATTACCTTGCAGACAGAGATAGTAAATACACGCCCTAACCACGGGCTTCCCGGCCGTGTGGCCAGCGCCATCTGGTGGCATATTTAATGTTATGGTGGTAATCCGCGGGGGGAAGAGAGTGTTATAAGGCAGTGTTCCTGTGAACCACAGATGTGTGCCAACAAGTGCTTCGTCGCCACAATGGTGCACTCAGATGTTACTGTTGTTTTAGATTCAGCTACTCAGAACAAAAAGTTCCAAGTAGCACGGGCTATGGTGAGCCCGTTGTACACTATGTACACTCAGAGTACTCTCACCTACTTAACTACTTGTACATATCTACACTTGACCCACGTACACTATCGCCAGCCACACCTCACCCACCTACACCACATCCACCTTCTAAATCACGTACATCTCATCCACCTTCATAACCACGTACTTCATCCACCTACAACGCAGCCGCCTACACCTCACCCACCTAAACCACAGGCACCCACACCACATTCAACTACATTACATTCCCCTACACCTCACCCACCTACACCTCACCCACCTACACCTCACCCACCTACAGCTCGCCTACCTAATCAATAGGCAAATAAACCACAGCCACCAACTCATCACCCATCTACACCTCATACACCTACACCTCACCTCCACATGCACTTCACCCATGTATACCACAGCCACCTACCATCACCCATATACACCTCACCCCGGAACCTCACTACCTACACCTCACCCACCTACACCTCACCCACCTGCACCTCACCCACCTACACCTCACCCACCTACACCTCACCCACCTGCACCTAAACAGCATTATATATACACACATTAACATATCAACTTTATAAGTTAATTAGAGAGAAAATGTATAATTGAATTAGTCTCCGCCAAGCTACTTATGAATATAATATGAAATATATGTGGAAGACTGGAGCCGTTTTTAGAAATGTTAGATATTTATGTTAATAACGTTAATGAGAAGTGAAGGGAATGTCAAACTAGCAATTAGCATTTTAAGAGCATGAACTAATGATATGTTTCAACATATACTGAAACAAAATAATGCCAACCTTTTCATTTCAATTTTTTGAAGATCGTGCTCGAATAATGAGGTGTTGTCACATCTTCATAATGTTGATGCCAAGTGAACGTTAATTTGCTAATTAAACGCTCGGAGCTGCCGATCGCCAGCTGTTACGTTCGGTAATCCTTTTAACGTGGGTGAGAAGCTGTAGGGAATATCAAATTGGCGGTGAACAGTTCTGCACTAGTCGAGCGATGGTGAAATGTTTGAGTGTCTCTCCCCAGGAGCTTAAAGTGGACTGGTCATCCGTGACCAGTGTTTCAGTCTCTCTATGATGGCACAATCGACTTGAGAATGGTCCAGGACGGACCGAAACGTCGTCGTCCCTTCACCTTCTAGTGTGTGGTCTGATACTTCAGCCACGTTATTGTGACTCATCGCCCGCACCAAAAAAGGTTACCATTTTCAGACAGTCACAATAACGTGCGTGGATTTTATAAACTCCAGGACCACACATCTGAAATTGAAGGAAATGACGACGTTTCGGTCCGTCTCGGATCTTTATCCAGTCGTGTACAGAAAGAGTGGCAGAGTTAGTCAGTAATATCTGCGTCACACTGCTCCTCCTGCTTTTCTTGATTGTATTTCCTGTACCTCTTGTCTCCTACAATAGTTTGGTGAAACTGGCCGTACACTTCCGTACACGTTTGGTGAAACACGACCGTACTTAGAGGACTAAAAAAACAGAGTAAGTGCACATAAGAACAGTGCTTTCTTCTATCATGTTAGAGTGGTCATGTTGACTGGTGTTGCATGTGTGAGTCTCTGCTCTTCACAGACGCCGCCTTGTTCAATGAGTTGTGATACACAACATGACCCTCATGACCCTCTAGTCCTGCCTGTCACATTACACTTTTGTGCTCTAACCTTCTTAACAAACGTGATCCCACTTCGCCGCACTATAGCTTGAGCTACCTCATCCCTTTGTGTGTATTTTACCTCAATAAACTTATTTCAATTTCAATTTCACTTCGCCGCTCTAGCTCCTCTGTTTTTTTCCTCTCTTCTGTTACAGTCTCTTCCGCTTCTATCCCACATTTTTCTCTTCGTCTTTAATCCTTGTGCAGCTTTCTTTATTTATATGAACTCCAATGGTATATTACAACCTTATCGCCTTCACCTCACATTCTATGGTATACTATGAATTGCTATGGTATATTTCATTTGTACCATGGGAGCCTCGAACCCACGGCCATGGGAGTGGAGGACAGGAGCTCTACCGACCGTACTACGAATAAGACAGAGCCCCAGAGACACACTACCGGTATCCACCTGGGACTTTCAACCCCTCCTGGGGCGTCACTTGGGGCTCGAGATATCAGGTCATCCACGGGCATGTCATATACATTACAAACCACAATAGACGTAGAAATAACATTCCGTCTAGACGCAAGTGACGCGTCAGAAGAGGTTGAGGGGGGGGGGGGATAGAAATAGCCTAAGCTACTCTATCCCTTCTCACCTTATATACGTCACCTTATATACTATACCTTATATACTGAATCGTATACTACACGACATGATAGCGGGACACGTCGCCATTTCCTGTATTATAATTTCAGAAGTGTGGGTTGGGGTGTTTTTAAGCTATCATAGTTTTGTGGTAGTGTGGTACTAGTGTGTGTTGTGGTAGTGTGGTACTTGTGTGTGTTGTGGTAGTGTGGTACTAGTGTGTGTTGTGGTAGTGTGGTACTAGTGTGTGTTGTGGTAGTTTGGTACTGGTGTGTGTGTGTTGTGGTAGTGTGGTACTAGTGTGTGTTGTGGTAGTGTGGTGTTGTGGTAGTTGTGGTAGTTTGTGGTAGTCTGTGTGTTGTGGTAGTCTGTGTGTTGTGGTAGTGTGTGTGTTGTGGTAGTGTGGTACTTGTGTGTGTGTGTTGTGTTGTGGTAGTCTGTAGTGTTGTGTGTAGTCTGTGGTTGTGTGGTAGTCTGTGTGTTGTGGTAGTCTTGGTTGTGGTAGTCTGTGTGTTGTGGTAGTGTGGTTGTGGTAGTGTGTTGTGTTGTGGTAGTGGGGTTGTGGAGTGTGTGTGGTAGTCTGTGTGGTTGTGGTAGTCTGTTGTGTTGTGGTAGTCTGTGTGTGTGTAGTGTGTGTGTTGTGGTAGTCTGTGTGTGGTGTGTAGTCTGTGGTGTTGTGGTAGTGGTGTGTGTTGTGGTAGTGTGGTACTGGAGTTGTGGTGTTGTGGTAGTGTGGTAGTCTGTGTGTTGTGGTAGTCTTGGTACTGTGTAGTGTGTGTTGTGGTAGTGTGTTGTGGTAGTCTGTGTTGTTGTGGTAGTACTGAGTGTGTGTGTAGTGTTGTGGTGTTGTGGTAGTCTGTGTGTTGTGGTAGTCTTGGGTTGTGGTAGTGTGTGTGTTGTGGTAGTGTGTGTTGTGGTAGTGTGTGTGTTGTGGTAGTCTGGTGTTGTGGTAGTGTGTGTGATGTGGTAGTGTGGTACTAGTGTGTGTTGTGGTAGTCTGTGTGTTGTGGTAGTCTGTGTTGTGGTAGTGTGGTGTGGAGTGTGTGTGTTGTGGTAGTGTGGTTGTGGTAGTCTGTGTGTTGTGGTAGTGTGGGTTGTGGTAGTGTGTGTTGTGGTAGTGTGTGTTGTGGTAGTGTGTGTGTTGTGGTAGTGTGTGTGTTGTGGTAGTGTGGTACTGGTGTGTGTTGTGGTAGTTTGGTACTGGTGTGTGTGTGTTGTGGTAGTGTGGTACTAGTGTGTGTTGTGTTGTGGTAGTGGGGTACTGGAGTGTGTGTTGTGGTTGTGTGGTACTGGTGTGTGTTGTGTTGTGGTAGTGTGGTACTGGAGTGTGTGTGTTGTGGTAGTTTGGTACTGGTGTGTGTTGTGGTAGTTTGGTACTGGTGTGTGTGTGTTGTGGTAGTGTGGTACTAGTGTGTGTTGTGGTAGTCTTGGTTGTGGTAGTCTGTGTGTTGTGGTAGGTAGTACTGTGTGTTGTGGTAGTTGTGGTACTGGTGTGTGTGGTGTTGTGGTAGTGTGGTAGTAGTGTGTGTTGTGGTAGTCTGGGTGTTGTGGTAGTGTGTGTTGTGGTAGTGTGGTGTTGTGGTGTGTGTGTGTTGTGGTAGTCTGTGTGTTGTGGTAGTGTGTGTGTTGTGGTAGTGTGAGGGTGTTGTGGTAGTCTGTGGTAGTTTGGGTGGTGTGTGTGGTTGTGGTAGTGTGGTACTGTGTTGTGTGTATTGTGGTAGTGTGGTGGTGGAGTGTGTGTTGTGGTAGTCTGTGGGTTGTGGTAGTGTGTGTGTTGTGGTAGTGTGGTTGTGGTAGTGTGTGTGTTGTGGTAGTCTGTACTGGAGTGTGGTAGTGTGTGGTAGTGTGGTAGTGGTGTGTGTGTTGTGGTAGTTTGGTGTTGTGGTAGTCTGTGTGTTGTGGTAGTGTGTACTGGAGTGTGTGTGTGTGTTGTGGTAGTGTGGTTGTGGTAGTGTGTGATGTGGTAGTGTGGTACTAGTGTGTGTGTTGTGGTAGTGTGGTTGTGGTAGTCTGTGTGTTGTGGTAGTGTGGTGTTGTGGTAGTCTGTGGTAGTGTGGTAGTGGTGTGTGTGTGTTGTGGTAGTGTGGTTGTGGTAGTGTGTGTGTTGTGGTAGTGTGGTTGTGGAGTGTCTGTGTGTTGTGGTAGTGTGGTACTAGTGGTGTTGTGAGTGTTGTGGTAGTCTGTGTGTGTTGTGGTAGTCTGTGGTTGTGGTAGTGTGTGTGTTGTGGTAGTCTGTGTGTTGTGGTAGTGTGTGTGTTGTGGTAGTCTGGTGTGTTGTGGTAGTGTGTGTTGTGGTAGTGTGGTACTGGTAGTGTGTGTGTTGTGGTAGTGTGTGTACTGTGGTAGTGTGTGTGTTGTGGTAGTGTGTACTGTTGTGGTAGTTGTGTAGTGTGGTAGTGGAGTGTGTTGTGGTAGTGTGGTACTGGAGTGTGTGTTGTGGTAGTGTGGTACTGGAATGTGTTGTGGTACTGTGGTACTGGAGTGTGTCGTGGTAGTGTGGTACTGGAGTGTGTCGTGGTAGTGTGGTACTGGAGTGTGCTTGAATGGTCCACAAGCCAATATGCAACTGAAAACTCCACACACCCCAGAAGCATTCGAATCCAGACAGCCAGGAGCGCTATGCACCTTGGCGTACCTGGTACCTTAACCACTAGACCACACTGACTGTACAAAAATGTTGGTAGTCGTGAGACTATTCATCCAAGATCCGACAGCGCTCGGTGGTCCGCTCGGGCTTAGATATTTCATCGAATCACCTCACTTTATGTGATGATCTTGGATGAAATAGTCTCACGGTTACCAAGATTTTTTCACAGTCGTTGTGGTCTAGTGGTTAAGGTGTAGAGTTGATCCCTGGGTGTAGAGTAGATCCCTGGGTGTAGAGTAGATTCCTGGGTGTAGAGTAGATCCTTGGGTGTAGAGTAGATCCTTGGGTGTAGCGTAGGTCTCTGTATAAAGTTGATCCTTAGGTGTATTGTACATAATTGTATGCAGAATGAATAATGACTAGAATACACCCTTGTGTCTGACGCACATCGAAATTAGCAAATAATATACATTATGTATGTGTGATAACGGCACACACACACACACACACACACACACACACACACACACACACACACACACACACACACACACACACACACACACATACAAGCAGCCGTGTGAGTGCGACCCACAGCCACCTCACACACACACACACACACACACACACACACACACACACACACACACACCACACACACACACACACACACACACACCTATATCAAACAAAGCACCAAACACAGATTACATCACCACAACATAACAAGACAATAAAAGTTTAAACGCAGGGAAATGTTACATAGAAAATCTCCAAAGAAAATGTGTCCGTCTTGTAGGAGAAGACCCTGGAAGCTGTGAGGGGGAAGGGAGATGAGATAAAGTTATTTTCTGTCCGCAGAGAAGAAGAGCAATTGTCGAGAAACAGCCGGAAAATGTCCCCAGCTGCGAGTTTTAATTAAAGGCATAATGGCTGGCTTGCCTGGGGATTGTGTTATAACAAAGCACTAATGACCCTACTACCCGCTCTAATGGCAGCAATCAAAACAAGACGTGAGCCCCCGTCGCCTCCTCTTCCTCTTAGCCATCCGCCAGCCACCACCGTGAGAGGACACTAAGAGGGTGGTGGAGGAGGGGGTTGTGACGGTGGTGGTGGTGGTGGTGGTGGAGGAGGGGACGGAGGCTGTGACGGTGATAGTGGTGGTGGTGATGATAGTAGTGGTGGTGGTGATGATAGTAGTGGTGGTGGTGATGATAGTAGTGGTGGTGGTGATGATAGTAGTGGTGGTTGTGATTTTGTAATGGTGGGGTATTATTGATGATGGTCAACGTGTGTGATGGTAGTGTGTGGCTAAGGGGGTTAATTAATAGTTAATTAATGGAAAACAAAAATAAAAAAAAACTGATCTAACGCAAGTCAAAATCTGGGAACCCCAGGCTAAATCTGACATAAATCTACTAGTTATGGCCTAGGTTAGCTTAGGTTAGGTTAGGCTAGGCTAGGCTAGGTTAGGTTAGGTTAGGTTAGGTTAGGTTAGGTTAGGTTAGGTTAGGTTTGGCTCGGTTAGGTTCGGTTAGGTTAGGCTAGATTAGGTTAGGTTAGGTTAGGTTAGGTTAGCTTAGGTTAGGTTAGGTTAGGTTAGGTTATGTTAGGTTAGGTTATGTTATGTTAGGTTAGGTTAGGTTAGGTTAGGTTCGGTTAGATTAGGTTAGGTTCGGTTAGGTTAGGTTAGTTACTATCATTTCCGTTTGCACCACAACATAAAAATACGCCATTTTAAAATTACCAATGTTTTTGTGTGTGTAAGTTTGTCATGAGATTACATCGCTTGGTTGTAAAAGGTACTTTCAACGTGACCATGTTGATATAGAATCTACCGACTACCACGAGGGTGAAGTGTGGTGGTGGTGTTTGTGATGAGTTAATGGTGGTGATGGTAGCGATGATTGTGGTGCTGATGGTGGTGACAGCTGTGGTGGTTCTGGGTGGTGGTAGTGTTTGGTTGAGTGGTGCTGGTTGGTGTCTGTGGCTGCTTGAAGGTGTTTTCGGATGCCTCTGAGTGCTGGTGGCACTCTGAGTATCCATGCTTGTGGGCATTACAGTGATTGGTTGATGACCACAGCTAGAGGTGACGAGGGTGTCAGAATTCTTGTGGTGGTGGTGGTTGTCGAGGGTATCGGAACATGCTGGTGGTAGTGCTGGTGTGGTGGACAAGTGTCAGAACATGCTGGTGGTGGTTTTGGTGGTGGTGCTGGTGGTGGTGCTGGTGGTGGTGCTGGTGGTAGGTGGTGCTGGTGGTGGTGCTGCTGGTGGTGGTGCTGGCGGTGGTGCTGGTGGTGGTGCTGGTGGTGGTGCTGGTGGTGGTGGTGCTGGTGGTGGTGCTGGTGGGGGTGCTGGTGGTGGTGCTGGTGGGGGTGCTGGTGGTGGTGCTGGTGGGGGTGCTGGTGGTGGTGCTGGTGGTAGTGGTGATGGTGGTGGTGCTGGTGGTGGTGCTGGTGGTGGTGCTGCTGGTGGTGGTGCTGGTGGTGGTGGTGCTGGTGGTGGTGCTGGTGGTGGTGCTGGTGGGGGTGCTGGTGGGGGTGCTGGTGGTGGTGCTGGTGGGGGTGCTGGTGGTGGTGCTGGTGGTGGTGGTGCTGGTGGTGGTGCTGGTGGTGGTGCTGGTGGTGGCTGAGCAGACACAACATAATCATGGTGATGGCACATGCTCCCCCGGGAGGAGTCTTGTTGAAAGACATTAACTGGCTCCCGGGCCTCGCGTACTACACAGTTTTTTCTCTCGCTGCATTTTCCCCGCTGTTGAGCCTCATGGCGGCGGCATATTGCTACACCAGCCGCTGATAATGTTAGTTTATGCCCAAGTTTTCACCCCTGTCAAGCTCGCCTGTTGTTTTTTGTCAGTCGATCAACAATAGGGGAGAACAAGAGCAGATGGGAAGGTGGCCGCGTGTCTAGGACGCGGGGTAACTGGCTCTTCTGAAGGTCTGGGTGTTTCATTATTGGGGCTTAAGCTTAATTTACGATGAGTGTA
>NC_059616.1:12079167-12132880 GCF_020424385.1 Procambarus clarkii | reverse complement strand
ATAGAAAGATATTGTATTTGTGGTCGTTATTTTCTAGGTGAGATGAGGCGGCCAAGTGGCTCTCCCTCTGCTGGACCTCTTAGCAAGCTCCACCAACCACCTCAACGCAGGCGGAGGCACCAGTAACATACAAGTAAGATTTCTTAATTGTCCAATTGGGTCGTTAACGTGTGAGGGGAGAGGGGGAGGGGGAGGGAAGGTGGTTGGGGGGTGGTTGAGTAGTTAGTGAAGCGGGGGGGGGGTCTTGTCTCCCCTCTCTCCCCTGGGGTGGGCGAAATAACCGTCATGATGAATTTAAACCCGCCTCCCATCCTTCTACAATTCAATTTGGACCCGACCTATTTTCCAGTTTAGTAAATTACATTGATACCGACATGCTTATTGAATACAAAGTGGTCACCGGACGGCCATTCTCAGCGCGCGCCATTAGAGCCGTTCGTATGTCTGCACACTGGCTTAAAGCTCGGGCGCCTCTCTCCGAATTATCGCGCGCTCTATGGGGCCATTTTGCGCGTGTTGCAGCAGCAGGAGCAATGCATCGCGAGTTGGTGACGTTCTAAGAATGTTGGAAGGAAGCGACGGAGCGGTGACTGGAGGTTGTGACGGTGGGGCGAGAGTGACGCCATCGGAGACGGAGCCGGGGCGGGCGGTGGGACACGAGCAGATGTTAGCGTGCTTCAGCCTCAGGTTAGACCTCCTCCTCCTCCGCCTTAACTACCCGCGCGCTACACCGCCACCGTTATTCTCCAATGCTAAATTGCCCCGGAAAATTGTTACATCAAAATTGAACTATCAAAAGATTTACGCCATTTTTGGGAGGGGATGAGAGCGGGAAGCGCCGGAGTTCGCACCGTCACACCGCCAGTTGGAAGTGGCTGAAATTGTCACGTGAACAAACTGGCGCACGGTTACCGTGGCGTGCACCGCTCAGCAACTGTTGCAGTGATATTGGCAAGCTGCTCTTTGAAACATGATCTATAACCTTCCATGCATTATTCATCCAATTCACTTCCTTTTGTAAAGTGTAATAGATGAACGACCCATCTTTCAAATTACCATAAGTCCATTACACGTCGGCAAAAGTTAAGTGAGCGAACGAGCGAAAGCCATGGAAAAGGAGCGAAGGGTTGTGAAGAAGCGGGCGACAGGGTTGTGTAAATGAATTAGCATAATGGAGCAATATTGTGCCGGGGTAATAAGTTGCCGCTGTTTACATGGGGCGTCAAATTGAGCAAGCTGATGATTGCACCTTGCACCTCCCTGATAAACCGAGCCTCCACTCCGGCCCCGCGCGCCCGCCCGCCCGCGCCTCCGGTATTAGTCGCTACAGTTAGCCAGATCTGCCGCTGTCAAGGGCTCCAGTTAGCGAAGACGTCGCTAATAGCGCTTGTTGAGCGGCTTCTCCCCCCCCCCCATTCACCCTCCCCCACACCCCCCGACTCCACGGCTGATTGCTGGCCATTGTTTAGCTTAATGTGGGTTTTCATGCAGATGGCTAATGACTTCGGTGGTTTATGTTCGAGTTGACTTTTCATTGGGTTATCGGTAATGAGCATCTAGGGAAGGGGGGGGGGGGTCGGCAGTAACCAGCAGCGCCGTCAGTACGTGGCGGCGTGGACCCATAACTGATCACCATTAAGTGTGTGTACTAACCTCCCGACGCCCTTCTCTCTGGATATATCTGCCCGACATTCAAATTTTTCAACCTGACGGCGTATTTGGAATTCATTTGTTGTTGTTGTGTTAACTGTGTACGGGCGTGACGTTGAGTAATGAATTAATCTATCCGTCTGTTCATAACCTTATTTCGTTTGTAAGCGGAATGTGCTAATGGGAGTAATTTAAGAGGTAGAGAGCTGCTCGGGGAAATTGTACCAGGCGTTACAAAATGTTACGAGACGGGGCTAAAGGTTGTGTAGTGGTACAGTTGTTGTAGCTCTGAGCACGGCTGTAGTGGTGGTGTCACTCTTAAAGTTGTGACCACTTCCTACACCAGTCACTTATTCCACTTACTTACAACTCTGAGCACTGAAAGTTTTTGTTTTGGTATATGGTGTGTGTGTGTGTGTGTGTGTGTGTGTGTGTGTGTGTGTGTGTGTGTGTGTGTGTGTGTGTGTGTGTGTGTGTGTGTGTGATCGTGCTCTGCCCCCCTCGCAATAAATTAGGGGGGGAGGATGCTTTGCTGCTGCTGACTGTGGGACAAACATACGATTCTTGTCTTTAGTTTTGTAATGGCGGGGGAGGAGGAGGCGAAGGTGGGGGAGGGGAAGGCAAAGGTAGGGGAGGAGGAGGAGGCGAAAGTAGGGAGGGGAAAGCGAGGGGAGAGCAGGCTTAAAAGGAGCACACGTGCAGCAACAGGGAGGGGCGGAGAATGTAAGAGCTGAGGACGGAAGAGGAAGGGAGCAACATTAGGATGAAGAGATAGGTTGACGAAAGTCGGGGTATAGAAAGGAAGAAGGAAGACAATAGAGGCTGGAGAGAACCAAGGTGGAAGAGAGATGGAAATGAGATAGGAGCCAAAATAACAAATGATGGAAGAGTCAATTACATTAAATAATGAACTCTGAGAAAAGAAGGAAAAGGAAGGGACACCGAGGGAAGAAAGGAAAGGAAGGGATGAAGGGACACGAAAGGAAGAGAGGATGTCCGAGACGTGATAGGAAAAAGAAGTAATGGATGGAGGAACAGGAAAGGAAAATATAGTAGGGGAAGGATAGGTAGAGTGGAATGAAGTGACGGGGCAAACGGGAAAGGGGAGTGAGGGAGATGAATTAAGGGAGGGAAAGGGAGGAACGAAGGTAGAAGTAAAGGGGGAGAGCGAGAAAGGACGGGAGGGAGAGAGCGAGAAAGGAGGGAAGGAGAGGGAGAGAGGGGAAGACAGAGGAAGGGATAGGGAGAGAGAGGGAGAGAGAGGGAGAGAGAGAGAGAGAGAGAGAGAGAGAGAGAGAGAGAGAGAGAGAGAGAGAGAGAGAGAGAGAGAGAGAGAGGAGGGAGGGGGAGGGATAGGAGAGAGGGGAAGAGAGAGAGAGAGAGAGAGAGAGAGAGAGAGAGAGAGAGAGAGAGAGAGAGAGAGAGAGAGAGAGAGAGAGAGAGAGAGAGAGAGAGAGAGGGAGGGAGGGCTTCAATAGCAGGTTTCCAAGTCAGTGATGTGCCAAATCGGATTCCATACTTGGTTTCCGCCATGACAAAAGAGCAACCGGATGAGGCTTTAAACCCTCTCGCTCCCCTTCTTTTGGTTCTGCTCCAGTTTGTTTCGTTTATTGACTCGACGGAGATATTAGTTAGCGGGATCTTCTCGAGTGTATTAGTACCTGTGCTGAGTATTTGGAGACCTCTGGCTAGGGAATTGTTGTGTGTGTGTGTGTGTGTGTGTGTGTGTGTGTGTGTGTGTGTGTGTGTGTGTGTGTGTGTGTGTGTGTGTGTGTACTCACCTAGTTGTGTTTGCGGGGGTTGAGCTCTGGCTCTTTGGTCCTTCTCTCTGGCTCTCTTCCTTCCTTTTGTGTGTGTGTGTGTGTGTGTGTGTGTGTGTGTGTGTGTGTGTGTGTGTGTGTGTATTGTTGGGGCTGTATGCGTTGTGTATTGTAGGTGAAGTGTGTGTGTGTGTGTGTGTGTGTGTGTGTGTGTTTAGTGTACAAAGCTATATACTGTTTGTGTATATTCTGGAAAGTTTGTTTATAGTGTTATAGTGTATTTAATATGTATGGTGTATGCTTTGTGTGTGTGTTGTACTGTACTTAAGAAGTACGGTGTATGCTGTGTGTGTATAACGTTACATTTGGTTTATATTCGTTACTATGAAGAAAATTATACAGAATTGATAACTGAAACAATGTGGAAAGTAAAGCTAAAGAAGGATAAATTGGATAAAGGACTGAATATGCTGGCACATAAGTATAAGTAACCAAGAGAAAATGAGATAAACGAGGAGAAGGAGGAGGAGGAGAAGTAAGGACAGATGAAGGATAAATGAAGGATAAATGAAGGAGGATAGAAGATAGTTAAGCAGAATGATGAACGTGAATTAGTGTAAAAAGGGGAAAAAAGTCTCATTAATCCGGAATAATCCTATGGGAGTAAAATACCCGAAGTAAGAGGAAGAAAATATAAGATAAAAACAGTGACTGAAGAGTGTAAATAAGAAGAAATATTAAGATAAAGAGGCAAAACAAAAATTGGGCAAAAAAAATTCACGGAAAAAAAGTCTGAGGATTAAAAGTGCGTTGTAAACACAGGCGGACCTCCCCTAAATGCACAAACTTTTAAGCAAAACTACCAGAGGCGCTGGAGTATGTTCTTAGGAGGAGTAGAGTATATCAGTGGTGGTGGTGGTGGCGTCTGCCGGTGGTGGGACGGTCCGGAGGAACCTTACAGACCCACCAGTGTTGTCTCCCGGTGGTGGGTGGTCGGGAGGAACCTTACTGAGTCACCAGTGTTGTATGCCGGTGGTGGGATGGTCGGGAGGAACCTTACTGAGCCACCAGTGCTGTCTCCCGGTGGTGGGTGGTCGGGAGGATCCTTACTTACCCACCAGTGTTGCCTCCCGGTGGTAGACGGTCCGGAGGAACCTTACAGACCCACCAGTGTTGTCTGCCGGTGGTGGGTGGTCGGGAGGAACCTTACTGACCCACCAGTGTTGTCTCCCGGTGGTGGAACGGTCCGGAGGAACCTTACGGAGTCATACATGAATGTCCTCACACTAAATCTTTCGCGGAGACAGACACATTAAAAGAGAAAATAACCGAAACATTCAAGAAGAGAAAGTATACATTACAATCAACAAGAGAAAGTATACATTACAATCAACAAGAGAAAGTATACACAAGTAAACCAACAAGAGAAAGTATACACAAGTAAACCAACAAGAGAAAGTATACACAAGTAAACCAACAAGAGAAAGTATACACAAGTAAACCAACAAGAGAAAGCATACACAGGATAAAGAAAAGTAAAAAAACAAACAAATCGTCAACAGAAGGTGACCAAAGAGACTTTCATAGTCAACCCCAAAAAAATTCCTCATCCAAGAACAATAAGTCTTAGAAGGAGAAGCAATTGGATAAGACGAGAAAGACAAAAATGAGGAAGAAAATAGACTTGGGGGGGGGGGAGATGGGATGGGATGAGGGGGGTTAAAACTCCAAAGCAGAAAGAAACTGTCTGTCTGTTGATTCACTGGATTGGCGACTTTAGAGCTCTGGGACTCGCCCGTAAACATTTAAAACAAACACTCCACCTTTTATGAACCGTTGCCGACGTGGGGGAGAGAAGGTGGTGGACTGGGGAGGGGGGAGAGGGAGCATAACAAGGAAGGGGAAGAGCAGGCAGTGATGGGGAGGGGGTATCTTGCCCTGGCTCTGGAGAGAGAGAGAGGGGTGACGGACTGTTGACAGGGACGGAGGCAGCCTCACACAGGGAATATAGTCGAGGTACCTGATCAACCAGGCTGTGACTCATACGTCAGGCTGCGAGCAGCCGCGTCTAACAGCCTGGTTGATCAGTCCAGCAACCAGGAGGCCTGGTCGACGACCGGGCCGCGGGGACGCTAAGCCCCGGAAGCACCTCAAGGTAACCCTCAAGGAGGTAGGCAGAGAGACACACAAACGCTAAGTGGCACTAAAAGAGTGGCACTAAGGGTGCCATTCTCTATGGTGTATAACAGGTCATTGGAAACATGAGACCTACCGGAAAGCTGGAAGACAGCTAATGTAGTCCCAATATACAAAAAGGGTGACAGGCAAGAGGCACTGAACTACAGGCCAGTTTCCCTAACTTGTATACCATGCAAGGTGATGGGAGAAGATCGTGAGGAAAAGGCTCGTAGAGCATCTGGAGTGAAATGTCTTTGTAACACACCACCAGCATGGGTTCAGAGATGGTAAATCGTGTCTCGAAAGATCTATGACCAAGCAACAAAATTAGGCAAGAAAGAGAAGGGTGGGCAGACTACATTTTCTTGGACTGTCAGAAAGCCTTTGACACGGTACCCCATAAAAGACTGTTACAACAGTTGGAGCAACAGAGTAAAAGGTAAGGTGCTTCAGTGGATGAGAGAGTATCTAAACAACAAGAAACAGCGAGTAACTATTAAAGGGGAGAGACAGCGTGGCGAGATGTCTTCAGCGGAGTCCCACAGGGCTCTGTACTTGGGCCTATCCTGTTTCTAATATCTGTAAACAATCTTCCACAGAGGGTATAGACTCATTCCTCTCAATGTTTGCCGATGATGCAAAAATTATGAGAAGAATCAAGACAGATGAAGATAGACAGAGACTACAGGACGACCTGGACAAACTGGAGGAATGGTCTTGAAAATGGCTACTAAAGTTCAACTCAGGAAAGTGTAAAGTAATGGAATTAGGCGAAGGAAGCAGAAGGCTGAACACAAGGTACTATCTGGGAGGTGAAATCCTGTAAGAGTCAAATAGAGAGAAAGATCTGGGGGTCGATATTACACCGAATCTGTCCCCAAAGGCCCACATAAATAGGATATCATCAGCGGCATATGCTAGGTTGACCAACATAAGAACTGCCTTTAAACATTTGTGTAAGGAATCGTTCAGGACCCTGTATACCACTTATGTCAGACCAATCCTGGTGTATGCAGCTCCAGCCTAGAGTCCATACCTAGTTAACCACAAGACAAAGTTAGAGAAGAGTCTGAGGTATGCCACCAGACTAGTCCCGGAACTGAGAGGTATAAGCTACGAGGAAAGGCTAAGGGAGCTGAACCTCACGTCCCTGGAAAACAAAAGAGTAAGGGGAGACATGATAACTACCTACAAAATTCTCAGGGGAATTGACATGGTGGACAAAGACAAACTCTTTAGCACGGATGGAAGACGGCCGACCCCATACACAGTTTCAAAAGTAGATATGATAGAGCCCAGTAGGCTCAGGAACCTGTACACCAGTTGATTGACGGTTGAGAGGCGGGAGCAAAGAGCCAGAGCTCAACCCCCGCCAGCACAACTAGGGGAGTACACCCAGGTGAGCACACACACACACTGACATAGTGAAAGTGGTGGGTGTCAGGTCATTAGTCAAGAGACACAAAACAAATGGTGATTGAGACACTGTACATAATAACATGGCGTTGAACGAGGGCACCATTACGAAAATATTCAAATGGCACGGGAGAAAGTATATAATAAGAGCCGGTGTGTAGACTATTATAGAGGGTTAATAACAAGAGAGAGAGACCCAGTGAGTGAATTAGTACACGGGAACAAATAGATAACACGAGACATTCTGGTCAATATCTCTTGAAATCTATCGGAGAGAATGATAGTAGTGTAATAGACTGCAAACGTCGAGTTGGTATGGGGACAGTTGAGGTGGAGACGCTCCTCCGCCCCCTGGAGCACTCCCGCCAAGTGAGCAGCAGCAGGGCGGCTCACTAACCCACATTACCTATACAAAAATTGCCCGCGAATTTTTATGGGATATGGAGAATATTGGACGCTGTCTTGTTGCTGGTCTAGATTTTGCACCTGCTGCTGCTGGTGGTGCTGCTGTTGCTGCTGCTGGTGGTGCTGCTGCTACTGCTGGTGGTACTGTTGCTGCTGCTGCTGGTGGTGCTGCTGTTGCTGCTGCTGGTGGTGCTGCTGCTGCTGCTGGTGGTACTGTTGCTGCTGCTGCTGGTGGTGCTGCTGTTGCTGCTGCTGGTGGTGCTGCTGCTGCTGCTGGTGGTGCTGCTGTTGCTGCTGCTGGTGGTGCTGCCGCTGTTCCTGCTGCTCCCGATGCTGCTTATGCTGCTACTACTGCTGCTCCTACTGCTGCTGTTACTGCTGCTGCTCCTACTGCTGCTCCTACTGCTACTGCTCCTACTGCTGCTCCTACTACTGCTGCTATTACTACTATTGCTATTAATCATCACAGGTGGTAGTATTATTCCGTGAGTGTAAAACAAGTGGGGTGCGTGTGACGCCACAATTACCTCCCGGGGTCCTAACACAGTACACGATAACCATGACTTAACAATCTCTCTTACTGGCTTCTGCACTTTGTTCTATCACTGGAGGCAAAGTGTATTGGGTTGAAACCGTTATTATTCAAATATTTGTCCACCCGTTTCTAACAGAAATATTTACATTAGAACTTAGAACTCTTTGAAGGAATTTCTTACAGATGCTTTTAGTTCTTGGTGAACGAAACCTTTCCCGTTTTGTGTTATATTTTCGTTCAAGTTTTATGTCGTTTTATATCACTGTTGAAATATTTTCTCCTCCACTAGACCTTTGTGTCTTTATCAAATTTCTTGAAGATATTCAAGGTTAATGTTTGATAATATCAAGTTGTTAGTGATGGTCCATTACACATCACAATCGTACTTGATAATGGTCCAAGACGGACCGAAACGTCGTAGTCTCGTTATCTTCTGGTGAGTGGTTCGGTCGTCATATCTTCAGCCTCGTTATTGTGATCCTTCGTTTGCATAGCACAATAATGTTTCCGGTCACAGACCTTTCTTAATGTGTGATGGGTGTGTGTGTCCTCAACACCTGTGTGTGGGTCCTCAACACCTGTGTGTGGGTCCTCAACACCTGTGTGTGGGTCCTCAACACCTGTGTGTGGGTCCTCAACACCTGTGTGTGGGTCCTCAACACCTGTGTGATGGGTGTGTGTGGGTCCTCAACACCTGTGTGTGGGTCCTCAACACCTGTGTGTGGGTCCTCAACACCTGTGTGTGGGTCCTCAACACCTGTGTGTGGGTCCTCAACACCTGTGTGATGGGTGTGTGTGGGTCCTCAACACCTGTGTGATGGGTGTGTGTGGGTCCTCAACACCTGTGTGATGGGTGTGTGTGGGTCCTCAACACCTGTGTGATGGGTGTGTGTGGGTCCTCAACACCTGTGTGATGGGTGTGTGTGGGTCCTCAACACCTGTGTGATGGGTGTCTGTGGGTCCTCAATACCTGTGTGATGGGTGTGTGTGGGTCCTCAACACCTGTGTGATGGGTGTGTGTGTGTCCTCAACACCTGTGTGATGGGTGTGTGTGGGTCCTCAACACCTGTGTGATGGGTGTGTGTGGTCCTCAACACCTGTGTGATGGGTGTGTGTGGGTCCTCAACACCTGTGTGATGGGTGTCTCTGGTCCTCAACACCTGTGTGATGGGTGTGTGTGGGTCCTCAACACCTGTGTGATGGGTGTGTGTGGGTCCTCAACACCTGTGATGGGTGTCTCTGGTCCTCAACACCTGTGTGATGGGTGTGTGTGGGTCCTCAACACCTGTGTGATGGGTGTCTCTGGTCCTCAACACCTGTGTGATGGGTGTGTGTGGGTCCTCAACACCTGTGTGATGGGTGTCTGTGGGTCCTCAACACCTGTGTGATGGGTGTCTCTGGTCCTCAACACCTGTGTGATGGGTGTCTCTGGTCCTCAACACCTGTGTGATGGGTGTCTGTGGGTCCTCAACACCTGTGTGATGGGTGTCTCTGGTCCTCAACACCTGTGTGATGGGTGTGTGTGGGTCCTCAACACCTGTGTGATGGGTGTGTGTGGGTCCTCAACACCTGTGTGATGGGTGTCTGTGGGTCCTCAACACCTGTGTGATGGGTGTCTGTGGGTCCTCAACACCTGTGTGATGGGTGTGTGTGGGTCCTCAACACCTGTGTGATGGGTGTCTGTGGGTCCTCAACACCTGTGTGATGGGTGTCTCTGGTCCTCAACACCTGTGTGATGGGTGTCTGTGGGTCCTCAACACCTGTGTGATGGGTGTCTCTGGTCCTCAACACCTGTGTGATGGGTGTCTGTGGGTCCTCAACACCTGTGTGATGGGTGTCTGTGGGTCCTCAACACCTGTGTGATGGGTGTCTCTGGTCCTCAACACCTGTGTGATGGGTGTCTGTGGGTCCTCAACACCTGTGTGATGGGTGTGTGTGGGTCCTCAACACCTGTGTGATGGGTGTGTGTGGTCCTCAACACCTGTGTGATGGGTGTGTGTGGGTCCTCAACACCTGTGTGATGGGTGTGTGTGGTCCTCAACACCTGTGTGATGGGTGTGTGTGGGTCCTCAACACCTGTGTGATGGGTGTGTGTGGTCCTCAACACCTGTGTGATGGGTATGTGTGGGTCCTCAACACCTGTGTGATGGGTGTGTGTGGTCCTCAACACCTGTGTGATGGGTGTGTGTGGGTCCTCAACACCTGTGTGATGGGTGTGTGTGGTCCTCAACACCTGTGTGATGGGTGTGTGTGGGTCCTCAACACCTGTGTGATGGGTGTCTCTGGTCCTCAACACCTGTGTGATGGGTGTGTGTGGGTCCTCAACACCTGTGTGATGGGTGTGTGTGGGTCCTCAACACCTGTGTGATGGGTGTCTCTGGTCCTCAACACCTGTGTGATGGGTGTGTGTGGGTCCTCAACACCTGTGTGATGGGTGTCTCTGGTCCTCAACACCTGTGTGATGGGTGTGTGTGGGTCCTCAACACCTGTGTGATGGGTGTCTGTGGGTCCTCAACACCTGTGTGATGGGTGTCTCTGGTCCTCAACACCTGTGTGATGGGTGTCTCTGGTCCTCAACACCTGTGTGATGGGTGTCTGTGGGTCCTCAACACCTGTGTGATGGGTGTCTCTGGTCCTCAACACCTGTGTGATGGGTGTGTGTGGGTCCTCAACACCTGTGTGATGGGTGTCTGTGGGTCCTCAACACCTGTGTGATGGGTGTCTGTGGGTCCTCAACACCTGTGTGATGGGTGTCTGTGGGTCCTCAACACCTGTGTGATGGGTGTGTGTGGGTCCTCAACACCTGTGTGATGGGTGTCTGTGGGTCCTCAACACCTGTGTGATGGGTGTCTCTGGTCCTCAACACCTGTGTGATGGGTGTCTGTGGGTCCTCAACACCTGTGTGATGGGTGTCTCTGGTCCTCAACACCTGTGTGATGGGTGTCTGTGGGTCCTCAACACCTGTGTGATGGGTGTCTGTGGGTCCTCAACACCTGTGTGATGGGTGTCTCTGGTCCTCAACACCTGTGTGATGGGTGTCTGTGGGTCCTCAACACCTGTGTGATGGGTGTCTCTGGTCCTCAACACCTGTGTGATGGGTGTCTGTGGGTCCTCAACACCTGTGTGATGGGTGTGTGTGGGTCCTCAACACCTGTGTGATGGGTGTCTCTGGTCCTCAACACCTGTGTGATGGGTGTGTGTGGGTCCTCAACACCTGTGTGATGCGTGTGTGTAGGTCCTCAACACCTGTGTGATGGGTGTCTGTGGGTCCTCAACACCTGTGTGATGGGTGTCTCTAGATCCTCAACACCTGTGTGATGGGCGTCTGTGGGTCCTCAACACCTGTGTGATGGGTGTCTGTGGGTCCTCAACACCTGTGTGATGGGTGTCTGTGGGTCCTCAACACCTGTGTGATGGGTGTGTGTGGGTCCTCAACACCTGTGTGATGGGTGTGTTTAGTCCCTGGGTCCTCAACACCTGTACGAACCTCGCTACCGGAAATATCCTGCTGCTTGGAAATAAAACCCTTTCCTCTGAATATTACTGGTATACGAACAGTCAAAACGAAAGAGTTAACGAAGTCGACTTACTACTGATTGGTCCTGAATTCGATTTGAGGATATTTCGTTCCCCCCGATACATCTGTCCACTTAGATAGGTACCCGGGAGTTACGCAACTGTTGTGGGTCGCATCGTGAGGCATTATCCGTCGCTGGCCAAATGGAATGAGGTTCCCGACCAGAGGAAAACCAGAACTAAACGTTTCTCACATTCACAATCGACTTGAGAATGGTCCAGGACGGACCGAAACGTCGTCGTCCGTTCACCTTCTAGTGTGTGGTCTGGGGCCAGATTCACGAAAACACTTACGCAACTACTTACGAACGAGTACATCTTTCCTCAATCTTCGAAGGCTTTGGTTACATTTATTAAACAGTTTCCAAGCATAAAAACTGCCCATTCAACTGTTGTTATTGTTATAAACAGCCTCCTGGTGCTTCGGAGCTCATTAACTGTTTAATAATTGGAAACAAAGCCGCCAAAGATTGAGAAAAGATGGACAGGTTCGTAAGTGCTTGCGTAAGTGCTTTCGTGAATCTGGCCCCTGGTCAACATACTTCAGCCACGTTATCGTAACTCATCGCCTGCAACTAGGACTAAAGCTACAAGGCCATGCGGGTGTCGGGTACTCACCAGTGTGGATGTAGGTGTGCTTCTTCATGTCGGACTTTTGGTGGAAGCGCTTGCCGCAGTACTGGCAGGGGTAGGGGCGGGTGTCCGAGTGGATGAGTAGGTGGGTGGAGAGGGTGGAGGAGCGCTTGAAGCACTTGCCGCACTGCTTGCACTCGAACACCTTCTCTGCGTTGTGCACCGCTCTGTAGGGAGCAGGGGGGGAAGTCACACGTGTTGGCCAGTCTGGCTCCAGTAAATAAAACAAACAAAAGAAAACTATGTAGATGATGAGTCACAATAACGTGGCCGAAGTATGTTGACCAGACTACACACTAGAAGGTGAAGGGACGACGTTTCGGTCCGTCCTGGATCGTCCGATCTGTCCGTCCTGGATCACAATCGACTTGAGAATAGTCCAGGACGGACCGAAACGTCGTCGTCCCTTCACCTTCTAGTGTGTGGTCTGGTCAACAAAGAGAAACTATTTTGGTTTACCAAACACAATTGTTAAAGAAAACACACACAGGAAAAAACTATAAAAAAAACTGTGTGCATATATCGCAGGAGGCCTGGTCGACGACCGGGCCGCGGGGACACTAAGCCCCGGAAGCACCTCAAGGTAACCTCAAGGCATATTACCTGTGAATTTATTAGTCAACTCACAGCCACGTGAACAACCTTCTGACGCCAAGGAAAGGAGAAACTGACTACCTTAAAGGATACAACCTGCCCCCTGCGTCTAACACGTCGCATTTTTAACGGAATCTGTCGATCCTTTAAGAATACGACGTAATAGTAAAAATTACAGAACCCAAAATTGAGGTTCTATTTTTGTATCCGCCTCGATAGGTTGGGTGGGTTGCTAGGGTTTGTACGTTTCTTTTTAGACAAAACTGTTGCATATTTTACGGAGTGACAGATTATTAATGATAATATTGATATTAAAACACATTAAGATTCTTAAGTATAAGGTTTAGTAATTATATATGACCTGGATATTTTTACTAGCATATTTAGGCAAGAAGTTTAATATCGGGGAAATAAAAAAGGGCAAGCGTAGGGTGAACAAGAGACAGGAGTGGAGTGAACAAGAGACAGGAGTGGAGTGAACAAGAGACAGGAGTGGAGTGAACAAGAGACAGGAGTGGAGTGAACAAGAGACAGGAGTGGAGTGAACAAGAGACAGGAGTGGAGTGAACAAGAGACAGGCGTGGAGTGAACACGAGGGCAAGCGTGGGGTGAACAATAGACAGTCGTGAGGTGAACAAAGTCAATATTGTTTGCCAGTGGTTCAGTGTTCTTCCCTTGACCTCCACGGGGACAGGATGAAGGTCAAAGAACACCATAGAGACGGCCATGTGACCGGAATACACAAAACTTGAATTAAAACAATGTGTATAATCAGTGGCTATATATATATATATATATATATATATATATATATATATATATATATATATATATATATATATATATATATATATATATATATATATATACTAAACACTATTAATTTTCACCGTAATCTGATCCTTTGATATCTCTTCTAAATAAATTAATCTTATTCCTATCAATGTATGGAGATGATGCAGAAGGGATCAGAGAGTCAGAGCAACAGATGGATAGGGTAAGATACACCTGTAGCGCCAGGATAGGTAGAGGAAGGATAGGTAGAGCAAGGAGAGGATGTGATAGGGTGAGTGTGGGAGAGGGGAAGTGAGGGGTGGTGGGGGTGTGGTGGGGATCACCCGTTGTTGCATTTGGGAGGGGAACACGCATTGTAGCTCATATGAAAGGAAAAACACGGAACTGATGTGAGGGGAAACACACGTAACAGATGTGAGGAGAAACACACGTAACAGATGTGAGGGGAAACACACGTAACAGATGTGAGGAGAAACACGCGTAACAGATGAGAGGAGAAACACGCGTAACAGATGTGAGGAGAAACACACGTAACTGATGTGAGGGGAAACACACGTAACAGATGTGAGGAGAAACACGTAACAGATGTGAGGAGAAACACACGTAACAGATGTGAGGAGAAACACACGTAACAGATGTGAGGAGAAACACGTAACAGATGTGAGGAGAAACACACGTAACAGATGTGAGGAGAAACACACGTAACTGATGTGAGGAGAAACACATAAGAATCATTGGTCTGACCTGTGTTGCGTGAGACTGATCTCGTGTCCGAAGGTCTTGTTGCAGTACTCGCAGGCGAAGGGTCTCTTGCCGTTGTGGGAGCGTCTGGAGTGGACCTCGAGGCCGTGCGGCGTGCTGAACATCTTCTCGCACTTGATGCACGAGTACACGTCGCCCAGGGGCAGGGGCTTGACCAGGGAGCCGTCCAGGGGCAGGGACCCGTGGCCTGGCAGCGACCAGGGGAACAGGCTGTCCGATCCCGCCATGCTCCAGGGGAACGAGTAGCTCAGCGACGATGGATACGAGACAGCCAGGCTGTTGCGGTTGGCATCCAGGCTTGACGACGACGAGGCCTCCCCGTCCTTCTTGAAGAGGACTAGAGGCGGCGGGGGATAGAGGCCGAGGGGAAGGCTAGGGGGCCGCGGGAGGTCGAGAAGGGAATCGCGAGTGTGAAGGGGCAGAGAAGGGAGGAAGGGACGAGTGATGGGGAAACTAGGCGCCTCTCGAGGGGACAGAGGCGCTAAACTCCCGCCTTCACTGATCTTACTGGACACTAGAGGCTCACGTAAGCTTGACGTGGTGCCCTCGTCCGGGCCCTTAGAGGTGAGGTTGAGGGCCATGCTGAACTCGGGCATCTGTACTCTGGTGGTGACGGGCGACATCTTCCCGTACAGGCTGCTGGTAGAGACGGCGGGGCTCCCGTCTCGTCCCGGCGGCGGAGATAACACTCGAGATAAGGGAGACTTCTCTTCATCTCGTCTCTGTTCCGCCGGTGTGTCGTGCGGGTCGCTCAGAGGACCGTCGTCGACGCTGTCCACCACTTCGATGTGCTCTTCTTCCTCCTCCTCCTCCTCCTGCTCTTCCTTGGTCTTGTCCTGGTTGGTCCACGGGGACAAGCTGCGGCCCACCAAGGAGGAGATGGTGAAGGAGGACCTCTCGAAGGAACACCTCGAGGAGGAGACGGTGTCTGGCTTGGCTGGTCGGCTGGTGTAGCGGGGCTCGCTCTCCACCTCTGTAACATACAACACTTCTTTAGTATTATACTTATTACATCACGTATGTCACTACACAACCCGTCCTCTCAAAATAACGTCGCTTTTCGCTCGTGTGCGCGCTAGGGCCGGGAACTGACGTAATTTGAAATGAAATCGGCTCACGAAAGTGATGTACGGTCCCGTTTTCTGTTTGGCTCCTCCAGCTTTGTTAGGAGGGGACACTTTAAACTAACGTTTTTCATGACGTTTTGAAACTTTAGGAAAATTTCCTGCCCTCCTAACCTATTAGAGGAGTCTTAAATTACTGTTTTTGGGAAAAAAGTCCCAAATATATTTTAATTTTTTTTCATTTTCAAATTACGTCAGTTTTCGGGCATACGGGTAAACGGCTAAATTCAGATATAATTTGTAAGAGGACAGGTTGGTGTCTCTCACGTGTATCACTACAGGTATATCCCTTACAGTATATCCCGGCAGGTATGTCGAGCATATCTCATAACTTGTAAATGGCACAGGTACTGGGGCGTCTGTCCAACATGTTGAAAGCCATAATTAGACCACCTGGACCCACCCCCCTCACAGTAAGTTTACTTAGCACTAACCTCCACTCTCTCACGGTAAGTTTACCTTGCACTAACCTCCACCCTCTCAGTAAGTTTACCTTGCACTAACCTCCACCCTCTCACAGTAAGTTTACCTTACACTAACCTCCACTCTCTCACGGTAAGTTTTCCTTGCACTAACCTCCACCCTCTCAGTAAGTTTACTTTGCACCAACCTCCACCCTCTCACAGTAAGTTTACCTTCCACTAACCTTCACCCTCTCACAGTAAGTTTACCTTGCACTAACCTCCACCCTCTCAGTAAGTTTACCTTGCACTAACCTCCACCCTCTCACAGTAAGTTTACCTTGCACTAACCTCCACCCTCTCACAGTAAGTTTACCTTGCACTAACCTCCACCCTCTCACGGTAAGTTTACCTTGTATCCCCATAAACATTGACTGCAAGCTTCAGTACAACTGTCAGAAGGCCGGAGGGTCCCTGAAGTGACCATTGTTTGTGTCGCGTCAGGGAGTTCCTGGAGGCCAGGGCGGGTCTCATTTCTCAGATTAGGCGAAATTGTAATTAATTTTTGTCAATAAAGATATTAATAATAATAATGCTGCTGCGTTTCTGCAGGAGCCTTTGGTGGGGGTTTGTGAGAGAGAGTGAATGAGAGTGAGTGAGAGTGAGAGTGAGAGAGAGAGAGAGAGAGAGAGAGAGAGAGAGAGAGAGAGAGAGAGAGAGAGAGGGGGTGGGGGTGGCGGTGGCGGGGCGGACAAACACAAGATCATTCGCTAATGAGAAAACTCCACACAGTGGGTGGGGCATCTCAGGTCATGTTACTCTGTGATTGATGCCGCCACACTCCCCTTCCTCCCCACCTCCCTTCCCCCTCTCTCTCCCCCCACCTCCCTTCCCCTCTCTCTCCCCACCTCCCTCCCTCCCCTCTCTCTCCCCACCTTTCTCCTTTCTCCCTTCCCATGTTTTACCTCACATTTTTCTCATCACTTACCTGCCCTGCCTTTCTCCTCTCCCACCCACCTGCTGGCTGGTGCCCCAAAACCCATGATAGCCCCTCCTCAGGGGCTCGAACCTGGTACACCTTTTGAGATTTAGCCCCGGTACTCCACCCACTCTGCCACCAATAGGTTTACAGTGGACGGTGGAGAGACCTGCATGGTATCTATTAGTTACATCAATCACCCAAAAGCTTGTTCAGTAAGTTTACCTTGCACCAGTCTGCACCCCCGTCACAGTAAGTTTACCTTGCACCAACCTGCACCCCGGCACAGTAAGTTTACCTTGCACCAACCTCCACCCCGTCACAGTAAGTTTACCATGCACCAGCCTGCACCCCGTCACAGTAAGTTTACCATGCACCAACCTGCACCCCCGTCACAGTAAGTTTACCTTGCACCAACCTCCACCCCGTCACAGTAAGTTTACCATGCACCAACCTGCACCCCGTCACAGTAAGTTTACCATGCACCAGGATGCACCCCGTCACATAAAGTTGGACTAAAGCTCCTGGGCCCGCACAGCTTCTCACAGTATATAGAAGCTTCAACAGACCAACACCAACCTACTCTTTGGATCATCTACGAGGGAGAGGTTAATAAGGTGAAGGGTTGAGAAGGGAGAAAAAGAGAGGGGGAGTAGTGAGGGGGTAGAAAGGGCGGGTGAATGAAAGGGTGGAGTTATTAGAATAGGGGTAATTGGTGGTAGAGAAAAATAATAAAAGGAAGAGGAAAGGATTGAGAGGAAGAAGTGTAGACTAAAGAGGAGAGATTGAGAGCGATGGAAAGAGAGGGGAAAAGGGAGAAGAAAGAGTGAGGAATTAGGTTGTCCCGTAAGGAAAATATAGTGATAATGGTGAAGAAAAGATGGTGAAGAGAGAGAGAGAGAACAAGTGACAGGGAATTAGAGAACAACGGTAAGGAGTCATATGGAAGAGAGAGAGAGACAGTGAGAGACAGAGAGAGAGAGAGAGAGAGAGAGAGAGAGAGACAGACAGAGCGAGACAGAGAGAGATAGAGAGAGACAGAGAGAGAGAGAGAGAGAGAGAGAGAGAGAGACAGAGCGAGACAGAGAGAGAGAGAGAGAGAGAGAGAGAGAGAGAGAGAGAGAGAGAGAGAGAGAGGGGGGGGCGGGAAGGGATTTAATATCCGTGTAGCGACCATTACTTCCACTCGTAACGATGACATGCCGATTACTGTGTGGCGCCTCGTCCCGACCCCCGCCTCTGGCCACGGCTTAGGTCAAGACCTCGGGCGGGGGAAGATGGAAGGGAAGGGGGAAGCTGGAAAGAGGGGGAGAGAGAGGGGAGGCGAAGGCGGAATGGGAATGAGGAGGAGGGGGGGGAAATTGAATAGGGAAAGGAAATAGAGACAGAATAGGGTTGGGGAAAGAGATTTAAAGAAGGGTGAGAAGTTAAGGGAGGGGAAAGGGGTTAGGGAAAGGGAAAGGGGTTAGGGGAGGGGAATAGGTAAACGTTAATAGGGTAGGGGAAAAGTGAGGGAAAGAAATGATATAGGGGTGCAGAAACTGAGGGAAAAGTTAAATTAAAATTAAAGGGAAAGGAAAGGGAAGGGGGTGAGGGGAAGGGGGAGGGGAGGAGGTAAATGCAGGGGAGAAAGGCTTCTCGTTGTTAGGGAAGAGGCAGATGGGTAATATAGAGGAAATAATGGGAAGGAGGGTAAGGTGGGGGGGGGGGGAAATAGAGGGGAAATAAGGGAAGAAAGGGAAAGATGTGTAATACCAGGAAAGTATGGGAGGGGAAGATGGAGCCAGGAAGGAAAGGAAGGAGGAGGAGGAGGAGGAGGAGGAGGAGGAGGGGAAGGTCTTATATGTAGGTAATACAAGAGAAAGAAGTGGAGGAAGATAATAGGATAACTGAGGGGAAATTAATGCATGAGAGAGAATACAAAAATAACAAAAGGCAAAAAGTAGGATAACCGTCGCTTACACGTGAGTAGGGAAGAGGCAGGATAACATAGGCATAGAGGGGAAAGAGACGTAGTGCGAATAAAGGAGATGGAACTGAAAAAAAAGGGGAATAGATAATGAAAAGGGAATGGAAGATAATGATGTAGATGGAGAGAGGGGGCGGGGGGGGGGAAAGAGGTGAGGATGATGAAGTGGCAACCATAACAGAACGAGAGAGAGAGAGAGAGAGAGAGAGAGAGAGAGAGAGAGAGAGAGAGAGAGAGAGAGAGAGAGAGAGAGAGAGAGAGAGAGAGAGAGAGAGAGAGAGAGAGAGAGATGAATACGAGGAAGAAACACAGAAATACTCATCATGATAAAAATACTTGTGGTTCTAGATGACGCAAATGGGGGTATATTTACACCCCCCCTGACTCCCCCCCATTCCCCCCCCCCCCTCTTTCCACCCCCATTCTCTCCCCCCCTCTCTCCACCACCATACTTTCCCCTCACTTCCCTCCACCATTCTCTCCCCCTCACTCTACCACCATAATCTCCCATAATAAACTATAACCCCTATATGGTATACTTCATCCCTCGCACGTAAACAGAAGTATACCACTGGGCCAATACGGCTGTTGTAGGCCTACCTGGAGGTTACCTTCCTCTGAACCAGGGGCTGTTGTAGGCCTACCCTGGGTGGCCTATGTCGGGTATGAGTATTGTGAGTCACGGAGGAATGTGGTGAGTGAGGTTTTGTATATTTACACTGGCTCGACCATTTACTCGTCCACTGGCTTACTCACTCGTTCACTGGTTTACTCACTCGTCCACTGGTTTACTCACTCGTCCACTGGCTTACTCACTCGTCCACTGGCTTACTCACTCGTTCACTAATTGACGTATCGGAGGCGCATGCACATGATTTTACGAAACTTATATCAAGTGATTGTGTCTCTCAGTGTTAATATATGTACGCGCTGCTATGCACTAAATTATTTTATAGGAGTTCAATTATTGTTATTGTAAGGGGAGGGAGGGAGGGAGGGAGAGAGAGAGAGAGAGAGAGAGAGAGAGAGAGAGAGAGAGAGAGAGAGAGAGAGAGAGAGAGAGAGAGAGGCAGGCAGGCAGACAGTAACAGATTATGTTGTGTTGATGGGTATATAGGGTGTTGAAATATGTCCAGTACACAGGGCTTGTTGCTGTGCAGTTGAAAGCTACGCTTTCCCCTGTTTCAGCTTTGGTAGCGTTGCCAGAATTCCAACAAGCTTCCCAGCTAGAAACTAAGTTGCCAATCTCACAAGCCTTCCAATCAGCGAACAAGCAAGCCATCCACCCATCAGACAAGTGATCAGAGTAGCAAACTAGCAAGCCAGGCATTAAGCCAGTTCACAATTAATGTAACAAATCAGCTAGCTATAGAATTTGACAATCATAATTCATCCAATTAAATAGCAATGAAACTAAAGTCAGTCAATTAACCAGCCAGTCAGTCAAATAGCTTGTCAGCCAGCCAGGCATCCACTAAGTCAATTGGCTAGTCAGCCAGCCAGCCAGACACCCAGCCAGCCAGACACCCAGCCAGCCAGCCAGCCAGGCAGCCAGCCAGGCAGCCAGCCAGCCAGCCAGCCAACCAGCCAGCCAACCAGCCAGCCAGCCGGCCAGCCGGCCAGCTAACCAGACAGCCAGCCAACCAGCCAGCCATTTAGGCAGCCAGCCAGCCAGCAAGCCAGGCAGGCGGCCAGGCAGGCGGTAGCCACCAGAGCTGGAACATGGACTCGCACGAGCTCCCATCAAGATTTGAAATTCCCACCAGATTTATGCCTCCAATTTGTGCGTCCCAGCGCTCGTGAGCTGAGATTATGAGGCGGGTGGCGGCGGTGGGGGTGAGGGGCGGTGCTGGGGCGGGGGGAGGAGTGCCTGGGTGGTGGTGGTATGTGTTGGGGGTGATGCTGGGGTGGGGTTAAGTGGTGGAGGGGAGGCTGGTGGGTGTGTTGGGGGGTGATGCAGGGTGTGGGGTTAAGTGGTGGAGGGGAGGCTGGTGGGTGTGTTGGGGGTGATGCAGGGGGTAGGGTGAGGTAGGTGGTGATGGAGGCATTCTGATGCTGGGTGAGTATTGATGATAGGTGTGACGATAGTTTCTGATAAGTGTTTACCTAATTGTGTCGATGGGATGAGATTATTTCCTTTCGTGTGTAACTTTCATGTTTAGATTCTCGCTATGTCTTGATGCCCTATTTTCCCCCTCTACTGGCTGGCACGTCACTAAACACCTAGTTAATAAATCCACAAGGGCCGTGACGAGGATTCGAACCTACGTCCGAGATCATCCCAGACGCTGTCTTAATCGACTGAGCTACGACATGGTCAAAAAGAGATGAAACTAGAAGTTGTACCTAATTTACTTGGATCCTGCAGCCTCTCCGAGACACAAACCAGGATTTTACACAACTCCCCCCTGCACTCAAGCTATGTCAATATGCCGTTCTACCTCTTCGCCCTTACTTCATTACACACAAAAATCACAATAGCATGATACATCACGCTATTGTGATTTCTGTGTGAAACACCTAGTTCATTCCAGCATGTTTAGTGCTGTATTGTGTGTGTGTTGTTGTTGTTTAAAATTCGCTACCTGGAACAGAAAGTTCCAAGTAGCACGGAATATGGTGAGCCCGTACATGTATGTGTGTGTGTGTGTTCTCGAGTCCTTCCCTCAGAGTCCGCTAGTTACCGTTGGCATATGGCATACATTCCATTTATTTTCCTGCCACCCTTTCTCCATTTCCATTACATTTATTGTGTTTTATAAATGCGTCGAACTTTTCACGAATTTCTCGATTGCGTAAAATAATGGGACGTTTTAGGTCAGTTGATGGGATGGGTTTATCTGGCCACTAACTACTGTAGTTTGTCCAGCTCTCCTCCTGTAGCTCTCCACAGTCCTTATTGTTAAGCTATTTTTCTTAGCTTTGCGCCATCTATACATATTGACATATGCAAACTCACTTAGTCTTATAAGTCGTTCACATAGATAAGGGTGACCAGCGGACCCAGAACTGAGCCCTGTAGGACCTCACTTGCACTCTGACGTCGCCCTGACTTTCACTCTCTTTTTCCTTTCTGTCAGGTACTCCCATATCCAGTTGAGTGTGTTCAGTTATCCCAGCTGGCCTTTCCACATGATATGTGACGGCTGTAGAAGTCTGTGACATTGGAATTAATTTCCACTCACGTAATTTGTATCTGTTGGGGTTGGGCTTCAGCGCGTTGGTCCCGCCTCTTACCTTTCAATCAACTGGCGTATAGATTCCCGAATCTATTGGGGTCCTGTCATGTCTATATTTGAAGCTGTGTATTCAGGCTTCCTTCAATAACTTCCACAAAAATTCTTTCTAATGGCCCTTTGGCTGTGGCTTCAAATAATCTTGCGTCTCCCTTGTTCGGATACTTTCCATTCCAAACTATCTGTCATTATTTGCCGTGTCTATTCCACTTACAATTTTGTATATTGTAAACATATCCCCCGATGTTTCGTCTCTCTTCCAGCGACGTAAAGTTTAATTCCTCTAGTATATCCGCGTAACTCATACCTCTTAATTCTGGAACTTGTCTAATGGCATTCCTCTGGATTTTTTTCCCAGGTCTCTTATGACTTTGACGAGATAAGGATTCTATGCTGTTGCCGCATATTCCAGGACTGGTCTGATGTATGTGGTATGCGGGCTCCTGAATGGGGGTGACGCTAGGCTAGTGTGGCTAGAGACGCGAGGCTGGGCCGGGCCGGGGAGTCGTCAGTCAGCGAGGCAGGGTTTGGGTGAGGCGAGGCCGGACCCCAAGGAGTTAAAAGTGAGGCTGGGTGAGGCAAAGCGGGGGGGGGGGGGAGGGGGAGGGGTGCAGGAAACTGGGGGATGATCCCGGGCTCACGCCGGACACCGGTTATTGTTGTGAAGCTTAACCTCAACGCTGGATCTCTGGGGAACCGCTGCTGGAGGGGGTCGAGGGCGAGGCTGGGGAGGGGAGGCTTGGGAGGAAAGGCCTTGGAGGGGAGGGGAGGCCGGGGAGGGGAAGGAGAAGGGGAGGGGAGGAAAAGGGAAGGTGGCAGGCGGAGAGGATTGTGGAGATATAAGGAGAGAATGAACGAAAAGATGAAAGCAGGATAATGATAAACTGGACGAGGAATGTAGAGGTTTTCTACATTCTCCTCCCTTCCTCCTCTTCTACGGAGGAGGAGGAAGGGAGGGAGGGTCAAGAAGGAGGTGGAAGGAGAAAGAGAACACCGCAGGAAAATAGGAGGGAATGTGTAGAAGTAGTCAGGGAGATGGAGACTGAGAAAGAGGACAGGGAACAGGAAAAGGCAGCAACTAGAAAAGGGGGGGAATGAGGAAAAAGAAGAGAGGGAGGAGGAAAGGGAGGAAGAGGGAGGGAGAAGGAAGGAATAAGGGAGACAGGAAAGGAGAGGGAGAAGGCACGGCCGACCTAGAGGACACAAGTCAGAAGAGGATCACTTACAATCCTCTTTAATTCTGAAGGGATCAAGAGTGGTAGCGGCGATGGACACGACATTACTGATAATCTCCGGACACGGGTTCGACTCCCTCATCCCCTCACCACCACCACGTCGACTCCCACATTCTAACCACCCTGAATAATTCCACATCTTTACACCCACCGCTGCCATGGAACATGTAAACCATTGGTTAATACCCAGAAAAGGCGAAAGATTTTGAAATCGAGCGAAGGGTGTGTGTACGTACGTCTGGCGGGAAGCTGGAAATGTTGTGGGTTAATCTTTAATCTTTAATGTAGTGGTCAGCGGCGAGGAAGTTTGTTTATTTCCACTCGCGGATAATCTAGATTGTTGTGGTGAGCCTCAAGAACTTGTGACCGAGCGGATATTATCCCTGGTTAGATCTCTTCTTCACTAGGGGCAAGGGTCGCTACTATCTTCCTTCCCCTGGGGGTCACTAGTGTCTTCTTCCCCTGGGGGTTACTAGTCTCTTCTCCCCTGGGGTCATTAGTCTCTTCTTCCCTGGGGGGTCACTATAGTCTCTTCTTCCCTGGGGGGTCACTATAGTCTCTTCTTCCCCTGGGGTCACTATAGTCTCTTCTTTCCTGGGGTCACTATAGTCTCTTCTTCCCCCTGGGGGTTACTATAGTCTCTTCTTCTCCTGGGGGTCACTATAGTCTCTTCTTTCCTGGGGGTCACTAGTCTCTTCTTCCTTAGGGTAAGTTCTTCTTTCCCTTCTCCTCCTCCTCCCTTGCTCCTTATCCTCCCCTGCTGCTCCTGCTCTTCCCTCTATCCTCCTCCTCCTTCTTCTTGTCCTCCTGTTCGTGGTCCTTCAGTTTCTGTATATTATATTTTCTTGCAGTTCCACCTTCTGTATTTTTGCTGCGTCGTGTTTTTCCCCCTGGCTGCTCCGCCTGCTGTGACTATTGCATCTGGTAATGTTCCTTCTGTTGTTAATACATGTTGCTGCCACTGTTGCTAGTGTCTGTTGCTGCCACTGTTGCTAGTGTCTGTTGGTGTGTGTGTGTGTGTGTGTGTGTGTGTGTGTGTGTGTGTGTGTGTGTGTGTGTATGTGTGTGTGTGTGTGTGTGTGTGTGTGTGTGTGTGTGTGTGTGTGTGTGTGTGTGTGTGTGTGTGTGTGTGTGTGTGTGTGTGTGTGTGTGTGTGTGTGTGTGTGTGTGTGTGTGTGTGTGTGTGTGTGTGTGTGTGTGTGTGTGTGTGTGTGTGTATGCATATTTACCTATATATGCCTGTTGGGCACGCCCGTAGTGTGTGTGTGTGTGTGTGTGTGTGTGTGTGTGTGTGTGTGTGTGTGTGTGTGTCTGCATATTTACCTATATATGCCTGTTGGGCACGCCCGTAGTGTGTGTGTGTGTGTGTGTGTGTAGAGGGGGTAGACAGAGGGGGGGGGGGGTGTTGACAAGTAGTGCCGGGTGCGGGTGTAACTACCGGCAATTACCACCTAACGAGCACCTGTAATTGGCAGGTTGGACAGGTGACACCTTCCCGCCGCCTGCCACCGTCATTCGTCATCTTGAGGCTTAAGTCCCTAAACCTGCCATCTGTTACCTCAAACCTGCCGTCCTTGGCTTAAACCTGCCGTCCTTGGCTTAAACCTGCCGTCCTTGGCTTAAACCTGCCGTCCTTGGCTTAAACCTGCCGTCCTTGGCTTAAACCTGCTGTCCTTGGCTTAAACCTGCCGTCCTTGGCTTAAACCTGCCGTCCTTGGCTTAAACCTGCCGTCCTTGGCTTAAACCTGCCGTCCTTGGCTTAAACCTGCCGTCCTTGGCTTAAACCTGCCGTCCTTGGCTTAAACCTGCCGTCCTGCACTTGAAACCTGTCACCGTCTATGGCATCCTTCACAGGATTATGTTGAAAAGTGGAAGGTTGTGGTGCGTGGTGTGTGTTGTGTGGGGTGAGGTGCAGGAGTTAAGGACCAGGTCACCTGTATGGCCGGAGGAGAACTCTCTCACTCCTGTGAAAACAGCTGAACCTTCTGGTCATATATAGGTCAGTGATAATATATATATATATATATATATATATATATATATATATATATATATATATATATATATATATATATATATATATATATATATATATATATATATATATATATATTATATATATATGTGAATAAATATATAGTTAATATATATAAATTCTGGGACTATATAAATACTAGCTAGGGTGTTGCTCGGGTGACGGATCTTCACAATACACAGCCTCTTAACTGTAACTATCTTTGCTACATATTGTCGTCTTCCCTGCCCCCTCCTCCTCCCCCCCACCTTTTCCTGGGTACTGCTGGGTACGCCATCTTTATCCATCGTCATCACTGCCTTTCTTTCCCTCACCACCTTCCATTGACTTTAC
This sequence comes from Procambarus clarkii, assembly GCF_020424385.1. Lineage (NCBI taxonomy): Eukaryota > Metazoa > Arthropoda > Malacostraca > Decapoda > Cambaridae > Procambarus > Procambarus clarkii. The sequence continues at coordinate 12,107,264 of NC_059616.1, read as the reverse complement.
TACCAATTCAATAAATAAACTCCACAAGACAAATTAAAATTTATCATGGATGAAATATGCTGAATGAATCAAAAGGAGGACAGAATCTGGTATTTAATCTCTCTCTCTCTCTCTCTCTCTCTCTCTCTCTCTCTCTCTCTCTCTCTCTCTCTCTCTCTCTCTCTCTCTCTCTCTCCCTCCTGCAAATAAAACTAATAACATTTTAGAACACTTCAAACATAATTGGTTTATAAACAGTGATCACTAGACATTGAAACACTAACAAATGTAAGGACAAATACCCATGTCATCACTCTATATTTGTTTGCCTATATATATATATATATATATATATATATATATATATATATATATATATATATATATATATATATATATATATATATATATATATAACAAACAAATAATCATAATAAAACTTCAGAGTCGACTGATAATGGCATAGCGATATTTTTCGTGGGGGGGTGACTTTGGCACAATGTCACGTGGTACTTTTTTCTTTGATACTTATCCCGACTTACCTATGTTGGGCACGTACCCGTCAGTAATTACTGGAACAAAATTTAGTGAAGCTAGCGTCAAACGTCTGGCCTCCAACCTCGTCCAGAAATTTATAGGTATAGATTCTAGATATAGATGTTCTCACTGATTCTGTCTAGCAGATTTCCCTAGATGAAAACCTCGTTGATAATTACTGAATATTTCACATAAATTAGCTCCAAATATATTCGTACCGTATGTATAATGTATCATAAAGTTGACTTTAGTAAAGAATGTGACTATTCAGTATTTACATAAAGAAATTGTATTAGGGTACATTTTATGGTTGTTAGTGTCGGATGAAAGAAAAACATATCTATAACAAATAATTACATGTGTTTCTAAATTTCCGATGATTAAATTTATTCACATTGCTAAAAGTCAGCATTTTGGTTCATTCTCATTTAGCTTTGGAACAGAAAACGGGCTGCTCGAGACTTTTGATAAAAAGGGCCAGAAACTTCTCAATTGGGATTTATACTAACTTTAAAATCAATGAAAGTAGACAAGACAATGCGAGGCGGCTGCTGTTTGTACCCACCTAGAGTCACCCGTGTGTGTAACCTTCGCTTGAAACAATCCCTCCATCACGTCTCTTTATCTCCCCCCACCCCAGATTATAGATCGCTCATCGCCTTGATGTGCCACTACGTACATAATATACCTGTTTTATCTTAAACAACGTTGTAATACGTCATAAACACGTTAAGCCAAGATGTAACAACTTTATTACAAGTTGTAACAAGCGGAAAATAGAGACAATTTCGGTTTGTGTTTCCAGGGAATCGACTTGAGAATGGTCCAGGACGGACCGAAACGTTGTCGTCCCTTCACTTTCTAGTGTATGGTTTAGTCAACATAAAACCTTTTCAGTTTTTCTTATATAAGAATCAAAACAAATCAACACAAACTATCAAACAATAAGGGGGAAAAAAAGGAACTTTTTAAACAAATTACAAACGACGAGCGCAATTATTATTTCAGTTTTCTTTAGTTTACGTTAATAAACAAGCGAGAGCTTGGAGTCATAGAAACCAACCCTCGCCCGTTCTCTTGATTGCCCACTCCGTAAGAAATCCAACCTACTAACCAAACCGGAAATATACCAACCCAACCAACCCACCTAACCTGTCGAGTCCGATGCACAGAAAACGGGGAGATTTGTGAGTTAATATTTTGTCACGATAGGTTGCATTTGTTACAATGGTTAGCATAACGTACTCAACACGACCTATTAGTTGAGAGACTGGGTTGATGATAGACCAATTGGGTCATTAGGTTCCCCCCCCCCCCCTCAATCGAAGGTTCATAGAAATGTAATTAATTTAATTGGTAAATGGGTTGCTGGGGGGAAAGGGGGGGGGAGTATCGTTTTTAAAAATACATGCTTATATGAATGGTTTTGTTAGGTGTGTGTGTGGCTTTAGTAGGTGTGTGGCTTTTGTTGGTGTGTGTGGCTTTTGTTGGTGTGTGGCTTTTGTTGGTGTGTGGCTTTAGTAGGTGTGTGGCTTTTGTTGGTGTGTGGCTTTTGTTGGTGTGTGGCTTTTGTTGGTGTGTGGCTTTTGTTGGTGTGTGGCTTTTGTTGGTGTGTGGCTTTTGTTGGTGTGTGGCTTTTGTTGGTGTGTGGCTTTTGTAGGTGTGTGGCTTTTGTTGGTGTGTGGCTTTTGTTGGTGTGTGGCTTTTGTAGGTGTGTGGCTTTTGTTGGTGTGTGGCTTTAGTAGGTGTGTGGCTTTTGTTGGTGTGTGTGGCTTTTGTTGGTGTGTGTGGCTTTTGTTGGTGTGTGTGGCTTTTGTTGGTGTGTGTGGCTTTTGTTGGTGTGTGTGGCTTTTGTTGGTGTGTGTGGCTTTTGTTGGTGTGTGTGGATTTTGTTGGTGTGTGTGGCTTTTGTTGGTGTGTGGCTTTTGTAGGTGTGTGTGGATTTTGTTGGTGTGGGGCTTTTGTAGGTGTGTGGCTTTTGTTGGTGTGTGGCTTTTGTAGGTGTGTGTGGCTTTTGTTGGTGTGTGTGGATTTTGTTGGTGTGGGGCTTTTGTAGGTGTGTGGCTTTTGTTGGTGTGTGGCTTTTGTAGGTGTGTGTGGCTTTTGTTGGTGTGTGTGGATTTTGTTGGTGTGGGGCTTTTGTAGGTGTGTGGCTTTTGTTGGTGTGTGGCTTTTGTTGGTGTGTGGCTTTTGTTGGTGTGTGGCTTTTGTTGGTGTGTGTGGCTTTTGTTGGTGTGTGGCTTTTGTTGGTGTGTGGCTTTTGTTGGTGTGTGGCTTTTGTTGGTGTGTGGCTTTTGTAGGTGTGTGGCTTTTGTTGGTGTGTGGCTTTTGTTGGTGTGTGGCTTTTGTTGGTGTGTGGCTTTTGTTGGTGTGTGGCTTTTGTTGGTGTGTGGCTTTTGTTGGTGTGTGGCTTTGGTTGGTGTGTGGCTTTTGTTGGTGTGTGGCTTTGGTTGGTGTGTGGCTTTTGTTGGTGTGTGGCTTTTGTTGGTGTGTGGCTTTTGTTGGTGTGTGGCTTTTGTTGGTGTGTGGCTTTTGTTGGTGTGTGGCTTTTGTTGGTGTGTGGCTTTTGTTGGTGTGTGGCTTTTGTTGGTGTGTGGCTTTTGTTGGTGTGTGGCTTTTGTTGGTGTGTGGCTTTGGTTGGTGTGTGGCTTTTGTTGGTGTGTGGCTTTTGTTGGTGTGTGGCTTTTGTTGGTGTGTGTGGCTTTTGTTGGTGTGTGGCTTTTGTTGGTGTGTGGCTTTTGTTGGTGTGTGGCTTTTGTTGGTGTGTGGCTTTTGTTGGTGTGTGGCTTTGGTTGGTGTGTGGCTTTTGTTGGTGTGTGTGGCTTTTGTTGGTGTGTGTGGCTTTGTTGGTGTGTGTGGCTTTTGTTGGTGTGTGTGGCTTTTGTTGGTGTGTGGCTTTTGTAGGTGTGTGGCTTTTGTTGGTGTGTGGCTTTTGTTGGTGTGTGGCTTTTGTAGGTGTGTGGCTTTTGTTGGTGTGTGGCTTTGGTTGGTGTGTGGCTTTTGTAGGTGTGTGGATTTTGTAGGTGTGTGGCTTTTGTTGGTGTGTGGCTCTGGTTGGTGTGTGGCTTTTGTAGGTGTGTGGATTTTGTAGGTGTGTGGCTTTTGTTGGTGTGTGGCTTTGGTTGGTGTGTGGCTTTTGTAGGTGTGTGGATTTTGTAGGTGTGTGGCTTTTGTTGGTGTGTGGCTCTGGTTGGCGTGTGGCTTTTGTTGGTGTGTGTGGCTTTTGTTGGTGTGTGTGGCTTTTGTTGGTGTGTGTGGCTTTTGTTGGTGTGTGTGGCTTTTGTTGGTGTGTGTGGCTTTTGTTGGTGTGTGTGGCTTTTGTTGGTGTGTGTGGCTTTTGTTGGTGTGTGTGGCTTTTGTTGGTGTGTGTGGCTTTTGTTGGTGTGTGACTTTTGTTGGTGTGTGGCTTTTGTTGGTGTGTGTGGCTTTTGTTGGTGTGTGGCTTTTGTTGGTGTGTGGCTTTTGTTGGTGTGTGGCTCTGGTTGGTGTGTGGCTTTTGTTGGTGTGTGTGGCTTTTGTTGGTGTGTGTGGCTTTTGTTGGTGTGTGGCTTTTGTTGGTGTGTGGCTTTTGTTGGTGTGTGGCTCTGGTTGGTGTGTGGCTTTTGTTGGTGTGTGGCTTTTGTAGGTGTGTGGCTTTTGTAGGTGTGTGGCTTTTGTTGGTGTGTGTGGCTTTTGTTGGTGTGTGGCTTTTGTAGGTGTGTGGCTTTTGTTGGTGTGTGTGGCTTTTGTTGGTGTGTGGCTTTTGCAGGTGTGTGGCTTTTGTTGGTGTGTGTGGCTTTTGTTGGTGTGTGGCTTTTGTTGGTGTGTGGCTTTTGTAGGTGTGTGGCTTTTGTTGGTGTGTGTGGCTTTTGTTGGTGTGTGGCTTTTGTAGGTGTGTGGCTTTTGTTGGTGTGTGTGGCTTTTGTTGGTGTGTGGCTTTTGCAGGTGTGTGGCTTTTGTTGGTGTGTGGCTTTTGTTGGTGTGTGGCTTTTGTTGGTATGTGGCTTTTGTAGGTGTGTGGCTTTTGTAGGTGTGTGGCTTTTGTAGGTGTGTGGCTTTTGTAGGTGTGTGGCTTTTGTTGGTGTGTGGCTTTTGTAGGTGTGTGGCTTTTGTTGGTGTGTGGCTTTTGTTGGTGTGTGTGGCTTTTGTTGGTGTGTGGCTTTTGTTGGTGTGTGGCTTTTGTTGGTGTGTGTGGCTTTTGTTGGTGTGTGGCTTTTGCAGGTGTGTGGCTTTTGTTGGTGTGTGGCTTTTGTTGGTGTGTGGCTTTTGTTGGTGTGTGGCTTTTGTTGGTATGTGGCTTTTGTAGGTGTGTGGCTTTTGTAGGTGTGTGGCTTTTGTAGGTGTGTGGCTTTTGTAGGTGTGTGGCTTTTGGTGGTGTGTGGCTTTTGTTGGTATGTGGCTTTTGTAGGTGTGTGGCTTTTGTAGGTGTGTGGCTTTTGTAGGTGTGTGGCTTTTGTTGGTGTGTGGCTTTTGTTGGTGTGTGGCTTTTGTAGGTGTGTGGCTTTTGTTGGTGTGTGGCTTTTGTAGGTGTGTGGCTTTTGTTGGTGTGTGGCTTTTGTAGGTGTGTGGCTTTTGTTGGTGTTTGGCTTTTGTAGGTGTGTGGCTTTTGTTGGTGTGTGGCTTTTGTAGGTGTGTGGCTTTTGTTGGTGTGTGGCTTTTGTTGGTGTGTGGCTTTTGTAGGTGTGTGGCTTTTGTTGGTGTGTGGCTTTTGTAGGTGTGTGGCTTTTGTTGGTGTGTGGCTTTTGTAGGTGTGTGGCTTTTGTTGGTGTGTGGCTTTTGTTGGTGTGTGTGGCTTTTGTTGGTGTGTGGCTTTTGTAGGTGTGTGGCTTTTGTAGGTGTGTGGCTTCTGTTGGTGTGTGGCTGTGAACGGACAGTGTAGCCGTTGATGGTGACAGTGACTGTCACTGACAGGCAGTTTAGCCACACGTGTGTCAACTTAGCTAACTGTAATGGTGACACGAGACCCTCACCACTACGCACATGTACCTTAAGGACTCAAGTAGCGTGCTTTACGCGGAGTTAATGCTCATCACTTCCCGTTTTCTGTGAGCTCGTCCTCTTATTGGTCTTATGGAACACCAAAGGATCGACCCAGATGTAAAATTTGCGGGGGTTTAGGGAAATGAAAACTGCCTTCAAAACTTCACTGTTATATTGTGATTTTTTGTTTAATAAAGTCCATATGGTTCTGCGATAGATGAATGTATATCGTAAGTTTGTTGTGCATTACAGAAACTTACGATATATCTTATAATGAACCTTATATTTGTATTTTTATAGGGAAGGATAGTTTTAAAGTACTTCTACTATCCTTTTAAAGAAGGATAGTAGAAGGATATAGAAGATATATTTGCCCAACACTGGTAACGTCTCCCTTCCCCAGCTTGTCTGAAATGTCTTCAGGTCTTTAATAGCCTTTTAGAAGTAACTTTGTGATGTTTTTGCCAAGTTGAGCAATAAGTGTCTGGTGGAAGTATTCAATAAGTGTCCCAGCCTCCCTCTCCCTCTGACCTCTCAAGGTCCTCTCTCTGCAACCCTTTACCAATATACTGTGACAAGTCTATGTCAGGTTTTTGTAAACACTTTGTCAGTCTCAAGAATGGAAATAATACTTAGCAAAACCTGGTGGTTGTGGACCTGGGATCTGTGTGACTACACTTATGTGTCACACCTTGGTCATAAGTGTGGTGTTGTAAGTGTTCAGTGTGTCACACCTTGGTCATAAGTGTGGTGTTGTAAGTGTTCAGTGTGTCACACCTTGGTCATAAGTGTGGTGGTGTAAGTGTTCAGTGTGTCACACCTTGGTCATAAGTGTGGTGGTGTAAGTGTTCAGTGTGTCACACCTTGGTCTTAAGTGTGGTGGTGTAAGTGTTCAGTGTGTCACACCTTGGTCATAAGTGTGGTGGTGTAAGTGTTCAGTGTCACACCTTGGTCATAAGTGTGGTGTTGTAAATGTTCAGTGTCACACCTTGGTCATAAGTGTGGTGGGGTAAGTGTTCAGTGTGTCACACCTTGGTCATAAGTGTGGTGGGGTAAGTGTTCAGTGTCACACCTTGGTCATAAGTGTGGTGGGGTAAGTGTTCAGTGTGTCACACCTTGGTCATAAGTGTGGTGGTGTAAGTGTTCAGTGTCACACCTTGGTCTTAAGTGTGGTGGTGTAAGTGTTCAGTGTGTCACACCTTGGTCATAAGTGTGGTGGTGTAAGTGTTCAGTGTGTCACACCTTGGTCATAAGTGTGGTGGTGTAAGTGTTCAGTGTCACACCTTGGTCTTAAGTGTGGTGGTGTAAGTGTTCAGTGTGTCACACCTTGGTCATAAGTGTGGTGGTGTAAGTGTTCAGTGTGTCACACCTTGGTCATAAGTGTGGTGTTGTAAGTGTTCAGTGTGTCACACCTTGGTCATAAGTGTGGTGGTGTAAGTGTTCAGTGTGTCACACCTTGGTCATAAGTGTGGTGGTGTAAGTGTTCAGTGTGTCACACCTTGGTCATAAGTGTGGTGGTGTAAGTGTTCAGTGTGTCACACCTTGGTCTTAAGTGTAAGGACATACACTGGCAGGATTCATCAAACACTCGTGCAAGCACTTACGAACCTGTATATCTTTTCTCAATCTTTAGCAGTTTTGTTTACATGAAATATAGTTTGAGTTGCTGGGCACCAGGAGGCTGTTATAACAACATTTAACAGTAACAATTGTTATTTGATTAATAATGGATATTTGATAATTATTATTATTAATGATTCTATATAATTATGATAATTATGTTGTTTGATAATAATAATTTGATTGGGAAGTTTCGATGCTCCTAAACTGTTTAATAAACGTAAACACAGCCGCTGAAGATTGATAAAAGATGAAGAGGTTGGTGAGTACTTGAGTAACTCCTTGATGAATCCTGAAGCAAGAAGGGGCGACACTCAAGTCGTACTTGGACACTTCACCAGTTCTCCTCCCTTCCTTTCAACTGCTCCCTTCCCCTTTCCTCCTCCCAACCCATTTCCTTCTCTACCCTCTCCACGTTTCTCACTGTTTCCCCTCCCCTTCCCCTCTCCCTCCCCTCTCCCTCCCCTCTTCCCCTCTCCCTCCCTTCCTTCCCCTCTCCCTCCCCTCCTTCCCCTCTCCCTCCCCTCTCCCTCCCATCTCCCTCCCCTTCCCCTCCCCTCTTCCCCCTCCTGGTTGGATAACTAACCAGGAGCGGCAGGAACCTCCGAGCGAGGCAATATGTCGCGCCGCCAATTATCAGCCGTGACAAGTATTGACTCTGACCCACCAAATAGTGATTATTCTTTTCTCGCAGACAAAGCAATTATCACAACAAACTCGCCGATTCATTTGTCTCTGACTCCCCGCAGCTTTCATCGACTGAGAGAGAGAGAGAAGGGTTGTTTACACGCAGACCTTGCGCCACGGGGACCCCGGCCCTAAGTGCGGGTGCCGACAGCCCACTCTGCTAACTCCGGCTCCCCCCCCCCCCCCGAAAGGTAGACTTTACCCGGTTTTCGACCGTCTGCTTAATGTCATGGCGGGAAACTACCGCACGCTGGTGATGATCGCGTTCTGAATAATTTTAAGGAGAGCGCCGCTGCCCAATGAGCGTTCTAATGGGTTTATCCAAGTCGTTCGGCTATTGATTGGAGGCGGGAGCCCCGGGTCAGGATATTAAGCGGGGCCCAGCAGGCTGACAGCAACAAATGCACCAGTGTGGCCGCGCCGAGGCATCAATTCCCAGCTTCTCTCCCACTCAATTTGTCTACCATTTCGGGGTTCTAGTGGCATCATAAAACACATTGTATGTTAAAATGTTGGATAGCGTGGCAGGCTCGTAGCGGTAATACGGTGCGGAGGAGGACGTGGCGAGAGAGAGAGAGAGAGAGAGAGACAAAGGTGCAGTGTGAGGGGAACATAAACTGGCGTGCGGCACCTTAAGTATGTGGCCCAACAGACTCGCGCAATCACCAGCTTCCACAAAATGGCGCAATCTGTCCAACACCCGCATGGATCTCGCGGCTCGTCCATTTGTTCGCCTTCTTTGTCCAGCTATCCGGCCTCTTTGTCCAGCTATCCGGCCTCTTTGTCTAGCTATCCGGCCTCTTTGTCCAGCTATCCGGCCTCTTTGTCCAGCTATCCGGCCTCTTTGTCCAGGTATCCGGCCTCTTTGTCTAGCTATCCGGCCTCTTTGTCCAGCTATCCGGCCTGTTTGTCCAGCTATCCGGCCTGTTTGTCCAGCTATCCAGCCTCTTTGTCCAGCTATCCGGCTTCTTTGTCCAGGTATCATCTCCACCTCTTAAGCTACCCATCATTCCTCTTTGTGCATTCATTCTTATTTGTTCACTGGCAAATAACGTTAGAGCACTAACGTAAAGCTTAGTGCTTTACTTTGATAATTCTCTTTATTATCGTCATTTTCTTAATTTGTTAAATTATCCCCCCCCTATTTGTCCAGTTATTCACCTTTTGTCTAGTTATTCACCTTCTTTGTCCAGTTATTCACCTTCTTTGTCCAGTTATTCACCTTCTTTGTCCAGTTATTCACCTTCTTTGTCTAGTTATTCACCTTTTGTCCAGTTATTCACCTTCTTTGTCTAGTTATTCACCTTCTTTGTCCAGTTATTCACCTTCTTTGTCCAGTTATTCACCTTCTTTGTCTAGTTATTCACCTTCTTTGTCTAGTTATTCACCTTCTTTGTCCAGTTATTCACCTTCTTTGTCCAGTTATTCACCTTCTTTGTCCAGTTATTCACCTTCTTTGTCCAGTTATTCACCTTTTGTCCAGTTATTCACCTTCTTTGTCCAGTTATTCACCTTTTGTCCAGTTATTCACCTTCTTTGTCCAGTTATTCACCTTTTGTCCAGTTATTCACCGTCTTTGTCCAGTTATTCACCTTCTTTGTCTAGTTATTCACCTTCTTTGTCCAGTTATTCACCTTCTTTGTCCAGTTATTCACCTTCTTTGTCTAGTTATTCACCTTCTTTGTCCAGTTATTCACCTTCTTTGTCCAGTTATTCACCTTCTTTGTCCAGTTATTCACCTTCTTTGTCCAGTTATTCACCTTCTTTGTCTAGTTATTCACCTTCTTTGTCTAGTTATTCACCTTCTTTGTCCAGTTATTCACCTTCTTTGTCCAGTTATTCACCTTCTTTGTCCAGTTATTCACCTTCTTTGTCCAGTTATTCACCTTCTTTGTCCAGTTATTCACCTTCTTTGTCCAGTTATTCATCATGATCATCTAGTTATAGCACCCGTTGCTCACTAACTCGCCCCGTGGCCTTTGTTTTCATCCAGGTCTCTTCAGGCTGCAGCATTATTTCTTATTACCTTGTGTCCAGTAACTTGGCTTCTGTCCAGTAACTTGGCTTCTGTCCAGTAACTTGGCTTCTGTCCAGTAACTTGGCTTCTGTCCAGTAACTTGGCTTCTGTCCAGTAACTCTGCTTCTGTCCAGTAACTTGGCTTCTGTCCAGTAACTTGGCTTCTGTCCAGTAACTTGGCTTCTGTCCAGTAACTTGGCTTCTGTCCAGTAACTTGGCTTCTGTCCAGTAACTCTGCTTCTGTCCAGTAACTTGGCTTCTGTCCAGTAACTTGGCTTCTGTCCAGTAACTTGGCTTCTGTCCAGTAACTTGGCTTCTGTCCAGTAACTTGGCTTCTGTCCAGTAACTTGGCTTCTGTCCAGTAACTCTGCTTCTGTCCAGTAACTTGGCTTCTGTCCAGTAACTTGGCTTCTGTCCAGTAACTTGGCTTCTGTCCAGTAACTTGGCTTCTGTCCAGTAACTTGGCTTCTGTCCAGTAACTTGGCTTCTGTCCAGTTATTCGTCTTCTTTCCAGTTATTCGTCTTCTGTCACGTTATTCGTCCTATTTGTAAAGCTAATTGTTCTGTGTCGTCCGGTTAGCTTGCTGGCTGGCTGGCCTGGTTAGCTAGTTACCTTCATGTTTTTTTTTCCGTTGAGGTAGTTTACGGTCCTGTTGCTTCAAAGATTTCCGTCCTGTTGGCCCGTTTACGTTTCCCGTTTGACTAGCTGTTATCCGTTAAAGTATCCATAGCCCATCATTGTTGTGTTCTGAGATACGGACTGTTTACAACTTACGCTATCTGTTGTTCCAGCCTTCCTGTTATCAAGAGTCGACCCTCCTGTTTACCTAGTGTCCTGTTCATATCTCTCTCTCTCTCTCTCTCTCTCTCTCTCTCTCTCTCTCTCTCTCTCTCTCTCTCTCTCTCTCTCTCTCTCTCTCTCTCGTATCCTACTACAAATGACAGTCTAGCCTGATACAGGAACCAGCTACAGTACCTCTCGTTCTGTACTGACGAGAGGAATGACGCTAGACCAAATTCCTGCTCTCTCTGTCCCTCTTGTCCTCCCCCCCCCCCTTCCCTTTTCTTCCTTATTTCCTCCACCAAACAAATACCAACAGGTTAGCGTAACAAAATAGTAATCAGAAATATAGATTCCATTAGCAATTCAACACGAGCCAATAAGCACTCATGATTTCCATGGAAAACACGAAACGCAAATATGAAACACTCAAAACAGTGTCCCCCTCTCCCCCCTCTTCTTCCCCCCTCTTCTTCCCCCTCCCCCATGGATGTATACACAGGGAGTGGGGGGGTAGGGGGGGGGGGGTCAGGGGGAGAGGGGGGGATTGTGGGAGTATTTGTTTTTCACGGTGTGACAAATACATGTCTCTGTTCAGTATAAATATAATCTGAAAATAAAATACACACAGAACTAAAAATATTCCGTATCAAATGGGATTATACCGATGTGTCAAATGTTTTATTAAATACCAATCTACATTTTTCAATCAAACAGTGTCTGATTGGCGGCTGTGTTGAACATGCTGCCTCGATAAAAATTCAACACCGCGTATTACATTATTTTTTGTGTTATTGTTCCTGTATGTTTTTTTTCTCTGTGCTTTTTTTTTTAATGCTTTTTATGCTTTTTTAATGCTTATTTATGATTTTTTAATGCTTATTTATGATTTTTTAATGCTTATTTATGATTTTTTAATGCTTATTTATGATTTTTTAATGCTTATTTATGATTTTTTAATGCTTATTTATGCCTTTTTAATGCTTATTTATGATTTTTAATGCTTATTTATGATTTTTTAATGCTTATTTATGATTTTGTAATGCTTATTTATGATTTTTTAATGCTTATTTATGATTTTTTAATGCTTATTTATGATTTTTTAATGCTTATTTATGCCTTTTTAATGCTTATTTATGATTTTTAATGCTTATTTATGATTTTTTAATGCTTATTTATGATTTTTTAATGCTTATTTATGATTTTTTAATGCTTATTTATGATTTTTTAATGCTTATTTATGCCTTTTTAATGCTTATTTATGATTTTTTAATGCTTATTTATGCCTTTTTAATGCTTATTTATGCCTTTTTAATGCTTATTTATGCCTTTTTAATGCTTATTTATGATTTTTTAATGCTTATTTATGATTTTTTAATGCTTATTTATGATTTTTTTTTTATTTTTTTAACATTTTTTAATTTTTTTAGTAAATTCGGATAATGTATTTTTGATAATGAATATGTTTTAAACTTAAAGTTAATGAATATATCACTTGTATATTTATATATTTTTTATTTTATTTTCTTGTATTTTAATGATTTTCTCTGACTAAATAATTGAAGTGTTTGCGTCTCTTTAAATAGATTTGTTTATCGGGATTATGTTTGTCCGTGAATGTGTTTGTTTGTTGATGTATTTGTTGTTAATTTGTTGGGCTGCTTATGAAGTTGAAGGTTCATGCGTGAATCTGTATGTTTTTGTCAGGGTACCTGTATGTCCGTGAGCCTGTATGACCGTCCGTGAGTCTGTATGTCCGTGAGCCTGTATGTCCGTGAGCCTGTATGTCCATGAGCCTGTATGTCCGTGAGCCTTTATGTCCGTCCGTGAGCCTGTATGACCGTCCGTGAGCCTGTATGTCCGTGAGCCTGTATGTCCGTCCGTGAGCCTGTATGACCGTCCGTGAGCCTGTATGTCCGTCCGTGATCCTGTATGACCGTCCGTGAGCCTGTATGTCCGTGAGCCTGTATGTCCATGAGCCTGTATGTCCGTCCGTGAGCCTGTATGACCGTCCGTGAGCCTGTATGACCGTCCGTGAGCCTGTATGACCGTCCGTGAGCCTGTATGACCGTCCGTGAGCCTGTATGTCCGTCCGTGATCCTGTTTGACCGTCCGTGAGCCTGTATGTCCGTCCGTGAGCCTGTATGACCGTCCGTGAGCCTGTATAACCGTCCGTGAGCCTGTATGACCGTCCGTGAGCCTGTATGACCGTCCGTGAGCCTGTATGTCCGTCCGTGATCCTGTTTGACCGTCCGTGAGCCTGTATGACCGTCCGTGAGCCTGTATGTCCGTCCGTGAGCCTGTATGACCGTCCGTGAGCCTGTATGACCGTCCGTGAGCCTGTATGACCGTCCGTGAGCCTGTATGTCCGTCCATGAGCCTGTATGACCGTCCGTGAGCCTGTATGTCCGTCCGTGAGCCTGTATGACCGTCCGTGAGCCTGTATGACCGTCCGTGAGCCTGTATGTCCGTCCGTGAGCCTGTATGACCGTCCGTGAGCCTGTATGACCGTCCGTGAGCCTGTATGACCGTCCGTGAGCCTGTATGACCGTCCGTGAGCCTGTATGACCGTCCGTGAGACTGTATGACCGTCCGTGAGACTGTATGACCGTCCGTGAGCCTGTATGACCGTCCGTGAGCCTGTATGACCGTCCGTGAGCCTGTATGACCGTTCTTGAGCCTGTTTGACTGTCCTTGTACCTGTATGCCTGGCTTTGCACATTTGTACCTGTATGCCTGGCTTTGCACATTTGTACCTGTATGCCTGGCTTTGCACCTTTGTATCTGTATTCTCTCCATATACGGCTGCGAAGTTGTGTGCTGATGTATTCTGTAAGAAAATAAAACTCCTCAGACGCCAGGCAGGTGTGTGGAGGAGTCGGAGCAGGTGTGAAGCAGGATCAGGCAGGTGTGTGGAGGAGTCGGAGCAGGTGTGAAGCAGGATCAGGCAGGTGTTTGAGACAGATAACATGTTTTACAGCATCAACACCTACATGAGGGTGTTATTCCAGTATCCAGGTGTACATTACACACCTGGCTCGAGTGTAGAAATCACGCACACAGAGTAATATTACGTATGAGTGTAGAATTAATCTGGTTCGGCATGCTCACAGCGAGGATTTATTCATTTGTAATATATAAGTTTATTAAAGATTAATGTGGATTAACTGGGCGAGGATTTGAACGTATTGATCACTAATCATCGCTCTGTGTAAAGATGATATCCTGTTGTTAAACCATTGGCAGAGTATTTGCGTGTGTTTAATGAACATACGAGTTATGTATGAAAGAAAAAGTCAAATATTTAGCTTATTTTTCATGATTGTAGTCGCGTAATTGTACTCATCTAATTGAGCTTTGTGGAGGTTGAGCTTCGGCTTTTTGGTTCCGCTTCTTGACTGTTAATCAACCGGTGTACAGGTACCTGAGCCTATTGGGCTGTGTTATATCTGCATTTGAAGATGTGTATGGAGTCTGCCTCCTCCTACATCTCTTATTAGCACATTCTGTGTGTGTGTGTGTGTGTGTGTGTGTGTGTGTGTGTGTGTGTGTGTGTGTGTGTGTGTGTATGTGTGTGTGTGTGTTGCATCGTTAAATATGGTTTAATGAAAATGAGTTCACGCTCATGCACACACACACACACACACACACACACACACACACACACACACACACACACACACACACACACACACACACGTCAACACAGGGGAAAGGGGGGGGGGTAGGGGGGGGAGAGAGAGACCAGCAAGAGCAAGTAAAATAGAAAACAAAAATCCCTCCCGTAATTCCCCGGTATCATCAGTTATCAAATCACTAATGGAACAAAATCAAACGCGGATTGAGAACGTATTTTCAGGAGGGCTTTTCAGCGGCATTGGGGCGCTTGGCTTTATTGGTGGAGCGGAGTAACTAATGGCAGGTGATAGGAACAGGGAGCGATGGGAAGGTGGAGAACAGTTCTCATGCATGTGTCTCTCACTTCTCATGCATGTGTCTCTCACTTCTCATGCATGTGTCTCTCACTTCTCATGCATGTGTCTCTCACGTCTCATGCATGTGTCTCTCACTTCTCATGCATGTGTCTCTCACTTCTCATGCATGTCTCTCTCACTTCTCATGCATGTGTCTCTCACTTCTCATGCATGTGTCTCTCACTTCTCATGCATGTGTCTCTCACTTCTCATGCATGTGTCTCTCACTTCTCATGCTGAGAAGCTCGGCGAGGCTGCAGGACCAGCTGGAGAGGTAGAGGAAGCCCAAGTTGACGAGAGAGAATGAGATATAAAGGATAAAAAGATATAAAGAATGAGATATAAAGATATAAAGGAATGAGAATAAAGGTGATATAAATATCACCTTTATTCTCATTCTCTCTCAAAATATTGAGAGAGAATGAGAATAAAGGTGATAAATGAGGGAATATAAAATAGAGACGTAGATTGAAAGCAATTACATAGGGAGGAACAGGGAAATATTTGAAGTTTGCCTGAATGCTACGAGAGAGAGAGAGAGAGAGAGACACACACACACAGAGACAGAGAGAGACAGACAGACAGAGGGACGGGTGGTCTAACCTAACCGCTAGCTCTTGAAGCTACCGTCAAAATGTATCTCCATAAGAGCTCTCGCCCTCCTCCTCCTCCTCACCCCCCGGACATTGTCTAGCCTCTCCAAAAAGCGTAATTTTCTACACAAGTACAGTAAGAAAAAATAATATAAAAGAGAAATGATCACGAGTGACATGAGTGGGGGGAAGAAAATCCTCCGACCGTCACCATGAAAAATGTTGGGGAGCTTGTGAAACAATGCCAAGATTTATGTGTCGTTTATTATAGCATTCTTGCCCACTCATTAGTGTATAGTGGCGCGGGTGATACAGGCAGGCGAGCTGGCACGGCGGCACTTGTCGTCTCCCTCGTGCTGCTGCTGCTGCTGCACGCACACGCACGTACACACACACGAACGCACACTTCCTCAACATCATCGTATCATATATTTTTCCATCATCCTTTCTGGTCTTCAGAGGTCCACAACGCTGGAAAAGGCAGTCTAAGCGACCCAAACAGCGAAAAGAAAACGAAGAATTTGGCGGGGAAATTTTGGCGGGAATGCTCATTAGGGACCCCTGCCTCAGACAAGCCTCCTCCAACCCTCGCGCGTGAAAAATGGCCTCAATATTTTTTCAGCGACATGTTATTTAACGTGATAGTATGAGAAATGACTATTAATTTGACGGGAAAATGATTCTTATGTCTATTTCCTGTCATTGGAGGAAGTTAATGTCGGACTACGTTAGTTATTAACGCGGCACCTCCTGAGAGCGATCCATTTTTCATTTTTTTCCTGCGAGTGAGTCGCTCCGCCTTTCAAACACTTTCTGAAGGAAAATGTTTAAGGGGTAACAATGATTTTTCTTGTTGTGAACTTATTGTCATATTGTTGTGCACGCTTGCATGTGCACACACACACACACACACACACACACACACACACACACACACACACACACACACACACACACACACACACACACACACATGCGCGCGCACACACACACACACACACACACACACACACACACACAGACACACACACACACACACACACACACACAAACACACACACACACACACACACACACACACACACCAATATTGACAAAAGCGATGAAATCTTGGAAAGACCTCGCTAATTACAATGAAAGTTACATCAGTCATAATACTCATAATAATTATGGTACTTATAATGAAAACCAATACAAAATAAAAACAACAAAAATCCCTAACAATATTATGTAATGTAATGTCGTATTACAGAACAAAATAATATACAATAAAACCCCACACTTGTGAATTTATATATATTTTAAGTAAAGATTTGAACTACACCAAGTCATTTTTCACTCGCTTGAGTGCATTATGATGTTCTGAGTATATGTTTGGGGGGGAAACTTACATTTCAACGTTGAGATGTAAGTCTGGTCACAAGCATGTACTCAGACTTTAGTAATGTACTCAGGAGAACGCGAAAGACTTGATGTAGTTCGAATGTTTACATAAAATCGACTTGAGAATGGTCCAGGACGGACCGAAACGTCGTCGTCCCTTCACCTTCTAGTGTGTGGTCTGGTCAACTTACTTTACCCACGTTACTGTGACTCGTCGCCTGCATTTACATAAAATATATAAATACATAAGCGTGGTTTTTACACTTGTATTAATAATATTAATATTAAAAGTAATTATCATGATAAAGGAAACAATAATAATAGTAATAATAATAACAATAAAATAATACTGATAAGCACAGATGATGATAATAATTTTTTTTTTTTTTTTTTTTTTATTAACATATTAGGTACATCTGCATTAGTGCAGCTACCCTAGACTATATGAAGTGGAGTACAGTGTGTCAAAAAAAAAAAACTAACTAGGTGATGCTATAAAATCCCCATCACACAGGATGGTTAGTCATACAGAGGCATGTGATTAGCGGTCTGCACTGGCAGACTCCGGATGCATTTTGAGGATATCAACAACACAAGATTGTATAAGGTAGCAGTGGTAATACAAGTCCCCATCTCGCAGGATGGTTAGTCATACAGAGTCATGTGTTTAATAGCCTGCACTGGCAAATTTTGGGTATACTGTGAGGATATCTTCAAGAATACGAGAGTGAATAAAGTAATTGCAAAGCTCCAGGTACAAACTCTAAGGATTTGAGAGTGTGTGTTTCACTATCTCCACCCACTCCCGACGCTGGAGTTTGTCAATGTGATTGTTTTGTATTTGTTGAATGGGTTGTGTTTGTTTGATGGTTCACTTGTCGACGCCTCCCTCTTTCCCTATCTCCCCTTTCCTCTTACCCCTCCCTTCCCCTCCCCCACAGAGGGAGGGGAAGGAACCTTACCTTCACAGGCTACCCAGCAGCAGGAGGCATCATGCCATTTGTGATAAGGCGGTCTAACATGAAAGGGCATGATCGCCTCCTCTCACCAGTTCAAACCCGTGGATGTCTCGAGAGTCGTCTCTACATTTGTCGGGTATGGGGGGGTGGAAGGGGTGTAGATGGACTATCTATTCTATGTCTAGATAGATTATCTATATCTATTCTTCATGATACGTAGTTATGTACACAAACACACACATCTTCATCATTTATTATTATTGTATATATATATATATATATATATATATATATATATATATATATATATATATATATATATATATATATATATATATATATATATATATATCTGTTCGCTGTTATTGGGTCACGTGACTAGAATCATGACTCCTGATTGGATATTAGGGACCAGTTGGCAGAACAACTACCCTGCCAATATTTTTAATCAACAACAACTATTGTTGAGTGAAACTTTGCTGAATGCAATATTTGTTGATCCGAGTTACCCATACCTTTGTATTCGGGTCCTGTGCCGTGGGTCTTGCCCCAGTGTAAGGGGTAGTGGGAGGGGGTGGGTGGGTAATGGGGGAAAGGTATTACCCATTCCTTTAGATTCGGGGGCGTTTGTTGTGTGTGTGTTATCTCAGTGAAGTGGGTATGGGTGTACTTATCTTGTTGTACTTGCGGGGGTTGAGTTCTGGTTCTTTGGTCCCGCCTCTCAACTGTCAATCAACTGGTTTGGTACCCCTTTGATGAGCATGATGGATGTGGTGAGTATTGGGGTTGGGTGTGGAAGGAACACTGTGGAGGAGGGGTGGTTGTAGCACCACCACACCACCACCACCACCACCACCACACACCTACACCGCCACCACCACCACCACCACCACCACCACACCACCACCACCACCACCACACACCACCACACACCACCACCACCACCACCACCATCACCACCACACCACCACCACCACCACACAGAAACTGATTCCCCAGAAGGTTCCAGCCTCTCGTCCGGCAAATTCTTTTTCGTCAAGTTTTCTATACATCACACCAGCGATGATGGCGGCCGAGGCTCCACCTTCCTGGACTGTGGTCTGATTTACACCTTGTTAGGCTCCCACCTGTCTCTTGTACACGGTGTGGCTCCCACCTGTCTCTTGTACACGGTGTGGCTCCCACCTGTCTCTTGTACACGGTGTGGCTCCCACCTGTCTCTTGTACACGGTGTGGCTCCCACCTGTCTCCTGCACACTGTGTGGCTCCCACCTGTCTCTTGTACACGGTGTGGCTCCCACCTGTCTCTTGTACACGGTGTGGCTCCCACCTGTCTCTTGTACACGGTGTGGCTCCCACCTGTCTCTTGTACACGGTGTGGCTCCCACCTGTCTCCTGCACACTGTGTGGCTCCCACCTGTCTCCTGCACACTGTGTGGCTCCCACCTGTCTCCTACACACTGTGTGGCTCCCACCTGTCTCCTACACACTGTGTGGCTCCCACCTGTCTCCTACACACTGTGTGGCTCCCACCTGTCTCCTACACACTGTGTGGCTCCCACCTGTCTCCTACACACTATGTGGCTCCCACCTGACCAGCGGTACACACCTACGGGTATCGTGCCTTGCTAATCTTTATCATATCGTTATCGGTGTCCCCCACTCCTCGGCAGCCCAGGTCCTGTCCTGGACCCAATCTCGTGGTTGAAGGAGAGATTATAACTGATTCAATCATTTGTTCTTGTGTAGGAATCAACGTAAGAGAACACCACACAGCCGGTCTAACGGTAAATAGTTTTGCATAGATGACCAGGGGCCAGATTCACGAAAGCACTTACGCAAGCACTTACGAACCTGTACATCTTTTCTCAATCTTTGGCGGCTTTGTTTACAATTATTAAACAGTTAATGAGCTCCGAAGCACCAGGAGGCTGTTTATAACAGTAACAACAGTTGATTGGGACGTTTTCATGCTTGTAAACTGTTTAATAAATGTAACCAAAGCCGTCAATGATTGAGGAAAGATGTACACGTTCGTAAGTGCTTGCGTAACTGCTTTCGTGAATCTGGCCCCAGACCTGCAGTAAGAACTATGGCGGAGACCACGTGGCCGCGGGCTGAGATGACCACGTGGGGTAAACAGTGACCCCTGGGAACAAGGTCATCAGGGAAGAAGAGTGTAATAATCTTCAAGTGATGTGAAGTGAATCTTGCCAGGGTAGGCTTGGAGGAGCCGGATGGTGGGGGGGTGGGGAGGGGGGGGGAGGCTGAGGCTTGTATGTTGTTTGATTTCCCCTTTGGTTAGTTTAATGTTTATGATTTGGCGGCCCTCTCTCTCTCTCTCTCTCTCTCTCTCTCTCTCTCTCTCTCTCTCTCTCTCTCTCTCTCTCTCTCTCTCTCCCTCTCCCTCTCCCTCTCCCTCTCTCTCCCTCTCACTCCCTCTCACTCCCTCTCACTCCCTCTCACTCCTCACCCCTTTTCCACTTCTCCCTACCAGAGACTTTCACATCATTTAGTGTGGGTGTGCACGGTGCCTCCCCTCACCCCCACCCCCCACCCCTCGCCTCACACAGTGTAAGGTGCCAGCGGTGTGCACCCAACCTGTCCTCTCACCTAATACGCTACATTTTTCACGGAATCGACCAATCCGTTAACAGCTGGACGTATTACTAGAAAGCATCGTATTACTGTCGTTCGATCGATAGGTTAGATGGGTTGCTTAGGTTCGTTATGCAAAACAGTTGCATTTTTTTACGGAGTGGTAAATGGAGAGAACGAACTGCTGAACCTCACCGTGCGTCGTGAACCTGAATCTCACAAGATGGCGCCACGACAAGTACAGCTGAGCAGCGGTTTCTGTAAACGATCCGTATTCGTGCGGATTCGGTTCAGAAACGCGTTCTAAGGGGCTTCGGTGTCGAGAGCAGTCGTACTGGGAAGATATAGCAGTCGTAACAGAAGTGGTAGCAGTCGTAGCAGAAGTGGTAGCAGTCGTACGATAGCAGTCGTAGCAGAAGTGGCAGCAGTCGTACGATAGCAGTCGTAGCAGAAGTGGCAGCAGTCGTACGATATCAGTCGTAGCAGAAGTGGTAGCAGCCGTACGATAGCAGTCGTTGCAGAAGTGGTAGCAGCTGTACGATAGCAGTCGTAGCAGAAGTGGTAGCAGCTGTAC
Organism: Procambarus clarkii; assembly: GCF_020424385.1. Taxonomy (NCBI): domain Eukaryota; kingdom Metazoa; phylum Arthropoda; class Malacostraca; order Decapoda; family Cambaridae; genus Procambarus; species Procambarus clarkii. Next base: position 12,086,603 of record NC_059616.1, on the reverse strand, counting down.
GATAGCAGTCGTAGCAGAAGTGGCAGTAGTTGTACGATAGCAGTCGTAGCAGAAGTGGCAGTAGTCGTACGATAGCAGTCGTAGCAGAAGTGGTAGCAGTCGTACGATATCAGTCGTAGCAGAAGTGGTAGCAGCCGTACGATAGCAGTCGTAGCAGAATTAGTAGCAGTCGTACGATTGCAGTCGTAGCAGAAGTGGTAGCAGTCGTACGATAGCAGTCGTAGCAGAAGTGGTAGCAGTCGTACGAGAGCAGTCGTAGCAGAAGTGGTAGCAGTCGTACGATAGCAGTCGTAGCAGAAGTGGTAGGAGTCGTACTACTAAGAGTAGTCGCTATAGTAGTGACAGTGGGTGTTGTGGTGTTAACGGCGTGGAGTGTAGAAATACATATGTATAAAGTTGTGTAATAAATGGCTTGCAGAGTGACGGGGTTTGTGTCATCTATCGCCGGGTCTCCCCTCTCCCTGCGCCCTCCTGGCCTTCCCCTCACTCACACCAGTCTTTAGTGCACAGTATGCTGATGGCCGGCGCCCTCTGGCACCATACCTTGCTCCGATGTGATTGTGGTACGGCTACCCTTAATTCATTCCGGTGGCGGGTGTATGAATCAATACACAAAGGTACTCACTCCCCATTTGTACAGTGGTGTGTATGCATACATTCTTGAGTTTGGGTGTTCTCTCATCTATACACCATGAGTGTTGGTGTTGTTGTTGTATGTGGTCAGTGTATTTTCTTGAATTTTTTTAATTATTATGTTTGTGTTTAGTCTCTCTCTCACTTCTTCAATCGAAAGTGACAAGTATCAAAGTCTCTCTCTCTGTCTCTGTCTCTGTCTCTCTCTCTGTTTCTCTCTCTCTCTCTGTTTCTCTCTCTCTCTCTCTCTCTCTCTCTCTCTCTCTCTCTCTCTCTCTCTCTCTCTCTCTCTCTCTCTCTCTCATCATCTCCATCTCCCCTCTTTGTGTAATTTCTCTTCCTGATCCCCTCACATCCTGACAGCGCCAGTTTGCTGCCTTTCTCTCACCTCTTTGTTTTCCCCTCACTCTCACCATCTTTTCCCTCTCTCTCTCTCTCTCTATCAGCGTCTGCTGCCTCCTTGTCTTATTCCTTGTGTCTTACCCTTTTCTCTCTTGCACTCTCGCTTTCGGTTTCCTTCCTCCACTCCTCTCTTCCATTACCTCTTTCCCCTGTTCCCATTGTCTCTGTTCTTACATATCCAATTTTTCGTCTTCGTTGTACTCATTTTTCTCCTTCTCTTCCTCTACTCTTCCATCTTCGTCCCCCCTTCTCCTTCGCCTCTTTCTTCACCTCCACCCTCCTCTTTTTGTCCTCCTCCTCCTCTTCGTCCTCCTCCTCCTCCTCTTCGACCTCCTCCTCCTGTTCGTCCTCCTCCTCCTCCTTCTCTTCGTCCTCCTCCTCCCCCTCTTCGTCGTCCTCCTCCCCCCTCTTCGTCCTCCTCCTCCCCCCCTCTTCGTCCTCCTCCTCCCCCTCTTCGTCCTCCTCCCCCTCTTCGTCCTCCTCCTCCTCCCCCTCTTCGTCCTCCTCCTCCCCCTCTTCGTCCTCCTCCTCCTCCCCCTCTTCGTCCTCCTCCTCCTCCCCCTCTTCGTCCTCCTCCTCCTCCCCCTCTTCGTCCTCCTCCTCCTCCCCCCCCCTCTTTGTCCTCCTCCTCCCCCTCTTCGTCCTCCTCCTCGTCCCCCCTCTTCGTCCTCCTCCTCCTCCTCTTCGTCCTCCTCCTCCTCCTCCTCCTACCAGGAGGAAGCTGACCGACTGCCTCTGGAAAATGAATTCCAAACAATGATAATGATTCCGGCCTCTGGATCACGCCACTCGACGGATCTCCAGGAATCTTCTGGAATCTGCTGGAATTCAATCAGTCGGGGACGTGGAGGAGAACTTTCCCTGTGTTTCGTCCCGTTTTTCCCCGCCTCGGCTTCCCCCTTTTTCCCTGGTCGCTCCCGGACTTCCTATTTTTGTCCTCTGAGGTTAACCTATTTTTGTAGGTCTAGTTTTGGGAAGGTTGTTGGTTTGTTGTTGTTGGTTGTTCTTTATGGTTGTGATTTGATTGTGGGAAGGTTAGGGGGGGGGCAGGTAGGTGCGTGGGGTCAAGGGAGGTGGGGGGAGTGGGGGGGGGAGAGAGGGAGGACAGGAAGCGAGCGATAAATAATGAGATGAATAGTGAATAAGGCGCCGTTTATGATGCTCCGGGAACCATTAGTGCCTATCATCTCCCCCTTTGTGTCTCCCCTCTTTCTCCCATTCTTCCTCTCCCCCCTTTCCCCCTCAGTCTCTTCCTTGGTATTCCTGACTTCTTCTTCCTCTACTATTCCTTTATTTCCCTCCTTTCTATGCTATATCACCCGTTCTTCCTTTGCCTTACACCGCACTTTTCCACTTTCCGGCCCGAACACGTCTGTTTCGCCCTCACTCTCACTCTCACTCTCTCACTCTCACTCTCTCACTCTCACTCTCTCACTCTCACTCTCACTCTCTCACTCTCACTCCTCTCCCCTCTCCCAGGCCAACAGCTTGGTGACGTCACTAGACATTCTTGCATATCTGATGTTATCAGTTTGCAATATAGCGTCTTGCAACATGTTAATTTAATATCTGCATGATTCGACCCATTGTCACGTCAAATACCAACTGTGTGATTTTGTCTACACACACACACACACACACACACACACACACACACAACCACACACACACACACACACACACACACACACACACACACACACACACACACACACACACATATATATATATATATATATATATATATATATATATATGTCGTACCTAGTAGCCAGAACGCACTTCTATGCCTACTATTCAAGGCCTGATTTGCCTAATAAGCCAAGTTTTCATGAATTAATATATTTTCTCTAATTTTTTTCTTATGAAATTATAAAGCTACCCATTTCATTACGTATGAGGTCAATTTTTTTTATTGGAGTTAAAATTAATGTAGATATATGACCGAACCTAACCAACCCCACCTAACCTAACCTAACCTATCTTTATAGGTTAGGTTAGGTTAGGTAGCCGAAAACGTTAGGTTAGGTTAGGTTAGGTAGGTTAGGTAGTCGAAAAACAATTAATTCATGAAAACTTGGCTTATTAGGCAAATCGGGCCTTGAATAGTAGGCATAGAAGTGCGTTCTGGCTACTAGGTACGACATATATATATATATATATATATATATATATATATAATATATATATAGATATATATATATATATATATATATATATATATATATACAAGAATCGGAGATCAGGAAACGTAGACTGAATATTTAGGGACCCTCTTCAGCAGTGAGCGAGAATGACAGCTGGAGCTCCTTGTAAGGCATAAAGTCAGATGTCCTGGGAACAGGTGTCATCATTAGGTAATAACCTTGTTACATAATCGCTCACCACATCTGGTAACCACTGACCACTGAACTAAGGAGATACTAAAATTTGGATTATTGTTTACGAAAGTAGAATGTATTATTTTTCTTTTGAAGCCACAGTATTAAAGAGAATTTATACAAGAATTATCCCATATAATTTTTTGATCGGACCAATATATATATAAATATAAATATGCAGAGAAAACCAGTTTGAAAAATAAATTATTGCGTACACCCTGGAATCACAAACCGAAACTGTCTCTTATTTCCCGCGTGTTACAACTTGTAATAAAGTTGTTACATCTTGGCTGAACGTGTTTATGACGTATTAGAACGTTGTTACAACTTGCTATATTGGTTGTTATAACTGGTTAGGTGTTAAAACTTGTTCGAACGTTGTACCAACGTCGTAGTTACGGTGTGTGTATACCTTGAGGTTACCTTGAGGTGCTTCCGGGGCTTAGCGTCCCCGCGGCCCGGTCGTCGACCAGGCCTCCTGGTTGCCGAACTGATCAACCAGGCTGTTGGACGCGGCTGCTCGCAGCCTGACGTACGAGTCACAGCCTGGTTGATCAGGTATCCTTTGGATTAGGTATGGCGGGTAATGTGTTTTCAGTCATATGGCCTTCATCAGAGCATGTCAGAATTTTGCTCTAATGAAGACCTCACGGCCGAAAACGCCTTAAGCGTTTTTTATTTATAGTGGTTTCCGCTTATTTGGATCAGCGTTTGTTGTTGTTGTTAAAGATTCGCTTCATTGAACAAATAGTTTCAAGTAGAACGGGCTATGGTGAGCCCGATCAACGTTTTCATGATCGCTATTAAATATAAATATGTCGACTGATACTTTCCTTTGGGACGGTATCTGGTGCCGCTGTCAGCAGGATATAAGTGTTTCTGACTTGATTGTGTCCTGAGTGTGTACAGTTATTTTTTTCTGTGATTGTTTAATTGAATGATAGTTTGTTGGGTTGTTTGCTCATATTGAGGTCGTTATGGAGAGGTTTGAGGGGTTTTTAAAGGGTTAAGGCGGATCAGAGACACATTCAATGGTATTGGATTTGGGAGCGTATTTTTCCATTATTTTGCTTCTTGGTATTTTAATGGAATAATAGAGTTTGTGAGTGTAATGAGAGCCATTACTTAAGGGGAATGTCTTGACGATGTGTGTGTATTCACATAGTTGTGTTTTACGGGGGTTGAGCTTTGCTCTTTCGGCCCGCCTCTCAACTATTAATCAACTGTTTACTAACTACTTTTTTTTTCAACACCACACACAACCCCCCCCCCCCAGGAAGCAGCCCGTAACAGCTGACTAACTCCCAGGTACCTATTTACTGCTAGGTAACAGGGGGCATTCAGGGTGAAAGAAACTTTGCCCATTTATTTCTGCCTGGTGCGGGAATCGAACCCGCGCCACAGAATTACGAGTCCTGCGCGCTATCCACCAGGCTACCAGGCCCCTTATGTGTGTGTGTGTTTTTTATGTGTGTGTGTGTGTGTGTGTGTGTGTGTGTGTGTTGTGTGTGTGTGTGTGTGTGTGTGTGTGTGTGTGTGTGTGTGTGTGGCTCGGATCGTCCACGTGAGGGGGGGGGGCCGACACACACTTCACCAACTAGGTCGTAAATCTCACCCTTACTAATGTCGCCGTGGGCCATACTGCACGCGCCTCGACACCGATTAATGACCCCCGCCACTTGACCAATTCTCCCGCTAAATACCGAACTGGCTTTTAATCAACGCTGGTGTTTTATGTAGAGCACCGAGTGGTGGTTACACCCCGAGGTGTTGGTGTCAACACCCGCTGACCCCGGGGGGGGGGGGGGTGTACACACACACACACACACACACACACACACACACACACACACACACACACACACACACACACACACACAAGGTGGTGAACACGTGTTCACTGCTGTGAGCCTGAACACGTGTTCAAGACACGTGTTCTAGGGATGGTTGGGGTGAGTACTATGAGCCCCGGGCGGAGCCTGCCAGCCCGTCCTCAAGGCACCATGGTGCTAATGTCATGAACACCTTCACCTGTTACATATTAAGAGAGGTGAAGGTTTTTGTGCAGATATGAGTATGTAATGTCGTACTATATGTCAGTATTTTGTTTAATTTAGTTTTTTTAGATAGATTTTGAAGGTTCAGCCATTACTAGGAGGTCCATGTGGCACCATGTCTCAATTATTAACTACGGTGGGTAATTGGTTGAGGCTAGCCCTATGCTTCTGGCAAATATATTATATATATATATATATATATATATATATATATATATATATATATATATATTTATTTATTTAGGGGTACCACCACTGGTTTAATTAAAGGGACCCACATCCTCGGAGAAGAAAATAAATAGTGTTCAGAGAAGACCTTGTGGATTCTCACTGAATACTTTAATCTTTTCCTCTCCTACCACCCCTATTATTTTTTTTTTATTAGATTTTATTGCAATGCTACAGTTTACAGAACACACACACTTATATAACAATATACCAGTGTTCGAAGACCTCGTCCAGTTCCTCCAGATATAATATATATATATATATATATATATATATATATATATAATATATATATATATATATATATATATATATATTATATATATATATATATGTCGTACCTAGTAGCCAGAACGCACTTCTCAGCCTACTATGCAAGGCCCGATTTGCCTAATAAGCCAAGTTTTCATGAAATAATTGTTTTTCGATTACCTAACCTACCTAACCTGACCTAACCTAACTTTTTCGGCTACTTAACATAACCTAACCTATAGAGATAGGTTAGGTTAGGTTAGGTAGGGTTGGTTAGCTTCGGTCTTATATTTACGTTAACTTTAACTCCAATAAAAAAAAAATTGACCTCTTACATAATGAAATGGGTAGCTTTATCACTTCATAAGAAAAAATAGAGAAAATATATTAATTCATGAAAACTTGGCTTATTAGGCAAATCGGGGCTTTCGTAGTAGGCTGAGAAGTGCGTTCTGGCTACTAATTATATTTTCTCTAATTTTTTCTTATGAAATGATAAAGCTACCCATTTCATTATGTATGAGGTAATTTTTTTTTTATTGTAGTTAAAATTAACGTAGATATATAACCGAACCTAACCAACCCTACCTAACCTAACCTATCTTTATAGGTTAGAAAAGGTTAGGTAGCCGAAAAAGTTAGCTTAGGTTAGGTTAGGTAGGTTAGGTAGTCGAAAAAAACAATTAATTCGTGAAAACTTGGCTTATTAGGCAAATCGGGCCTTGCATAGTAGGCTGAGAAGTGCGTATATATATATATATATATATATATATATATATATATATATATATATATATATAGATATATATATATACCCCGGCCACGCGTTGCTGTGGCTCAACAATGCATGTGCGTTGCTGAACAACAGCTATCCTCCCCCGTCCCCTCGTCCTCCCCATCTTTCCCCACTCCCTTGTTCGATGCATTTCCAAATGATCTGATGTTCCCATCAGAAAATTGGGAACATCAAATGATCTGATGTTCCCATCAGAAAATTGGGAACATCAAATGATCTGATGTTCCCATCAGAAAATTGGGAACATCAAATGATCTGATGTTCCCATCACTGAAATATGAGAAAAAGTTAAAAAACAAAAGGAAAAAACTATACTCACGAAATGAACGGTATGTTAAAACAACAAAACTCAATACCAACACAGTGTCACACAAAATAATTAAATCATAGTAAAAATAAATCGAAATCTATGAAAATTCAATTCATCAATGCAATCGAAAACACTGAAATGGAATCGTAACATATTTAATATAGCGTGTGTTGCTATTATGTGCAACAGATGGCACTGTTTAAAAAAATAATTCCACCTGTCACAGGTATGGCATCTATATAATAGGTATATAAAAACACGCACGTATTCGAGTGGAACGTTGTGTCAAAATTTCAAAGCAATCGGCGAGGAATTTTCGGAGATTAGCAATTTTGAACAAACGAACATTGACATTTCTATTTATATAGATTGAGTGT
>NC_059616.1:12009167-12071667 GCF_020424385.1 Procambarus clarkii | reverse complement strand
TTGTGCTTGCAGGATCGAGCATTGGCTCTTGGATCAATGTAGGTGTAGGTGTGGGGTGTGTAGGGGGGGGGGGGGGTGTGGGTGATGGTCCGACCACCACACCCAACGCTCTTCTTCCCTCCCTACCACGCATCACCCGTCCACAACCACTCACCACAACCACTCACCACAACCACTCACCACACCAACATAATACAACGTTACCTCTCCGTATTCTAATCAATCCTTTACACTCAAAACATCATCTCCGTCTTTGTCTTACCTATCATCAGCATCATGACATTCGATACTACCTCTTGCCTATCATCACTTGTGTCTCTTACCTTATCTTACCCCTTACCTCACTGATAACTTATCACCAGGTGCAGGGGGAAGTAGACCCAGTGATCCCCAGTGACCAATTGGCTCCCATTACAACCTTAAACACTGAACCATCTCCCATAATCAAGGTGGAACAACTTAAATAAAAGCCAACTGGAAAATATATACCGAGACGAACTTAAACTTGAAACACATTGCCCATAATCTTACAGCAGTTAACAAATGAGTTGTAAATACTCATCCAAGGCTAAGTACGAGAGAAATGAGAAACAGTGGGCTTGTCGGAGGCTTAGGGCTCGCTCAGGTGCCCTAAACGGGTACCTAAACATCTGCGGGTACAGGAACGAACGAGATAATGGACAAGATACACTTCGGGTGAGCGGGGAAGGGGGTATAGCTGAAGAACAGCCGGGTGAGAGGAGACATCGAAGTCGAAGAGAGATTTCTAACCTCTTCCGGCTAGTCTTCAGAGACTTCTGGCTCTAACACGAGCTGCATGGCAGACCTGAGGCTCTCCTCTTGTGTTGGGGTGACGAGACGTCACTTCTGCCCTAGGGAGGGGTGCCCCCAGGGAGGGGTCCCCCAGGGAGGGGTGCCCCCAGGGGGAGGTGCCCCCAGGGGGGAGGTGCCCCCAGGGAGGGGTGCCCCCAAGGAGGGGTGCCCCCAGGGGGGAGGTGCCCCCAGGGAGGGGTGCCCCCAGGGAGGGGTGCCCCCAGGGGGGAGGTGCCCCCAGGGAGGGGTGCCCCCAGGGAGAGGTGCCCCCAGGGGGGAGGTGCCCCCAGGGAGGGGTGCCCCCCAGGGAGGGGTGCCCCCAGGGAGGGGTGCCCCCCCCCCAGGGTGTCAGTATTCAGGAAGGCGGCCAAAGCTGACCTTTTTCCGGGTTATGAAGCCTTAAGTGACCCGTGACGCATTATGAGGCGCCCTCATAGTCTCCCATTATCATTGTTGCTCTTTTACCCCTCATCCTCCCTCATTGTCTCTCCCCCTCATCCTCCCTCATTGTGTCTTCCTTCATCATCCTTATCTACTCTCTTCCTCCTCGTTTCCCTTAATCTTCGATGTCTCCCCTATCCCCCTTTGTCTACACTCCTTCCTCTTTCATTCCCCTCTTCTTTCCTTCCCTTCACCCGTTCTTCGCGTCATCCTTTTCCTCTCTCTATCCTCTCATACCCTCCATTCCCCCTTTCATCCCCCTCCACCACTCCTTTATTCGTTCCTCGCGTCTCTACTCTCGTGTCTCCACTACCTTCCCTTCCTTTTCTTCCCCGTCCTCTTCCCCCCTTCTATTTATCCTCCTTCTCTTCCACTTCTCTTCCCTCTTCTCTCCCACCCGTCATGGGCTGGAATGTTAAGTGAAACTTGGATTAATCTTTTGAGGGTTGGCAGCTGAGAACGTCACCGTCACCGTCACAGGGGACGTAGGGACTGCCGCCACCGTCACAGGAGACGTAACAACAGCCGCCACCGTCACAGGAGACGTAACAACAGCTGCCACCGTCACAGGAGACGTAACAACAGCTGCCACCGTCACAGGAGAAGTAACAACAGCCGCCACCGTCACAGGAGACGTAACAACAGCCGCCACCGTCACAGGCACCGAAGGACAGCCGTCACATTAACAGAAAATCGTAACTGACACGATTGCGATTGGGTCTCCAATCACGACTGATTCCCTTTGCAGCTGGCGTCACAGTATCCACCACCGTCACACAACACCTTAAGTATGATCCACGACCGTCGCACAACGCCTTACGTAAGATCCACGACCGTCACACAACCACTGACGCAAGATCCACGACCGTCACACAACCCCTGACGCAAGATCCACGACCGTCACACAACCACTGACGCAAGATCCACGACCGTCACACAACCCCTTACGCAAGATCCACGACCGTCATACAACACCTTACGTAAGATCCGCAAGACATCCTCCCTCGTATGCCGTCACAACATACGCGATACAGCCGGATACGGCCGGTTACAAGACGTCCATCTTACGACGTGCGAGGTGTATCCGAACGTCTTCCGAGTCCGGATTGTGACCAATGTTATCCTTCTCGGTGATTATCGACGTCGTTCCGGTTAGTTTGACGTCTCCTGTAATCTTTTTGACGTTATTAATGAGGTCAATTACAGTTTGCAAGGCAGTCTTAATTATTACTGCGATCGATGGGGGAATTGGGAAGAGTAATTTGGATTTTGAGTTATATGAAGCAGGAGAAAAATTGTGAGATTAGAATGGTTAATCGAGTGCATAAAAAAAATTGGTAAATTGGTTGGCGTTGGTTAGTTGATTTGTTGCGAATGGCTTAGTTTTATGTCAATAATTAGTTGTAGCTTAAGTTACAGCACGATTAGTCGCCTCGGCGTTGTGTTACGGCGGTGTTATTAGCGTTTTAATAACGTGAAATAGACGTTGTAGTTAGGTTGAGTGTTTGTAGGGTAAATGTAGTTTTGCAACATTGGTGCTAACTACGGGGGGGGGGGGTTAACAGTTACCCATTGATGGGCAGGACTGATGTACAAGTCTCGGGAGGTCCGTGTTGTTGTTCTTGTTATAGATTCAGCTACTCGGAACAAGTTCCAAGTAGCACGGGCTATGGTGAGCCCGTAGTGGACTTACCTGGCACAGGAGCGGGGCAAGTAGCACGGGCTATGGTGAGCCCGTAGTGGACTTACCTGGCACAGGAGCGGGGCAAGTAGCACGGGCTATGGTGAGCCCGCAGTGGACTTAACCTGGCACAGGAGCGGTGCTGTGATCCGTGTTCATTGATGGTTAATGAAGACTAAGCCACCCAAGAGGTGGCACGGGCATGAATAGCCCGTAAGTGGTAGAGGGGGTGGGGGTAGGGGGGGGAGGTTCCGTGTTGCTGTGTACTGATGTAAATCATTTACACTCAGACGACCACAAGGAGAGGTGAGGAGAGTGCTGGCGGCTGTAACTCTTACAGCCGCGCTCCTGTGCCAGGTAAGTCCACTACGGGCTCACCATAGCCCGTGCTACTTGGAACTTTTTGTTCCCGGTAGCTGAATCTTAAACAACAACAACAACAACGCTGAAGGCTCCTACCTCATACCTCAAGTCTCCGTCGCCGGGACAATACCCTCCCCGCGCAGCCCACTCACCCCCCTTCCCTTCCTAGCCATATCTCTCCACCTGTCCTCCTGGTGGTCCAGGAGTCACGATAATAACGCTGGAAATGCTCTCACACACATTACGGGCTATTCATGCCCGTGCCACCTCTTGGGTGGCTTAATCTTTATCAATCACACACACACACACACACACACACACACACACACACACACACACACACACACACACACACACAAACACACACAACACTGGTGGGACGCGAACAAGGGGACACAGGTGGAAGCTGAGTACCCAAATGAGCCACAGAGACGTTAGAAAGAACTTTTTCAGTGTCAGAGTAGTTAGCAAATGGAATGCATTAGGAAGTGATGTGGTGGAGGCTGACTCCATTCACAGTTTCAAATGTAGATATGATAGAGCCCAATAGGCTCAGGAATCTGTACACCAGTTGATTGACGGTTGAGAGGCGGGACCAAAGAGCCAGAGCTCAACCCCCGCAAGCACAATTAGGTGAGTACAATTAGGTGAGTACACACACACACACACACACACACACACACACACACACACAAACACACACACACAGGAATAAATCCCAATATAATAATAATATCCCCTCCCCCCCCCCCCCCTTGTTCCCCTACACTTGGCACCTCACACCCCCCTGTTCCCCTTCACCTGACAGCTCACGGCCAATATTCCCCTTCATCTGGCACCTCATTTCCTGTCCTCTTACCTGGCACTATCACCCCCTCCTCCTCCCCCTCCCCTCTAGGTGCCTCCGCTACTGATGTGTGAAGGGGGAGGAGGTTGGGTGGGGGGTGGGGGGGTATCTGGCTCCACGCCTCACTAAAGGGAATGCCAAATCGTAATGAATATGTGATTAGGCCTGATTCACACGGCAGGTCGGCGTGCTCCCTTTAATTTGCCAAGCTTAACTGTTTCAATTTGCTGAGCACAAACATTTTTCCCGCCTAATACAAAGTGAATATGATGCAAAAATGCTGTGTATTTACCTGAAAAAAATTACCGGATGAAATATGTATATCCCGGGCCGCTTGGGCAGGCCTCATTAATTGATTAGGGATGATTAGGTGGGGTATTTTGGCGGGAAATCTTTAGCCAATGAGCGCGGAGGAAGAGACGCGCCAAAATCAGTGTGGCGGTGTGTGCTTGGCGGGAGACTGGCGCGATGCGCAGGCATAAAAGAATCAGTGTACCGAGCAAATCCTGCAATTATCATAACACCAGCGCGGGACGAATTATTTAGTAGATATTAATTTATTAATATTTTTGTGTGATTGACCTTTGATGTACCTCGTGTCGAACTGAACGTTCTGTATTACACCGGTTTGGCGTTGCTATAATTGATGGGTCTCGCATGTAAATGACAGTAATGTGCTCACATGCGTACTGTTCCAGTAATATGATGCGTTTAACACTCAACTGATCATAAATAACAAATACAACTCTGATGAAAAGATTTTAGAATTAAAATCATATGAGCATTTGCAGACGAGGAGTCACAATAACGTGGGTGAAATTTGTTGACCAAACCATACACTAGAAAGTGAAGAGACGACGACGTTTCGGTCCGTCCTGGACCATTCTGAAGTCGATTGTGAGAATCGACTTGTCCAGGACGGACCGAAACGTCGTCGTCCCTTCACTTTCCAGTATGTGGTTTGGTCAACATATGAGCATTTAATAAAGTAGAAAAATAAGAAGCGGAATCTCCTCAGGACCAGTTTTGTTGTTGTTGTTGCTACTGTGTGGCTTTGGGTGAAGCTATGGTAGAAGGAAGGATGTACAGGATCCCTTAACCACTCGACCGACATCATCAATGATGAAGCAATGCATCAGATGCATTGTTTCTGGCAGTATGGGTTCGAGTCACTTCTGGGGTGTGAGTTTTCAGTTGCATATATGCCTGGAGACCGTTCATGCTTGTTCGCATATATATATATATATATATATATATATATATATATATATATATATATATATATATATTATATATATATATATATATATATGTATATATCATGAAAGTAAACACGTGATTAAAAATGTGACAATGTCAGACCACGGAGGAAAAATGAAACAGGAATTTCCTTAAGTACTTTCGTATATTAATACATCTTCAGAAGGAGTGAAGGACTCCTTCTGAAGATGTATTAATATACGAAAGTACTTAAGGAAATTCCTGTTTCATTTTTCCTCCTTGGTCTGACATTGTCATATATATATATATATATATATATATATATATATATATATATATATATATATATATATATATATATATATATATATATATATATATATATATATATATATATGTCGTACCTAGTAGCCAGAACGCACTTCTCAGCCTACTATTCAAGGCCCGATTTGCCTAATAAGCCGAGTTTTCCTGAATTAATATATTTTCTCTAATTTTTTTCTTATGACATGATAAAGCTACCCATTTCATTATGTATGAGGGAAATTTTTTTTTATTGGAGTTAAAATTAACGTAGATATATGACCGAACCTAACCAACCCTACCTAACCTAACCTAACCTATCTTTATAGGTTAGGTTAGGTTAGGTAGCCGAAAACGTTAGGTTAGGTTAGGTTAGGTAGGTTAGGTAGACGAAAAACAATTAATTCATGAAAACTTGGCTTATTAGGCAAATCGGGCCTTGCATAGTAGGCTGAGAAGTGCGTTCAGGCTATTAGGTACGACATATATATATATATATATATATATATATATATATATATATATATATATATATATATATATATATACATTCCCTCCAATGCGTTATGTGTGGTTTCCTCCGAGGCTATGGGTCCCCCTTCTTCCAGCCAGAGGTGGTACTCCCTTCCATATTAAAAAAAAAAAAAAAATATATATATATATATATATATATATATATATATATATATATATATATATATATATATATATATATATATATATATATATGTGTCGTACCTAGTAGCCAGAACGCACTTCTCAGCCTACTATGCAAGGCCCGATTTGCCTAATAAGCCAAGTTTTCAGGAATTAATTGTTTTTCGACGACCGAACCTACCTAACCTAACCTAACCTAACTTTTTCGGCTACCTAAACTAACCTAACCTATAAAGATAGGCTAGGTTAGGTTAGGTAGGGTTGGTTAGGTTCGGTCATATATCTACGTTAATGTTAACTCCAATAAAAAAAAATTGACCTCATACATAATGAAATAGGTAGCTTTATCATTTCATAAGAATTTTTTTTTAGAAAATATATTAATTCAGGCAAACTTGGCTTATTAGGCAAATCGGGCCTTGCATAGTAGGCTGAGAAGTACATTCTGGCTACTAGGTACGACATATATATATATATATATATATATATATATATATATATATATATATATATATATATATATATATATATATATATATCTCACACGTAGGGTTCTGTGTTTAGACGACTTCGTTCATTTTCTTGGGCGTGTAATGATCCACAATTTACCCATTCATCCGCTTCTTGTGTGATTCTTATTATTTCATGAAATTCCAATAAGTTTACCTCGCAAGACGTTTTATCTCTTGAGAGCGAGAGTGTTCTTGGCCCGTGGTTCATCCTTGACGGTGTTCATTGTTCTCGTCCTCAGTACCTGTGCCAGTGAGTAGAGAACGCCTCCTCCGTCCTCTCCAATAGTACATCGCATTTTTGACGTTTGGGAGCCGGTCGGCCGAGCGGACAGCACGCCGGACTTGTGATTCTGTGGTCCTGAGTTCGATCCCAGGCGCCGGCGAGAAACAATGGGAAGAGTTTCTTTCACCCTATGCCCCTGTTACCTAGCAGTAAAATAGGTACCTGGGTGTTAGTCAGCTGTCACGGGCTGCTTCCTGGGGGTGGAGGCCTGGTCGAGGACCGGGCTACGGGGACACTAAAAAAAATGCCCCGAAATCATCTCAAGATAACCTCAAGATAACGGCCAAAATATGATGTAGCGTAAATCATAGCGGCTCGCCAAATTGACGGGCTGTCACGTTTTCTAATCGTGGGTCCTCCGTTAGGTTAAGTTCGGGCATTTTAGTACATCAGTTTAGTGATGTTGTGACAACTTGAGAGCTGCTTTTTGACACCAGTCGGCACCTGAATGGTTCTGGGGCCAGATTCACGAGGCAGTTACGTAAGCACTTACGAACGTGTACATCTTTCCTCAATCTTTGACGGCTTTGGTTACATTTATTAAACAGTTTACAAGCATGAAAACTTGCCATTCAACTGTTGTTACTGTTATAAACAGCCTCCTGGTGCTTCGGAGCTCATTAACTGTTTAATAATTGTAAACAAAGCCGCCAAAAATCTAGAAAACATGTACAGGTTCGTAAGTGCTTGCGTAACTGCTTCGTGAATCTGGCCCCAGGTCACCTTCCCCCTTCTTGTGGATTATCTTGCGATGATTTCGGGGTTTTTAGTGTCCCCGCGGCCCGGTCCTCGACCAGGCCTCCACCCCCAGGAAGCAGCCCGTGACAGCTGACTAACACCCAGGTACCTATTTTACTGCTAGGTAACAGGGGCATAGGGTGAAAGAAACTCTGCCCATTGTTTCTCGCCGGCGCCTGGGATCGAACCCAGGACCACAGGATCACAAGTCCAGCGTGCTGTCCGCTTGGCCGACCAGCTCCTATTGGTGAAAGCTGTAAACTACAACAAAACTGTTGTTGCTGTAACGTAGTGTACTCCTGGGCTACATCAGGGCGGGGAGGGGGCTACAAGAGGGTGGGGAGGGGCTACAAGAGGGCGGGGAGGGGCTACAAGAGTGCGGGGAGGGGCTACATCAGGGCGGGGAGGGGCTACATCAGGGCGGGAAGGGGCTACATCAGGGCGGGGAGGGGCTACATCAGGGCGGGGAGGGTCTACAAGAGGGCGGGGAGGGTCTACAAGAGGGCGGGGAGGGGCTACAAGAGGGCGGGGAGGGGCTACAAGAGTGCGGGGAGGGGCTACAAGAGGGCGGGGAGAGGCTACAAGAGGGCGGGGAGGGGCTACAAGTGGGCGGGGAGGGGCTACAAGAGTGCGGGGAGGGGCTACATCAGGGCGGGGAGGGGCTACATCAGGGCGGGGAGCCAAGATGGCGTCTCCAGAGCAGCATCACGACTTTTTACATCTTTATGGGCCATAACGACCAACCCGCGTATTCTGCAGTTTTAAATTATGGAGACGGCACGTGTGTCATAAACCTGCAACAGCCTTCCCGCCCCTCCCCTGGGACGCCCAGGTGCTCTGCTGGTGCTCTGCTGCTGGTGCTCTGCTGCTGGTGCTCTGCTGCTGGTGCTCTGCTGCTGGTGCTCTGCTGGTGCTCTGCTGGTGGTGCTCTGCTGGTGGTGGTGGTGCTCTGGTGGTGGTGGTGCTCTGCTGCTGGTGCTCTGCTGGTGCTCTGGTGGTGGTGGTGGTGCTCTGGTGGTGGTGGTGCTCTGGTGGTGCTGGTGGTGGTGCTCTGGTGGTGGTGATGGTGCTCTGGTGGTGATGGTGGTGCTCTGGTAGTGGTGGTGGTGCTCTGGTGGTGCTGGTGGTGGTGGTGCTCTGGTGGCGGTGGTGCTCTGATGGTGGTGCTCTGGTGGTCCTCTGGTGGTGGTGCTCTGATGGTGGTGCTCTGGTGGTGGTGGTGCTCTGGTGGTGGTGGTGGTGCTCTGGTGGTGGTGGTGGTGGTGGTGGTGGTGCTCTGGTGGTGGTGCTCTGGTGGTGGTGGTGCTCTGGTGGTGGTGGTGCTCTGGTGGTGGTGCTGGTGCTCTGGTGGTGGTGCTGGTGCTCTGGTGGTGGTGCTCTGCTGGTGCTCTGCTGGTGCTCTGGTGTTGGTGGTGGTGCTCTGGTGGCGGTGGTACTCTGGTGGTGGTGATGCTCTTGTGGTGGTGGTGGTGGTGCTCTGGTGGTGGTGGTGCTCTGCTGGTGCTCTGGTGGTGGTGGTACTCTGGTGGTGGTGGTGGTGCTCTGGTGGTGGTGCTCTGGTGGTGGTGGTGCTCTGGTGGTGGTGGGGCTCTGGTGGTGGTGGGGCTCTGGTGGTGATGGTGCTCTGGTGGTGGTGCTCTGGTGGTGGTGCTGGTGCTCTGGTGGTGCTCTGGTGGTGGTGGTGCTCTGGTGGTGGTGCTCTGGTGGTGGTGCTCTGGTGGTGGTGGTGCTCTGGTGGTGGTGCTCTGGTGGTGGTGCTCTGGTGGTGGTGGTGCTCTGGTGGTGGTGGTGGTGCTCTGGTGGTGGTGGTGCTGGTGGTGGTGGTGCTCTGGTGGCGGTGGTGCTCTGATGGTGGTGCTCTGGTGGTGCTCTGGTAGTCCTCTGGTGGTGGTGCTCTGATGGTGGTGCTCTGGTGGTGGTGGTGCTCTGGTGGTGGTGGTGGTGCTCTGGTGGTGGTGCTCTGGTGGTGGTGGTGCTCTGGTGGTGGTGCTCTGGTGGTGCTCTGGTGGTGGTGCTGGTGCTCTGTTGGTGGTGCTGGTGCTCTGGTGGTGGTGCTCTGCTGGTGCTCTGCTGGTGCTCTGGTGGTGGTGGTGGTGCTCTGGTGGCGGTGGTGCTCTGGTGGTGGTGATGCTCTTGTGGTGGTGGTGGTGGTGCTCTGCTGGTGGTCTGGTGGTGGTGGTGCTCTGGTGGTGGTGCTCTGGTGGTGGTGCTCTGGTGGTGGTGCTGGTGCTCTGTTGGTGGTGCTGGTGCTCTGGTGCTGGTGCTCTGGTGGTGCTCTGGTGGTGCTCTGGTGGTGGTGCTGGTGCTCTGTTGGTGGTGCTGGTGCTCTGGTGGTGCTCTGGTGGTGGTGGTGGTGCTCTGGTGGTGGTGGTGCTCTGGTGGTGGTGGTGGTGGTGCTGGTGCTCTGGTGGTGGTGGTGCTCTGATGGTGGTGGTGGTGGTGCTGGTGCTCTGATGGTGGTGGTGGTGGTTTAAAACTTGCCACACCACAAACCTACCACATTACAAACCTGCCACACTACAAACCTGCCTCACCACAAACCTACCACATTACAAACCTACCACATTATACACCTGCCACACCACAAACCTGCCACATTATACACCTGCCACACTACAAACCTACCACACCACAAACCTGCCACACCACAAACCTGCCACACCACAAACCTGCCACATTATACACCTGCCACACCACAAACCTGCCACATTATACACCTGCCACACCACAAACCTACCACATTATACACCTGCCACACTACAAACCTACCACATTATACACCTGCCACATTATACACCTGCCACATTATACACCTGCCACACTACAAACCTACCACACCACAAACCTGCCACACCACAAACCTACCACACCACAAACCTGCCACATTATACACCTGCCACACCACAAACCTGCCACACCACAAACCTGCCACATTATACACCTGCCACACCACAAACCTGTCACATTATACACCTGCCACAATACAAACCTGCCACACCACAAACCTGCCACACTACAAACCTACCACACCACAAGCCTGCCACACCACAAACCTGCCACATTATACACCTGCCACACCACAAACCTGCCACATTATGCACCTGCCACACTACAAACCTCCCACACCACAAACCTGCCACACCACAAACCTGCCACATTATACACCTGCCACACCACAAACCTGCCACACCACAAACCTGCCACACCACAAACCTGCCACACCACAAACCTGCCACACCACAAACCTGCCACACCACAAACCTGCCACATTATACACCTGCCACACCACAAACCTACCACATTATACACCTGCCACGCCACAAACTTGCCACACCACAAACCTGCCACACCACAAACCTGCCACATTATACACCTGCCACACCACAAACCTGCCACATTAAACACCTGCCACACCACAAACCTGCCACATTATACACCTGCCACACCGCAAACCTACCACATTATACACCTGCCACACCACAAACCTGCCACACCACAAACCTGCCACATTATACACCTGCCACACCACAAACCTGCCACATTATACAACTGCCACACCACAAACCTACCACACCACAAACCTGCCACACCACAAACCTACCACACCACAAACCTACCACATCACAAACCTACCACATTATACACCTGACACATCACAAACCTGCCACACCACAAACCTGCCACACCACTAACCTACCACACCACAAACCTACCACACCACAAACCTGCCACATTATACACCTGCCACACCACAAACCTGCCACATTATACAACTGCCACACCACAAATCTACCACACCACAAACCTGCCACACCACAAACCTGCCACACCACTAACCTACCACACCACAAACCTGCCACACTACTAACCTACCACACCACAAACCTGCCACACCACAAACCTGCCACATCACAAACCTGCCACACCACAAACCTGACACACCACAAACCTGCCACACCACTAACCTACCACACCACAAACCTGCCACACCACAAACCTGCCACACCACTAACCTACCACACCACAAACCTACCACACCACAAACCTGCCACACCACTAACCTACCACACCACAAACCTACCACACCACAAACCTGTCACACCACAAACCTGCCACATTATACACCTGACACACCACAAACCTGCCACACCACAAACCTTCCACACCACAAACCTGCCACACCACAAATCTGTCACACCACAAACCTGCCACACCACAAACCTGTCACACCACAAACCTGCCACATTATACACCTGCCACAAAAAGCGATAGATGTTGGTCCTTTCCTCCCCTTCCCTCCTAGAAGCGATAGATCTCCCCCCCCCCGTCCCATCCCAGATCCTTATCCTAATCTCTTCCAAGTGCTCTATAGTGGTAATGACTTGGCGCTTTACCGTTGATAATTCCTTCTCTCCTCTCCCTCCAAGAAGCGATATAAATTGAGTGCCTAATCGTGAAGGGTCGGGGGAGGGGGGGGTCACGGTTACTACTGCCCCCCCCCTCCAAGGGCCTCACTGTATCTCCTGCCCCCCTCCTTCCCCCCCCTCCTCCCCCTCCTTCTCCCCCTCCTTCTCTCTCCTCCTCCCCCTCCTTCTCTCTCCTCCCCCCCTCCTTCTCTCTCCTCCCCGCCCCCCTCCTTCTCTCTCCTCCTCCCCCTCCTTCTCTCTTCTCCCCCCCCCCTCCTTCTCTCTGCTCCCCGCCCCCCTCCTTCTCTCTCCTCCCCCCCTTCCTTCTTCCTCCTCTCAAACCACAAGATTATTTGTACTATTTTAAATGAACAAATCCACAAGGGCCGTGACGAGGATTCGAACCTGCGTCCGGGAGCTGCGTCCGGGATTTGTGTGTGTATTGCACTATTTTGTTCCTTGTTACGACGAGGTAACAAGGTAATTACGTTCAGGAGACGTTTTCTTCTCATCGTCATATTGGACGATTCATTTGACATTAGAATTTGACTCGTTTGACCGGGATTTGGTAGAACTTTCCCGTGACAGAACGGTAAACTCGCGCGCTGATTGGTCCAGCCAAAGGCTTAGAAATCGTGGGCGGAACTCATCAAGCATTTGTACATCTTCATGCGAAACCTGTACATCTTCCCCTCAATCATTTCATTAACAGTTAACATTAACCAAACAAGGTTATTATTGTTGTAAACCACTTTGTAGCTCTTTGGAGCTCGTAAGCTGTTTAATGAATGTAAACTATTCCGCCATGACTGTGGAAAGATGTACAGGCTTCGTAAGTGATTGGATAAATCCTTGATGAATCCTGCCCCCATGATTGCTTCTCCAACAAGTTTAGCAAACCTTTTTTTCGCAAATTATCTAGTTATCTATCATGCGCAATCGAGCTCTATCGAGCTGTTATCTATCGTGCGCGAATGAGCTTCCTCTCAAGAACTCATGTATTTATGTATATTGTAAAGATAAGTTTTTCCCAGCTGTGATATCAAGATAAGCGGTGAGATAACACCAGCTAAGTGAAATTAAATTCTATCGGAGCTTCTGATAACATTTTGATGTAATCAGGGCCTTTGGCAAGTTCCATAATGACTTTTTAATTCAATTAATTCTCCATTAGTTGTTAATATAAGTTGCAAGAATCTCACGTCCTGTGTTGGGCAGTTTCAGACTGCAGTGTTCAACCATTAACGCCTTGAACACGAAAGTTTCTACAAGTTTGGCAAACAAAATACAAGAAAATTGAACAAAATGGACACTTGCAGATGCGGGTTTTAGGGATATGATGTTCTTAATAGACAACTATAGAGGGTTTTTTTTTTAATACATTTCAATCACCCAGACTTGAGATCAATCAGCGGAGTGTGGCTGTGTGTGTGGGTGTGTGTGGGTGTGTGTGGGTGTGTGTGGCTGTGTGTGTGGCTGTGTGTGTGGCTGTGTGTGTGGCTGTGTGTGTGGCTGTGTGTGGCTGTGTGTGGCTGTGTGTGTGGCTGTGTGTGTGGCTGTGTGTGGCTGTGTGTGGCTGTGTGTGGCTGTGTGTATGGCTGTGTGTGGCTGTGTGTGGCTGTGTGTGGCTGTGTGTGTGGCTGTGTGTGTGGCTGTGTGTGGCTGTGTGTGGCTGTGTGTGTGTCTGTGTGTGGCTGTGTGTGTGGCTGTGTGTGGCTGTGTGTGGCTGTGTGTGTGGCTGTGTGTGTGGCTATGTGTGGCTGTGTGTGGCTGTGTGTGTGGCTGTGTGTGTGGCTGTGTGTGTGGCTGTGTGTGGCTGTGTGTGTGGCTGTGTGTGTAGCTGTGTGTGGCTGTGTGTGGCTGTGTGTGTGGCTGTATGTGGCTGTGTGTGGCTGTATGTGGCTGTGTGTGTGGCTGTCTGTGGCTGTGTGTGGCTGTGTGTGTGGCTGTATGTGGCTGTGTGTGGCTGTGTGTGGCTGTGTGTGGCTGTGTGTGGCTGTGTGTGTGGCTGTGTGTGGCTGTGTGTGGCTGTGTGTGTGGCTGTGTGTGGCTGTGTGTGGCTGTGTGTGGCTGTGTGTGTGGCTGTGTGTGTAGCTGTGTGTGGCTGTGTGTGGCTGTGTGTGTGGCTGTATGTGGCTGTGTGTGGCTGTATGTGGCTGTGTGTGTGGCTGTATGTGGCTGTGTGTGGCTGTGTGTGTGGCTGTATGTGGCTGTGTGTGGCTGTGTGTGGCTGTGTGTGGCTGTGTGTGGCTGTGTGTGTGGCTGTGTGTGGCTGTGTGTGGCTGTGTGTGTGGCTGTGTGTGGCTGTGTGTGGCTGTGTGTGGCTGTGTGTGTGGCTGTGTGTGGCTGTGTGTGTGTGTGTGTGTGTGTGGCTGTGTGTGGCTGTGTGTGGCTGTGTGTGTGGCTGTGTGTGGCTGTGTGTGGCTGTGTGTGTGGCTGTGTGTGGCTGCGTATGGTGTGTGGAGTGTGGTGGTGCGGCCAGTAGGACCCAGGAGAGCACTTACACACACACACACACACACACACACACACACACACACACACACACACACACACACACACACACACACACATAGTTTAATTTGCCACAAACGCCTTGGGAGAGGAAAAAAAAATTACGATGTATAAAATATCCTCCGTACATCATCCTCCATACATTTCCGGTGTATATGTGTGTATATATTGTGTACCTATATTCCTCTAGAACAATACACTGTCTAGCAGGTGGCAGTTTAGATTGAGACTCGATGATATTAAGATCAAATGAGGCATTAACAGTAATATAACAGTGTTGTGTGGTGTTCTTGGTTAATTATTCAGAGAATTGAACACAGTGTTTCAATAACTACCGAGTTTGATGCATTTAAGTTTCCTAACTTAGTGTAGTTTTATTAAAAGGTGGTGTAGGCTGCATCAGGATAGTGTAGGCTGCATCAGGATAGTGTAGGCTGCATCAGGATAGTGTAGGCTGCATCAGGTTAGTGTAGGCTGCATCAGGTTAGTGTAGGCTGCATCAGGATAGTGTAGGCTGCATCAGGTTAGTGTAGGCTGCATCAGGTTAGTGTAGGCTGCATCAGGTTAGTGTAGGCTGCATCAGGTTAGTGTAGGCTGCATCAGGTTAGTGTAGGCTGCATCAGGTTAGTGTAGGCTGCATCAGGATAGTGTAGGCTGCATCAGGTTAGTGTAGGCTGCATCAGGTTAGTGTAGGCTGCATCAGGTTAGTGTAGGCTGCATCAGGTTAGTGTAGGCTGCATCAGGTTAGTGTAGTCTGCATCAGGTTAGTGTAGGCTGCATCAGGTTAGTGTAGGCTGCATCAGGTTAGTGTAGGCTGCATCAGGTTAGTGTAGTCTGCATCAGGTTAGTGTAGGCTGCATCAGGTTAGTGTAGTCTGCATCAGGTTAGTGTAGGCTGCATCAGGTTAGTGTAGGCTGCATCAGGTTAGTGTAGGCTGCATCAGGTTAGTGTAGGCTGCATCAGGTTAGTGTAGGCTGCATCAGGTTAGTGTAGGCTGCATCAGGTTAGTGTAGTCTGCATCAGGTTAGTGTAGGCTGCATCAGGTTAGTGTAGGCTGCATCAGGTTAGTGTAGTCTGCATCAGGTTAGTGTAGGCTGCATCAGGTTAGTGTAGGCTGCATCAGGTTAGTGTAGGCTGCATCAGGTTAGTGTAGGCTGCATCAGGTTAGTGTAGTCTGCATCAGGTTAGTGTAGGCTGCATCAGGTTAGTGTAGGCTGCATCAGGTTAGTGTAGGCTGCATCAGGTTAGTGTAGTCTGCATCAGGTTAGTGTAGGCTGCATCAGGTTAGTGTAGGCTGCATCAGGTTAGTGTAGGCTGCATCAGGTTAGTGTAGGCTGCATCAGGTTAGTGTAGGTTGCATCAGGTTAGTGTAGGCTGCATCAGGTTAGTGTAGTCTCCATCAGGTTAGTGTAGTCTCCATCAGGTTAGTGTAGGCTGCATCAGGTTAGTGTAGGCTGCATAAAGTTAGTGAAGTCTGCCTAAGAGTAGTGTAATCAGTTACTCACTCACTCACTCACTCTTCACATCCCTTTCTTTCATATTGCTTCTCTGTTTTTTAGACAGGTGGGTACAGGAGCAGACGAATGGTGACTCCTGTCAGCAGACCTCGTTACTAACTCCCTAGTTAGCTGTCCCTCCTTGCAGCTCATCTCAAGCCTTACCCTGGAGGTTATCTAGAGGTTATCTTGAGGTTATCTTCCTCCTTTTTGTTACACACCCCCAGGAAGCAGCCCGTAGCAATTGACTAGCTCCCCTGTGCCTATTTACTGCGAGGTAACAGGGGGCATCAAGGTGAAAGAAAGATTTTGCCCATTTGTCTCCGCCTCCACCGGGGATCGAACCCGGAACCTCAGGACTATGAATCCAAAGCGCTGCCCACCCAGCTGTGAGGCGCCTCTACTGCGTTCCTTGGAACACGACTCCCCAGTATTTACTAATAGGTGAACAGGAACGACCAGTCCAGATCGGTACCCAGTGAATCCTCCATGTCCAGGCCTCGAACCTGCTCCACGTCCCTGGCGAATCGTGAGACGAGTGTGGTACCACTGCGCCACGGGGATACTCTTCTTCATTCCCCTATTTCTCTTCCATCACCCGGCATCCCGGGTGATGGAGTCGGTCGGACGAGCGGACAGCACGCTGGACTTGTGATCCTGTGGTCCTGGGTTCGATCCCGGGCGCCGACGAGAAACAATGGGCAGAGTTTCTTTCACCCTATGCCCCTGTTACCTAGCAGTAAATAGGTACCTGGGTGTTAGTCAGCTGTCACGGGCTGCTTCCTGGGGGTGGAGGCCTGGTCGAGGACCGGGCCGCGGGGACACTAAAAAAGCCCCGAAATCATCTCAAGATAACCTCAAGACATCCCAGAGGGTGTATGTATGGGTGTATATGAATGAATGAATGTATATAGTACGTTTTTACGATTGAGTATATACATGTTTGCATCTACACAGAGAATCCTTCTTCTCTCCTTGGGGAAGGTTAGGTAATTATCAGTGTGGGTATATAGCATTTGAAGGGTCTTGAGGAGAGGATAGGAGCCGGGATATGGGGACGGAGGGACGGAACAGTGCCGTCCCGACTTCTTTCATCGTCGACGATCAAACTCCACTCTGCAATGAAGCCCACTCCGCCTGCTGGGAATCACGGGAAGATATATATATATATATATATATATATATATATATATATATATATATATATATATATATATATATATATATATATATATATAATCAAAACATAGTGTAAAGGGCGCGTAAAGCGGGTGCTTCTCTTACAAGCAGCTTGTAAGAGTGCCAAAGAGCTTGGCCGAGGTGGGCGGGGCGGGGGGCTTCCTCCCCCTATCCCTTCCTTGACCTCCTCCCCTCCCCCGCCTCTCTCACTCTGTCTCCCCCCCCCCTCCCTCACCAACCTTTCTCACCCCCTCCCCCATCACCGCCCCCAGCAATCTTCCCGAGCACCTGATAGCCCTTGTGCCAAACCATAATTTTACCCCATCAACCTAAGTGTTCCTGAAAGATATAACTTTGCCTCTCTCTCTCTCTCTCTCTCTCTCTCTCTCTCTCTCTCTCTCTCTCTCTCTCTCTCTCTCTCTCTCTCTCTCTCTCTCTCTCTCTCTCTCTCTCTCTCTCTCTCTCTCTCTAGGGTACCCCAAGGCGCCATTGCTTTCCTTTCTCTCTCTGGTCCTAACTCTATCATGGGACGAGTCACTTCTCTGCCTCCTTTCCTCTAACTACCGTGGGCGTGAACAGGTTGCCCGGGCGTCTTGGCAAGGCTACTGTGGGCGTGGGAGGGTGGTGTAGCGAGGGTGGGAGCAGCAGCAGCAGCAGCTGTGAGGCGGGTGCCGGTGCGGGAGAGTGGGGCCCCTGGGTGCTGTATCGCTCTGGACACACGTTTTAATTTGGCAAGGATGGGCCTTGGAGAACGGCAGTCTGCGGCAGTAAAATCTGGCCCTCCAGACTTTGTGGTCGAGTGCTCACTTAGCTCCTACTATGATTGGCTGAGGGGGTGCGGGCGCCCAGGGGGGGGGGAGGGGGAGGGGGCGCCGGGGGGGGGTAAAGAGAGGGGGGGGTGAATGGGGGGGAGGGGATTGCAGAAGTGGTAGCCACGTCCTCTACCTGGACTGGATGGGCAACTGTGGTTGGTTGATTAGTTGGAGTTATCAGCTAAATCTTGTTGTGATTGGTTGACAGCAAGCTCGAGAACCTTCTGCTATCCCACTTACCTCCTTCTGTGATTGGCTAGAGGCGGCGGCACTTTCATATTATGATTAATGTGATAGGCGGGTGGGCGGGAAGGCTGGTAGTCATACTGTGCAGTGATTGGTTGAAAGAGAGAGCGTTTTTCCTTCAACTTCAGAGTTCAAATATTTTAATCGTTCTCCTTTTTTGGAGAACACAACGTATGTCGGACGTTTGGTAAAGTAAAGTTGGCTTCAGAAGACTTGAAAACAAAAGCTTTGAGGAGAAACTAGAAATATTAAACATGCCAAGGCTGGAAGCCCGGAGGAAAAGATATGATCACTACGTACAAAATAGTCACCGGAGTCGACAAAATAGGCAAGGAAGTTTGGACACCTGCAACTTCAAGAACAAGAGGACACAGATTCAAACTAAGGAATCAAAGGTGCCGGACAAAATATACGAAATATCTCTTTCGTATATTAGGACACTTCTAATGGGGGTCTGACAGCTGAGTGGACAGCGCTAGGGATTCGTAATTCTGTGGTTCCGGGTTTGATCCCCAGCAGAGGCGGAAACAAATGGGCAGAGTTTATTTCACCCTAATGCTCCTATTTGCCTAGCAGTAAATAGGTACCTTGGAATTAGACAGCTGCTACGGGCTGCTTCCTGGGGATATGTAACAAAAAAGAGGGCTGGTCGAGGACCAAGCCGCGGGAACGCTAAGGCCCGAAATCATCTCAAGATAACCTCAAGATAACCCCTATCACCACTGAGGACACTCTCTCACCACTGAGGACACTCTCTCACCACTACTGATGTCTCCCATGACTCTTGATGCTCTCAGCCACTGCAAATGTCTCTCCAAACAAGTGAGGCAGCTCTCACACCACTGGGGCTACTACCTACCACTGAGGATGGTTCCTAGACTGCTCCCCCCTCTCCCACCACTGTGAACGCCCCCTCCCACCACTGTGACCGCCCCCTCCCATCACTGGCCCCCCACACCACCCCCACGGACACCCCTGCAGGAGGACAGCCACGCCCCGGGTCCCCAAAGCTACACGAGGGCCCATGTATTATAAATGCGAGATCTACAACTGTTTAACTTTCACAAGGACTTCACGGCATTTTAAAAATAATGCCGTCCCCATTGTCTCGCTCGCTCCTGGCGGGGAGTGGCACACCTGGTGGGCCTAGTACTGGTACTCGGGGGACATATTGGCGCACTTGGTGGGCCTAGTACTGGTACTGGGGGGACATATTGGCACACCTGGTGGGCCTAGTACTGGTACTGGGGGGACATATTGGCACACCTGGTGGGCCTAGTACTGGTACTGGGGACATATTGACACACCTGGTGGGCCTAGTACTGGTACTGGGGACATATTGGTACATGCTGCCAGGCACACTTACTCGCCAAGACATACTGACCAAGACATACTGACCAAGACATACTTACCAAGACATACTAACCAAGACATACTAACCAAGACATACTGACCAAGACATACTAACCAAGACATACTGACCAAGACATACTGACCAAGACATACTAACCAAGACATACTGACCAAGACATACTGACCAAGACATACTGACCAAGACATACTGACCAAGACATACTGAGGCAGACATATTGACGACGGCCATACTGATGAAGATATACTGAGGAGACATGCTGAGGGATGGGGGGGGGGGGACTGACAGACTTTGGTGTAGCTATATCGTCACATAGACAAACGTATTCTGGGTGTAGTGGTGTACATGCTATCACCTCTTTGTACAGATGATAGCATGCACAAACATGCTATCATCTCTTTGAGTGTCTCCAAATGTCTTTAGAATTACCAAGCTTAAGCTCAAGGTACTTGTCTCTCCTGGCCAATTTAAACGGTCAGTGTAACGTGTCCTATCCTAACCTACCAGAGGACCCACAACAGAAAACGGGGGGACAGTACGTCACTTTCGCCAGCCGCTTCCATTTTCTAGTACGACAGTTGTGGGCCTTATGTAACGCATACGAGCGAAAAGCGACGTTTTTTTGTAGGAGAACAAGTTGCCGGTTCGACTCCCTCGTATCACTGATCCTTGTCCTCATATCCCCCTTATATAGTGTTCTGTAGGCCTACTGGAATAGCTTTATTCTTGTTTAAAATTCAGCCACTGGGAACAAAAAGATGCAAGTAGCACGGGCTATGGCGAGCCCGTAGTGGCCTTACCTGCCACACGAGCGGGGCTGTAACTCTGTAGGGGTGGCTTAGCGCTTTCTTCCTCCCCTCATACTTACCCCTTTACCTCATCCGTGAAACGATGCTTACAGCAGGTGTATATAAGAGTTAATGTGATAGGTAAATAGATATCCTCAATCTGCACCTTGAGGAGGCAAGATTGTTGTTGATGTGGGCTTGAGGAGGGGGTAAAATGGGGGAGGGGGGAGGGGGGTGTTGTGTGGTTGTGGGGGGCGCCGGGGGGGAGGGGGAGAAGGGAGGGAGGAGGAAGAACGAGGCCCTTGGGAACCCTGTGGACGCTGACTTATAACCTACATCTACAAGTGGAAACAGCATACATGGCTTCCCCCTCCCACCCTCCTCTCTCCTCCCCCTTCCTTACTCGCCAGATGTGCTGCCCAGGTGTGGGTGAGTCAGGTGTAGTCGAGATAGGTGTGGGTACCAGTAGGTGTGTATTCAGCAAGAGCAGGCGAGTCAGGTGTATATCCAGCAGGTGTAAAAAGAGCCAGGTGTAGGACCAGCAGCTGTAGGAGCCAGGTGTAGGGCCAGCAGCTGTAGGAGTCAGGTGTAGGACCAACAGTGAAGTGCCGTTTAAAAACCGTATGCAAAAGTTTTCTCTAATAAGGGGAAAAGTGTATAATATATTCCATGGTGTATCATCAGTTGTGTACTGTGGCCAAGTCTTAGTGGAACTTGTTGGTAAGACTGGCTCTGTTATCTCATGGTGCACCCAGCGTGCTCTACTCTATGGTGTTGTGGCTCTACTCTATGGTGTTGTGGCTCTGCTCTATGGTGTTGTGGCTCTACTCTATGGTGTTGTGGCTCTACTCTATGGTGTTGTGGCTCTACTCTATGGTGTTGTGGCTCTACTCTATGGTGTTGTGGCTCTGCTCTATGGTGTTGTGGCTCTACTCTATGGTGTTGTGGCTCTGCTCTATGGTGTTGTGGCTCTACTCTATGGTGTTGTGGCTCTGCTCTATGGTGTTGGGGCTCTGCTCTATGGTGTTGTGGCTCTACTGTATGGTGTTGGGGCTCTACTCTATGGTGTTGTGGCTCTACTCTATGGTGTTGTGGCTCTACTCTATGGTGTTGGGGCTCTACTCTATGGTGTTGTGGCTCTACTCTATGGTGTTGGGGCTCTACTCTATGGTGTTGGGGCTCTACTCTATGGTGTTGTGGCTCTACTCTATGGTGTTGTGGCTCTACTCTATGGTGTTGTGGCTCTACTGTATGGTGTTGTGGCTCTACTCTATGGTGTTGTGGCTCTACTCTATGGTGTTGTGGCTCTGCTCTATGGTGTTGTGGCTCTGCTCTATGGTGTTGGGGCTCTACTCTATGGTGTTGGGGCTCTACTCTATGGTGTTGTGGCTCTACTCTATGGTGTTGGGGCTCTACTCTATGGTGTTGGGGCTCTACTCTATGGTGTTGTGGCTCTACTCTATGGTGTTGGGGCTCTACTCTATGGTGTTGGGGCTCTACTCTATGGTGTTGTGGCTCTACTGTATGGTGTTGGGGCTCTACTCTATGGTGTTGTGGCTCTACTCTATGGTGTTGGGGCTCTACTCTATGGTGTTGGGGCTCTACTCTATGGTGTTGTGGCTCTACTCTATGGTGTTGGGGCTCTACTCTATGGTGTTGTGGCTCTGCTCTATGGTGTTGTGGCTCTACTCTATTGTGTTGTGGCTCTACTCTATGGTGTTGGGGCTCTACTCTATGGTGTTGTGGCTCTGCTCTATGGTGTTGTGGCTCTACTGTATTGTGTTGTGGCTCTACTCTATGGTGTTGTGGCTCTACTCTATGGTGTTGTGGCTCTACTGTATAATGTTGTGGCTCTATTCTATGGTGTTGTGGCTCTACTGTATTGTGTTGTGGCTCTACTCTATGGTGTTGTGGCTCTACTCTATGGTGTTGTGGCTCTACTCTATGGTGTTGTGGCTCTACTCTATGGTGTTGTGGCTCTACTCTATGGTGTTGTGGCTCTGCTCTATGGTGTTGTGGCTCTACTCTATGGTGTTGTGGCTCTGCTCTATGGTGTTGTGGCTCTACTCTATGGTGTTGTGGCTCTACTGTATGGTGTTGGGGCTCTACTCTATGGTGTTGTGGCTCTACTCTATGGTGTTGGGGCTCTACTCTATGGTGTTGGGGCTCTACTCTATGGTGTTGTGGCTCTACTCTATGGTGTTGGGGCTCTACTCTTTGGTGTTGGGGCTCTACTCTATGGTGTTGTGGCTCTACTCTATGGTGTTGTGGCTCTACTCTATGGTGTTGTGGCTCTACTCTATGGTGTTGTGGCTCTACTCTATGGTGTTGTGGCTCTGCTCTATGGTGTTGTGGCTCTGCTCTATGGTGTTGGGGCTCTACTCTATGGTGTTGTGGCTCTACTCTATGGTGTTGTGGCTCTGCTCTATGGTGTTGTGGCTCTACTCAATGGTGTTGTGGCTCTGCTCTATGGTGTTGTGGCTCTACTCTATGGTGTTGTGGCTCTACTGTATGGTGTTGGGGCTCTACTCTATGGTGTTGTGGCTCTACTCTATGGTGTTGGGGCTCTACTCTATGGTGTTGGGGCTCTACTCTATGGTGTTGTGGCTCTACTCTATGGTGTTGGGGCTCTACTCTATGGTGTTGGGGCTCTACTCTATGGTGTTGTGGCTCTACTGTATGGTGTTGGGGCTCTACTCTATGGTGTTGTGGCTCTACTCTATGGTGTTGGGGCTCTACTCTATGGTGTTGGGGCTCTACTCTATGGTGTTGTGGCTCTGCTCTATGGTGTTGTGGCTCTACTGTATTGTGTTGTGGCTCTACTCTATGGTGTTGGGGCTCTACTCTATGGTGTTGTGGCTCTGCTCTATGGTGTTGTGGCTCTGCTCTATGGTGTTGTGGCTCTACTCTATGGTGTTGTGGCTCTACTCTATGGTGTTGGGGCTCTACTCTATGGTGTTGTGGCTCTGCTCTATGGTGTTGTGGCTCTACTGTATTGTGTTGTGGCTCTACTCTATGGTGTTGTGGCTCTACTGTATAATGTTGTGGCTCTATTCTATGGTGTTGTGGCTCTACTGTATTGTGTTGTGGCTCTACTCTATGGTGTTGTGGCTCTACTCTATGGTGTTGTGGCTCTACTCTATGGTGTTGTGGCTCTACTCTATGGTGTTGTGGCTCTACTCTATGGTGTTGTGGCTCTGCTCTATGGTGTTGTGGCTCTACTCTATGGTGTTGTGGCTCTGCTCTATGGTGTTGTGGCTCTACTCTATGGTGTTGTGGCTCTACTGTATGGTGTTGGGGCTCTACTCTATGGTGTTGTGGCTCTACTCTATGGTGTTGGGGCTCTACTCTATGGTGTTGGGGCTCTACTCTATGGTGTTGTGGCTCTACTCTATGGTGTTGGGGCTCTACTCTTTGGTGTTGGGGCTCTACTCTATGGTGTTGTGGCTCTACTGTATGGTGTTGGGGCTCTACTCTATGGTGTTGGGACTCTACTCTATGGTGTTGTGGCTCTGCTCTATGGTGTTGTGGCTCTACTGTATTGTGTTGTGGCTCTACTCTATGGTGTTGGGGCTCTACTCTATGGTGTTGTGGCTCTGCTCTATGGTGTTGTGGCTCTACTCTATGGTGTTGTGGCTCTACTCTATGGTGTTGGGGCTCTACTCTATGGTGTTGTGGCTCTGCTCTATGGTGTTGTGGCTCTACTGTATTGTGTTGTGGCTCTACTCTATGGTGTTGTGGCTCTACTGTATAATGTTGTGGCTCTATTCTATGGTGTTGTGGCTCTACTGTATTGTGTTGTGGCTCTACTCTATGGTGTTGTGGCTCTACTCTATGGTGTTGTGGCTCTACTCTATGGTGTTGTGGCTGTACTCTATGGTGTTGTGGCTCTACTCTATGGTGTTGTGGCTCTACTCTATTGTGTTGTGGCTCTACTCTATGGTGTTGTGGCTCTACTCTATGGTGTTGTGGCTCTACTCTATGGTGTTGTGGCTCTATTCTATGGTGTTGGGGCTTGCTGACCTGCAGGTGTGTGGTGGTGGATGGTGGTGGTGATGGCGCTGGTGGATGGTGGTAGTGTATGGTGGTGGTGGTGGATGGTGCTAATTACCTATCAGTACTTACCTAAGAGTGTCTACGGAGGGAGGGAGGTCTAGCTCTTCATGCCCCGCCTTGCTGTGCCTGTGGTGTTATAATTTAACTATTTTGACGTTGCAATTCCTTGTCGACTCTGGTCTTAAGGTTGTGGATGGAGGCGGCTTCCACAACTTCTTCCTTCAGTGTATTCCACTTGTTGACTTTTTTCCATCTCGAGCACTTGTCTGTCACGTCACGGTAAACACAGGTACTGGCGAATAGTATTATTTAATAACAAAATATATGCTGCTCTTTCCTCTCACCATTATGTCCTCTATTATTCAAAACTAATAAATTTGCAAATTCTGCAATGTGTATGTGTGTATATGTGTGTGTATGTGTGTATATGTGTGTGTATGTGTACCCGTGTGTGTATGTATATGCGTGTGCGTGTGTGTGTGTGTGTTCACCTAATTGTGCTTACAGGGGGTTGAGCTCTGCTCTTTCGGCCCGCCTCTCAACTGTCAATCAACTGTTACTAACTACTAACTAAATTTTTTTCCATACACACACACACACACACCCCAGGAAGTAGCCTGTAACAGCTGTCTAACTCCCAGGTACCTATTTACTGCTAGGTAAGAGGAGCATCAGGGTGAAAGAAACTCTGTCCATTGTTTCTCGCCGGCGCCTGGAATCGAACCCAGGCCACAGGATTACGTGTTCACCGTGCTGTCCACACAGCCACTGGCGCCCTGTATGTGTGTGTGTGTGTGTGTGTATGTGTGTGTGTGTGTGTGTGTGTGTGCGCGTGCGCGCGCGCTCGTGGGCGTATGCGCTCACGTGTTTGTTTTAAAAAATAACGATGAAAAAGGATGAAATATATATTTGCATTACACAGAATTCGGGATGAAATTTTGTGTATGAAGAGAACAACGTGTATTATTGATACACCGGTGAGGGTGTAGGGAGGGTGTAGGGAGGGTGTAGGGAGGGTGGGGTGAGGGTGTAGGAGGGTGTAGGGAGGGTGTAGGAGGGTGGGGTGAGGGTGTAGGAGGGTGTAGGGAGGGTGTAGGAGGGTGGGGTGAGGGTGTACGGAGGGTGTAGGAGGGTGGGGTGAGGGTGTAGGAGGGTGTAGGGAGGGTGTAGGAGGGTGGGGTGAGGGTGTACGGAGGGTGTAGGAGGGTGTAGGAGGGTGGGGTGAGGGTGGGGTGAGGGTGTACGGAGGGTGTAGGAGGGTGTAGGAGGGTGTAGGAGGGTGGGGTGAGGGTGGGGTGAGGGTGTACGGAGGGTGGGGTGAGGGTGGGGTGAGGGTGTAGGAGGGTGTAGGGAGGGTGGGGTGAGGGTGTAGGAAGGGTGGGGTGAGGGTGGGGCGAGGGTGTAGGGAGGGTGGGGTGAGGGTGGGGTGAGGGTGTAGGAGGGTGTAGGGAGGGTGGGGTGAGGGTGGGGTGAGGGTGTAGGGAGGGTGGGGTGAGGGTGGGGTGAGGGTGTACGGAGGGTGTAGGGAGGGTGGGGTGAGGGTGTAGGGAGGGTGGGGTGAGGGTGTAGGGAGGGTGGGGTGAGGGAGTAGGGAGGGTGGGGTGAGGGAGTAGGGAGGGAGTGGTGAGGAAGTAGGGAGGGTGTAGGGAGGGTGTGGTGAGGGTGTAGGGAAAGGTTTTCGGTGAGAGTAGAGCGAGTGTGAGTGTGAGTGTAACATGGGAGTGAATGAGAATAGCGTGTGAGTAGCGTAGAGTGAGAGTGCGTGGTACAATGCCCCACCACACCCACCACACCCACATCATTGTGGTGGGGTTACACCCCCCTTCCCCCACGTGCTAAGGTTGTTCATGCGGCAAGCACTGTCCTAAAGACCACCATGGCTTCTTTGTCACACTATTTTTAGCGAGGGCTTGTTGGTTCGGTCAGGGCTGTTAGTTTGATGTGGCTATAGTTTGCGACCCAAGAGTTGTTTGTTTACAATAATGGTTGTTTGTTTAGGAGTTACTTAAAAAGATTTCTGATGGGATATCTTCATCCAGTTTGGTCGTGTTCTTCTTAAACATGAGCTCCTAGCTGGGACAGGACAAGTGTATGTATGTGTGTGTGTGTGTGAGAGAGAGAGAGAGAGAGAGAGAGAGAGAGAGAGAGAGAGAGAGAGAGAGAGAGAGAGCCAGGATAGGTAGGTCCTCCTACCTTGGCTACAAGTATCTCTAGCAGTTGGACAAGGGGCGACACTTAGCCATTACATCTTAGACGGTGGAAAAATTGACCCATTTACAAATAAATCTAAACTCTCGCTGAATGAAATTACACTCACTATCTTATTCCAAATGATGAAATATCTGAACTCTTTGCACTTTATCCGTTGTTGTTGTTTAAGATTCGCTTCTTGGAACCAAAAGTTCCAAGTAGCACGGGCTATGGCGAGCCCGTAGTGGACGTTATCCATATTTCGCTTCTAATAAATAAACAACACATAGGAGATTATGAATAGGCTACGTAGTGTGAAGACTAATAACAAACAGCAGCTCTCTTATGATCCTCTAATACATCATGTATAAAATGTATTATGCATCAGAAAAACACCAATCATCCATGAATAAATACATATATAAATATGTAAATACATAGATATTGTAATGAATTTAGTTTATTTATGAACTTGTTGACATTTTAATTATAAGATGTGTAGGTGAGATGTGATTGTTACTGTAACCATCTTCCCTGAGATCTGTTTAAGATGTTTGTGGTCTCTGTAATCCTTTATAGGATGGGTATGGGGTGCACAATACACAGGATGGGTATGGGGTGCACAATACACAGGATGGGTATGGGGTGCACAGTACACAGGATGAGTATGTGTGTTTGGGGGAGTTCAAGGGCGTAGTAATATGTGGAGGTTGGTTGAATGTGGCTGGATTGTGGGCGGGCTGGGGCGGGTGTGGGCGGGAGTGGGCGTGTTGTGGGCGGGGTATGTGGTGGGGGTATGTGGTGGGGGGCCGCATACGAGACTAGCGTGGTCTACGCTATAAAGAATGGTCATAAAGACAGCACTGCCATCCACCTCTTCAATCTTTAAACGCTGCTGTTGGTATCTCTCTCTCTCTCTTCCAGTCCCTCTGTTGGACTCCTGGACTACGGCCACTGCTGCCATCCCCTGGCTGCCATCTCCTACTCCCTGCCTTCCCCTTTTCATGTCCTTCCTGCACCCCTTTGGCACCCCCTAGTGTTCGGTGGTGGCTGGTGTTTCCCCTGGCAGGTCCCTCGTTGCTTATGGGTCTCCCCTGCTGCCTGGTGTCCCCAAGGGTATTATAAAGAATCTGGCTTTACCTGCTAGGCTTCTGAATAATGTATGCTAGACGAACGACCAGGGTTTTTAGCCGGGCGGCCGCTCCGTGTAATCTTAACTGTACCCGGGAGACTGACGCTAGCTCTTCGCCGCCGCTGCTGCTGCTACCGCTGCTGCTGCTGCTACCGCTGCTGCTACCGCTGCTGCTACCGCTGCTGCTACCGCTGCTGCTGCCGCTGCTGCTACCGCTGCTGCCGCTGCTGCTCCCACTACTGCCTCTGCTGCCACCGCCGCCATTTCTACGTTTCCTGCTGCTGGACTTCCTGCTTCCTGCTGTTTGCCTCTTTGTGATGCTCCTGCTGATCCTGTCGCTGTGTTCCCGATCGCTTATGTGGACTGTGTCTTACGTTAAACTCGCCACTCTCCATGGTACCGTGTACCATACTTGCCACCCTACATGGTACTGTGCACCATACTTGCCACCCTCCATGGTACCGTGCACCATACTTGCCACCCTCCATGGTACCGTGCACCATACTTGCCACCCTGCATGGTACCGTGCACCATACTTGCCACCCTCCATGGTACCGTGCACCATACTTGCCACCCTCCATGGTACCGTGTACCATACTTGCCACCCTCCATGGTACCGTGCACCATACTTGCCACCCTGCATGGTACCGTGCACCATACTTGCCACCCTCCATGGTACCGTGCACCATACTTGCCACCCTCCATGGTACCGTGCACCATACTTGCCACCCTCCATGGTACCGTGCACCATACTTGCCACCCTGCATGGTACCGTGCACCATACTTGCCACCCTCCATGGTACCGTGCACCATACTTGCCACCCTGCATGGTACCGTGCACCATACTTGCCACCCATCATGGTACCGTGCACCATACTTGCCACCCTCCATGGTACCGTGCACCATACTTGCCACCCTCCATGGTACCGTGCACCATACTTGCCACCCTCCATGGTACCGTGTACCATACTTGCCACCCTCCATGGTACCGTGCACGATACTTGCCACCCTCCATGGTACCGTGCACCATACTTGCCACCCTCCATGGTACCGTGCACCATACTTGCCACCCTGCATGGTACCGTGCACCATACTTGCCACCCTCCATGGTACCGTGCACCATACTTGCCACCCTCCATGGTACCGTGCACCATACTTGCCACCCTGCATGGTACCGTGCACCATACTTGCCACCCTCCATGGTACCGTGCACCATACTTGCCACCCTCCATGGTACCGTGCACCATACTTGCCACCCTCCATGGTACCGTGCACCATACTTGCCACCCTCCATGGTACCGTGTACCATACTTGCCACCCTGCATGGTACCGTGTACCATACTTGCCACTCTCCATGGTACCGTGTACCATACTTGCCACCCTGCATGGTACCGTGCACCATACTTGCCACCCTCCATGGTACCGTGCACCATACTTGCCACCCTGCATGGTACCGTGTACCATACTTGCCACCCTGCATGGTACCGTGCACCATACTTGCCACCCTCCATGGTACCGTGCACCATACTTGCCACCCTCCATGGTACCGTGCACCATACTTGCCACCCTGCATGGTACCGTGCACCATACTTGCCACCCTCCATGGTACCGTGCACCATACTTGCCACCCTCCATGGTACCGTGCACCATACTTGCCACCCTCCATGGTACCGTGCACCATACTTGCCACCCTCCATGGTACTGTGCACCATACTTGCCACCCTCCATGGTACCGTGCACCATACTTGCCACCCTGCATGGTACCGTGCACCATACTTGCCACCCTCCATGGTACCGTGCACCATACTTGCCACCCATCATGGTACCGGACACGACCCTGACCACCGTGTCT
Organism: Procambarus clarkii; assembly: GCF_020424385.1. NCBI lineage: Eukaryota > Metazoa > Arthropoda > Malacostraca > Decapoda > Cambaridae > Procambarus > Procambarus clarkii. The sequence continues at coordinate 12,041,765 of NC_059616.1, read as the reverse complement.
GTGTGTACCACCTCCAGGCTGCAGCCAGCCGTGTCGAGGAGCCAGGGAACTCGGCTGTGTCCTGCTTCTTAGTGTACATTTTGCTGAGGGAGCAGAGGCGCGTGAAGCCGCCTACCCGCCGCCAGCAGCCGTGTGGTTTGTCAGTGTCCCACACCCCACCACAGCCTCCCACACCCCACCACACCCCACCACACCCTACCACACCCCACCACGCCCCACCATACCCTCCCACACCCCACCACAGCCTCCCACACCCCACCACACCCCACCACACCCTACCACACCCCACCACACCCCACCACACCCTCCCACACCCCACCACAGCCTCCCACACCCCACCACACCCCACCACGCCCCACCACACCCCACCATACCCTCCCACACCCCACCACAGCCTCCCACACCCCACCACACCCTCCCACAGCCCACCACACCCTACCACAGCCTCCCACACCCCACCACAGCCTCCCACACCCCACCACACCCTCCCACAGCCCACCACACCCTACCACAGCCTCCCACACCCCACCACAGCCTCCCACACCCCACCACACCCTCCCACAGCCCACCACACCCTACCACAGCCTCCCACACCCCACCACACCCTACCACACCCCACAACACCCTACCACACCTCACCAAACCCCACCACAGCCCCCCACACCCCACCACAGCCTCCCACACCCTACCACACCCCACAACACCCTACCACACCTCACCACACCCCACCACAGCCCCCCACACCCCACCACAGCCTCCCACACCCCACAGCTCGCTCTCCCAACCTCTTTTTATTCTTCCTCGTCATCACAGTCTTCTCTTCCACCTTCCCCTACTCCTCCCACACACCAATATCTTATGAACCGAATTAAGATACTGAAAAAATTATGCATTCAGTAAATTACTCGAAGTACAAGGGTGTAGTACCCTTGTAGTAGTAGTAGTAGTACTAGTACTTACAGTAGTAGTACAGCAAGGGTGTGGTAGTACAGGAGTACTCCAGTAGACGCTATACACAGGCATTCCTTCACTGGAGGAATTTCAGTACTGTAAAGGCAGCCATAACACAGAACAATACACCTTCAAGCAGCAGTTGGTTTACACACACCTGGGTTTACACACACCTGGGTTTACACACACATGGGTTTACACATACATGGGTTTACATACACATGGGTTTACATATACCTGGGTTTACACGCATTTGGGTTTACACACCCCTGGGTTTACACACCCCTGGGTTTACACACCTGGGTTTACACACACCTGGGTTTACACACACCTGGGTTTACACACGCCTGGGTTTACACACACCTGGGTTTACACACACCTGGGTTTACACACACCTGGGTTTACACACGCCTGGGTTTACACACACCTGGGTTTATACACACCTGGCTTTACACACACCTGGCTTTACACACACACCTGGCTTTACACACACCTGGCTTTACACACACCTGGCTTTACACACACCTGGGTTTACACACACCTGGGTTTATACACACCTGGCTTTACACACACCTGGCTTTACACACACACCTGGCTTTACACACACACCTGGCTTTACACACACACCTGGCTTTACACACACCTGGCTTTACACACACACACACACACCTGGCTTTACACACACACACCTGGCTTTACACACACACCTGGCTTTACACACACACCTGGCTTTACACACACACCTGGCTTTACACACACACCTGGCTTTACACACACCTGGCTTTACACACACACCTGGCTTTACACACACACCTGGCTTTACACACACACCTGGGTTTACACACACCTGGCTTTACACACACACCTGGCTTTACACACACCTGGCTTTACACACACCGTTGAATACCGGTTTAAATTACCAGTGTAAAGCGTTCTAAAGCAAACCTAATATATGTAAAGTATATACAAATAACATTTTGCTCGCTGTTTACCTTCCCCCGATCAAGCTGACTGTTACGGTTGGTGCCGGGGGCTTGATCCTGCTTCCAGGAATGAGTAAAATATTATAGATTTTTAGTGTTGTGATTAAATAGGTCGCAGCGTCGGAGTATTGTATCAGTGCGATGTCGTTGGTCTAGTATGATTAGTATAATTAGTATAATTAGTATAATTAGCTGTTGAAGCTACACCTATTAATACTAAGTAGTAATAGGTAGAAATGTTAGGAGTATTAGTCAAATGCAGTTAGTATTTCTAATCATCACATCACCACCATTGTACTTATCTAATTGTGCTTGCGGGGGTTGAGCTTTGGCTCTTTGGTCCCGCCTCTCAACTGTCAATCAACACACCATTGTAAGAGTGAATAAATGAGAGCTCTTACTTTGAGAGTTGTGTGAGCGAGAGTGAAAAATCAAGAGCGACTATGGAACGGTGAGTGTATGAGCATGGTATGAGTGGTATACACAGTATGGTAATGTAAACTAGATTTTATAAACAGTAGAGTGTATAAATTTACTGTAAATTATTGTAAACAGGCAAATCCTCGCGGGAAAATTAAATTGACAAAATAGGACTCAAATTGGATGGCAATAATAGGGCGTCTATTGGGTGGATATGTGGGGGATGAATTGGGGGTTAATACATAATAGGGGGTTAAATGGGTGGGTATAATATGACGCAAATTGGGTGACAGATATTGAAGCGAGAAGCGACGGACGAATACAACTAGAAAAATAGGTGTAATTGAGACATTAGACAGATAATTAATATTCCCATGAACAAGAGGCAACATATATATATATATTTTTTTTTTTTGGTGTCGTGGTTTGTGCTTTGCGTGCGTGCTTTGCGTTAGTGCGTGCGTGCGAGTGCGCGTGTGTGTGTATGTAGATGACAATCTCTGATTGTTTTGTAAGTGAGATGGTGACGATTGTCAGGGCTGGCTCTGGCTCCCAACACGAAACGGTACACAGCTTGCACTGTACACAGCTTACACTGTACACAGCTTACACTGTACCTACCATACACTGTACTCAGCTTACACGGACGTCCATGAAAAGGACGTCGCCTCATCTTCTCGTTTTCTTTACACCTATTTCCAGTCCCGTTCGTTTTCTTTGATGAGCGGTGCGGGGAAGATGGGGTGTGGTGGGTGTGGGGGGTGAATACGTCATGAAGGATTTGTTTACCCTAAGCGGATGTTTGAGAGAGCGTTCGTGAGTCACTCATAAAACACCTCAACACATTCATTGACACTAGATGGTCGCATGGCGTGGGGGTAGATCAGATAACAAGCGGACCCTGTGTGTGTGTGTGTGTAGGGGAGAGGGGGGGGTGTAGGGGTAGGGGAGGGGTGTGTGGGGGTAGGGGAGGGGTGTGTAGGGGTAAGGGTAGGGTGTGTGGGGGTAGGGGAGGGGATGTGCGGGTGGACTATCTCTCTTATCTGGCGCAGGTGGATAGAATCTTCTGCCAGTTTGCATCTTGATTACTGATGTTGATGAGAGTGCTGTTGATGAAAGTGTTGATGAGAGAGAGAGAGAGAGAGTGAGAGAGAGAGAGAGAGAGAGAGAGAGAGAGAGAGAGAGAGAGAGAGAGAGAGAGAGAGAGAGAGAGAGAGAGAGAGAGAGAGGAGAGAGAGAGAGAGGGAGAGAGAGAGAGGGAGAGAGAGAGAGAGAGAGAGAGAGAGAGAGAGAGAGAGAGAGAGAGAGAGAGAGAGAGAGAGAGAGAGAGAGTGAGAGAGAGAGAGAGAGAGAGAGAGAGAGAGAGAGAGAGAGAGGGAATATAATGTCATACATGACCTACTGTGACAAATGACTACTGCTTCCTAGGGGCTCCACTATGGCTTAGGGTGTGACAGTCACCTTCTGTTACTCCCCTCTTCCTCCCCCCCCCCCACCTTGGCGTAACAGCCGGCCAGGGGGGGGGGAGATGCAGGGGGGGTGGAGGGGGGGGGACCTCCAATCGTGGTAATTATAGGGAGATAATGATCCTGGCGACACCCACAACAGTTGTGACCCACTGCTCCTCTCTCTCTCTCTCTCACCCTCCTCCTCTTGTCTCCCTTATCTCCACTTGCACCCTCGCTGGCTTACTGGCTGGCTTACTCTCTCGCTGGCTTACTGGCTGGCTTACTCTCTCGCTGGCTTACTCTCTCGCTGGCTTACTGGCTGGCTTACTGGCTGGCTTACTCTCTCGCTGGCTTACTCTCTCGCTGGCTTACTGGCTGGCTTACTCGCTGGCTTACTGGCTGCTTTACTCTCTCGCTGTCTTACTCCCTGGCTTACTCGTTGGCTTACTCTCTCATTGGCTTACTCACTCGCTGATTTACTCCCTCGCTGGCTTACGTACTCACTTGCTACTTGCTTGCTTGCTTGATCACAAACACACACACACACACACACACACACACACACACACACACACACACACACACACACACACACACACACACACACACACACACACAAACTTAGTACACACAAACTGGGAAATTTAGTACCCAGATGGGCCACAGAGACGTTAGAATTTATTTCAGTATCAGAGTAGTTAACAAATGGAATGCATTAAGTAGTGTTGTGGTGGAGGCTGACTCCATACACAGTTTCAAATGTAGATATGATAGAGCCCAGTAGGCTCAGGAACCTGTACACCAGTTGATTGACAGTTGAGAGGCGGGACCAAAGAGCCAGAGCTCAACCCCCGCAAACACAACTAGGTGAGTACAACTTGTTAAGTACACACACACACACACACACACAAGTTAGAGCCAGTGTCCCTAACTTGCATACCATGCAAATTGATCGAGAAGATTGTGCGAAAAATGCTAGTTGAACATCTGGAGCGAAGGAACTTTGTGACACAACATCAACATGGGTTCAGAGATGGTAAGTCATGCTTCACAGGATTAATTGAATTCTGCGATCAGGCAACAAAAATCAGGCAAGAAAGAGGGGGGTGGGCAGACTGGATACTTTTGGATTGCCAGAAAGTCTTTGACACAGTATATACACATCTTTGACACATCTCCATAAGATGGAGATTCAGGCAGGAGGCTGACAGCGAAGGTACTCTATTATATAAGGGAGTACCTAAGCAACAGAAGACAGCGAATCACTGTGAAGGGTGAGGCCTCAGATTGGCGAGGCGTCACCAGTGGCGTCCCGCAGGGTTCAGTCCTTGGACCTATACTGTTTCTGATATATGTAAATTTTCTCCCAGAGGGTATAGAATCGTGCCTTTCATTGTTTGCTGATGATGCAAAAATTATGAGGAGGATTAAAACGGAGGAAGATAGTTTGAGGCAACAAGATGACCTAGACAAACTGAATGAATGGTCCAACAAATGATTACTAAAGTTCAACCTGAGTAAGTGTAAGGTAATGAAACAGGAGGCCAGACAAAGGATACCGAATGGGAGATGAAGTCCTTCATGAAACGGACAGAGAGAAAGATCTAGGAGTTGATATCACACCAAACCTGTCTCCTGAAGCCCACATAAAAAGAATAACATCTGCGGCGTATGCAAGGCTGATTAACAGCAGAACTGCCTTCAGAAACCTGTGCAAGGAATCATTCAGAATCTTGTATACCACATATGTAAGACCAATCCTGGAGTATACTGCCCCAGCATGGAGCCCGTACCTTGTCAAACACAAGACGAAGCTTGAAAAAGTTCAGAGGTATGCCACTAGACTAGTCCCAGAACTAAGAGTCATGAGTTATGAGGAAAGGCTGCGGGAAATGCATCGTACGACACTGGAAGACAGAAGAGTAAGGGGAGACAAGATCACTACTTACAAAATTATCAGAGGAATTGACAGGGTGGATTAAGATAAACTGTTTAACACGGGAGATTTGCGAATAAGGGGACGAACAAGGGTACTCATTTGTTACCCAAATGAGCCACAGGGACATTAGAAAGAACTTTTTCAGTGTCAGGGTAGTTAACAAGTGGAATGCATTAGGCAGTGATGTGGTGGAGGCTGACTCCATACACAGTTTTAAATGTAGATATGATAGAGCCCAGTAGGCTCAGGAACCTGTACACCACTTGATTGACGGTTGAGAGGCGGGACCAAAGAGCCAAAGCTAAACCCCCGCAAGCACAAATAGGTGAGTACAAATAGGGGAGTGCACACACACACACACACACACACACACACACACACACACACACACACACACACACACACACACACACACACACACACATCTCCCTGACCCACTTTGTCAGGGAGGACAAGGCAGGTTTGAGGTCAGGGAGGGTAAAGCCAGAGACAAGCGGAATTGTGTTACAATGTCAGATTTAAGGAGCTGTAATAAGCACGAGGAGCAACAGTGACGACTTTTCCTTCATTATTTAATGGCGTGGCAGTGTTTTCTCCTCATGGTAAGGGGTAGAGCCTGGTGTGGCTTCTGGGTTATTTAACCGTTGTATATTTTATAAGTTATTAGATATTACAAAGCACCGAAAACTGCTTAATACTCTACTGAAATTTTTTTGATTTCAGACTTTATGAAAATCACAGGGGTCTCTACAGGTGCCGATATTTCCTAAAGGGTGGCACTAGGGCCGACCAGACTGGCCTGTGACATTCCCGTATACCCCTTCCCCACCATGTGTCATCTTGGAAAGTTGAGAGAGAGGGCATCCCCATGTTGTGTTTGTTTGGGTTGGACTGGGTTGCGTTGGGTATTGGGTTGGGTTGGGCTGGATTTCTGGTTCTGGGTTGGGTTGGGGTAGGGCTGGGTTGGGTTTGGTTGGGTTGGGTTGACCAGGGTTGTGTTGGCCAGGGTTGGGTTGGCCAGGGTTGGGTTGGCCAGGGTTGGGTTGGCCAGGGTTGGGTTGGCCAGGGTTGGGTTGGCCAGGGCTGGATTGGCCAGGGTTGGGTTGGCCAGGGCTGGATTGGCCAGGGTTGGGTTGGCCAGGGTTGGGTTGGCCAGGGTTGGGTTGGCCAGGGTTGGGTTGGCCAGGGTTAGTATTGACATCAGTTTGCAAACCATGCAACGATGCAACTTGTATTCTCTGTTAGGTTTGTTATTGTTGATGATTATTGTAGTATTAGTGAATGCTGCCTGCATGCTCCTTACCCCAGGGTCCACTCCCCTCCCCAGCTCCTTATCCCAGGGTCCACTCCCCTCCCCAGCTCCTTACCTTCCCCCACTGTCACCCTACCAACCCCTTCCCCCCTCCCTCCCTTCCACCCCCAACCTCTAGTGTACCTTACCCAAGTACCACTCATCACTCCCCCACCAGCAACTTCCCCTCTGTTCCTTACCTAAGTACTGCTGTTACCCCTCCCCTCGTGCCTCCCCCAGGCGCCCCCCACACACGCGCCGACTCCCCAGGGGCGGGGCCACCCCTACCCCAGCTATTATTCGGCTATTAGCTGATGATCCCACATATGGAGCTCTGCCGCCCGGCACCCACCGTGCCGCCACGACCGCCCGCCCTCCCTCTCTGTTCATCACTCCCTCCCTCCCTCCCCCTCTCCATCACGTTCTTTCTCCTGCCCTTCATCACTCCCTCCCTCCCTCTCCCTCTCCATCACGCTCTTTCTCCTGCCTTCATCATCACTCCCTCCCTCCCTCTCCCTCTCCATCACGCTCTTTCTCCTGCCCTTCATCACTCCCTCCCTCCCTCTCCCTCTCCATCACGCTCTTTCTCCTGCCCTTCATCACTCCCTCCCTCCCTCTCCCTCTCCATCACGCTCTTTCTCCTGCCCTTCATCACGGCCTCCCTCCTGCCCTCCTTCTTTTTATTCCCTGTTCTTCCCTCTTCTTACATATCCTCCCTTCGGTCATACCTACCCACTCACCCTGTTTCCCTCTCGCCCACCCCTCCCTAATCCCTTCCCCCTCCCTCCCATCCCCTCCATCATTTTCCTTCCATCGGTCTCCATCATACCCACCCACCAGTCCTGCCTCCTTCCCTCTATCTACCTGTTTACCTGTCTAGCAATTTAGATGCTTACTATTGTGTATTTGCCTCTCCCTCCTTCTCTCTAGTGCTGTGTTTACCTGGTGGCCATATTCTTCCATCTTAACACACCTTCGTGGTTGCCTTGGCCTGGAATCGAACCCGGGCTCTAAGGACTACGACCTCAGGGCGCTGCATGTCACCTCTTCCGTGAGGTGTGTGTGTGTGTGTGTGTGTGTGTGTGTGTGTGTGTGTGTGTGTGTGTGTGTGTGTGTGTGTGTGTCCGTCCAATAGATAACACCCATGAAAGTCTTGATTACATGTTAACAAGAAAAGTTATACATTCTTTATGGTGAGTGTAGCAACGTCTCTCTGTCTCTCTCTTTCTGGAATACAACACCTGTTGTATTCCTCTGCGTGTCTTTGATGTATTTCTCACGATGGCGGTGAAGTAGAGGCGACACCGGGGAGAGTGACCAATACGTGCTCAGTGTAGGAGCTGGCAGGAGTTAGTGCCAGCCATGGCACTCCACCACCACCACCACGGGATGGTGGCACTAGTTAAAGAGTCCTTCGGCTCCACCTTGCACCACCATGGCTCTGAGGGGGATAGTGCCAGTATACCTCCCAGTTGCCTTCCCATCCCACTGGTAAACTGGTAGGACCCAAGAAGAGCGATCCTGATTGGCACACCTGAAGAAACTTAGAGCAGGATCATTATATTACAACGCTGAAGGACCTCGAAGGATATCTCTGGAACCATCGAGGACCCCGAAGGATATTCCTGGAACCATCGAGGACCCCGAAGGATATTCCTGGAACCATCGAGGACCCCGAAGAATATTCCTGGAACCATCGAGGACCTCAAAGGATATTCCTGGAACCATCGAGGACCTTAAAGGATATTCCTGGAACCATCGAGGACCCCGAAGGATATTCCTGGAACCATCGAGGACCCCGAAGAATATTCCTGGAACCATCGAGGACCCCGAAGGATATTCCTGGAACCATCGAGGACCTCAAAGGATATCCCTGGAACCATTGAGGACCCCGAAGGATATTCCTGGAACCATCGAGGACCTCAAAGGATATCCCTGGAACCGTTGAGGACCCCGAAGGATATCCCTGGAACCATGGAGGACCCCGAAGGACATCCTTGGAACCATGGAGGACCCCGAAGGATATTCCTGGAACCATCGAGGACCCCGAAGGATATTCCTGGAACCATCGAGAACCTCAAAGGATATCCCTGGAACCATCGAGGACCTCAAAGGATATCCCTGGAACCATCGAGGACCTCAAAGGATATCCCTGGAACCATCGAGGACCTCAAAGGATATCCCTGGAACCATCGAGGACCTCAAAGGATATCCCTGAAACCATCGAGGACCTCAAAGGATATCCCTGGAACCATCGAGGACCTCAAAGGATATCCCTGGAACCATCGAGGACCTCAAAGGATATCCCTGGAAACATCGAGGACCTCAAAGGATATCCCTGGAACCATCGAGGACCTCAAAGGATATCCCTGGAACCATCGAGGACCTCAAAGGATATCCCTGGAACCATCGAGGACCTCAAAGGATATCCCTGGAACCATCGAGGACCTCAAAGGATATCCCTGGAACCATCGAGGACCTCAAAGGATATCCCTGGAACCATCGAGGACCTCAAAGGATATCCCTGGAACCATCGAGGACCTCAAAGGATATCCCTGGAACCATCGAGGACCTCCCAGAACGAGCATGTCAGCTGATTGGTGTTCGGCGTGGGGAGGGCAGCGTCCGAACCCTCTGGTAGAATTTCCATAATGATAGAGCAACATGTCTGTGTTCTCGGCTATGGCTTCGAACACCGCTGGGAGGAGGCCTGATCGAGGACCGGGCCGCGGGGACGCTAAGCCCCGAAACCATCTCATGGTAACCAAGGTAACCACTGGACGGTGTACATCCAAAACTTTGCATGACTGAATTGATCCAAGGAATGTCATGGGGCTACTTCAGCTCCTGGCTCCTGGCTTCAGCGATGATCATTTGTTTATCAGAACAGAAAATCCAGTTCCATAGACGTAGGGTTTTAAGGATGACCCTTGGGGGGTCGGGGGGGGCCCTCATGAGCCTAAGTGGGAGATCATGGACAGTGAATATGTGCAGTGAATGAGCGTGTGGAGTGAAGATGAACACTGATGGTGAGTGTGTGGAGTGAAGATGTACACTGATGGTGAGTGTGTAGAGTGAAGATGAACACTGATGGTGAGTGTGTGTAGTGAAGATGTACACTGATGGTGAGTGTGTAGAGTGAAGATGAACACTGATGGTGAGTGTGTAGAGTGAAGATGAACACTGATGGTGAGCGTGTGGAGTGAAGATGAACACTGATGGTGAGTGTGTAGAGTGAAGATGAACACTGATGGTGAGTGTGTAGAGTGAAGATGAACACTGATGGTGAGCGTGTGGAGTGAAGATGTACAGCTTCACAATATATAGATCATTTTTTTCCCGCTGATTATTTTAGCACATCCATCAGGCTCCTGCTACAGCTCTCCCCTCGTGCTTGGATGCTCTGTCTGTCTCTGTCTTTCTCTCTGTCTGTCTGTCTCTGTCTCTCTCTCTCTCTCTCTCTCTCTCTCTCTCTCTCTCTCTCTCTCTCTCTCTCTCTCTCTCTCTCTCTCTCTCTCTCTCTCTCTCTCTCTCTCTCTCTCTCTCTTGTGTACATTTCCCCACCGTTGCCGCCCTCGGCGTCCTCCCCTCTCCGGCAGGGCCCCGATATTCGATGGAGGGTTGTGGCCGGAGTAGCCGTGGCGATCAAACAGCTGTGGGCCTCACTAACAGCTCAATTATTCATAGTTTATAGCTTTACGGCACCGCTCAGCTGGCGCTCTTAGCCTAGATGCCTCCCCCACAACCCCCCCCCCACTCTTACCTCTCCTCACTGTCCTTCCCTCTAGCCAATCACGGTCTGACGAGCGGCCGCTTCATCTCCTGATTGGGTGAGAACTGTCGTGACGTAATCACTGTCCTGTGACGTCATGGTAACGTCGTCAGTGACGTTACCCGCTGTGAGGGGAATGTTGTGTTTCGTCTGGTGTGTGATGGTGTTATGTATAGGGAGAGGTAAACACGGTTTGTGTTTGTGTGTGTTTGGAGACCTTTGGGGGCACGGGAGTGTATATATGAGTGTCAGGAAATGAATGGTTGCAATTAGACTACATGGTTAACAAAGGCGGGAAGTTAAATTATGGACTTATTGCATATTTAAGATGCATCTATAAATGACTTAAGGAATGCTCGCACGAACCAATAAAATACCGCTCGCACGCCGGCTTGCGCACGCGCACTCGCACACAGACACACACACACACACACACACACACACACACACACACACACACACACACACACACACACACACACACACACACACACACACAGTTTCAAGTGTAGTTATGATAGAGCCCAATAGGCTCAGGAACCTGTACACCTGTTGATTGACACTTGAGAGGCGGGACCAAAGAGTCAGAACTCAACCCCCGCAAGCACAATTAGGTGAGTACACAGCCGGTGGAGCCGGTGGCCGAGCGGACAGCACGCAGGACATGCGATCCTGTGGTCCCGGGTTCGATCCCGGGTGCCGGCGAGAAACAATGGGCAGAGTTTCTTTCACCCTATGCACTCAACCCCCGCAAGCACAACTAGGTGAATACAACTAGTTGAATGCACACACACACGCCTACCTGTGACGACTCGAGAAAGAGACCTGGGCGTGGACATAACAGCTAATCTATCTCCTGAGGCACATATAAATAGGATAACGACAGCAGCGTACTCTACACTGGCAAAAGTTAGAACATCATTCAGAAACCTAAGTAAGGAGGCATTTAGGGCGCTTTACACTGCCTACGTGAGGCCAGTCTTAGAGTATGCCGCCTCATCATGGAGTCCCCATCTGAAGAAACATATAAGGAAACTAGTAAAGATTCAGAAGGGGACTCCATGATGAGGCGGCATACTCTAAGACTGGCCTCACGTAGGCAGTGTAAAGCGCCAACGAGACTCGTCCCAGAGCTACGAAGGATGGGGACGAAAGAGAGCGCTTGAAGGAACTGAGCCTTACGACACTAGAAAAAAGAAGGGAGAGGGGGGGATATGATAGGAACGTATAAAATAATCAGGGGGATTGACAGAGTGGACACAGACGAAATGTTCACACGTAATAGTAACAGAACGAGGGGACATGGATGGAAGCTTGAAACTCAGATGAGTCACAGGGATGTTAGGAAATTTTCTTTTAGTGTGAGAGTAGTGGAAAAATGGAATGCACTTGGGGAGCAGGTTGTGGAAGCAAATTCTATATATAATTTTAAAACTAGGTATGATAGGGAAATGGGACTGGAGTCATTGCTGTAAACAACCGATGGCTCGAAATGCGGGATCCAAGAGTCAATGCTCGATCCTGCAGACCAACCCATCCTCCGAATTGACAGTACACTTTAAAACTAAGTGTAATAAGTACATTTCCTAAGTGTTATACGTAGTACATAATTGCACTTACGGGGCTGTTACATTTACCCATCCCCCTCCCCCGATTTAAGTCTTCTCGTTTTCTGTTAGGACACTTGAAATTTTAAGATAAAATTTTAATGTTCAACTGCTATAAATCAGTTTTAAATTTTTCGGATTTTCTTTGTCACTTTTATTAAACAATAGATATTTTATACAAAATTTGAAAATATCCTGAGTTACTTTACAATTTATTGAAATATTTTGATTTTGTTTTATTTGTTTTATAAAACTGTAATATCAATATAACTATAGGTTAAGTAATAGTTATAATTAAGATGCAATAAAATGCTTAGTAAACTCAAATATTCGCAATATATTTGACAGTACTATTTAATACCAAGTGTAAATAAGTACAATTCTTGACTGTCACACATAGTACATAATTGCACTTACGGGGCTGTGTACATTTACCTCCCCGTTTTTGGAGGACGGGCTGGATCATCCTCTTTCTTGATGTGTTTGCTTTGGCACGTTAGCCTCCAATTTGTGTCTTTATCGCACCGTTCCTTCCCTCCCTCCCTCCTGTCCCAGCTCCCTCCTGTCCCAGCTCCCTCCTGTCCCAGCTCCCTCCTGTCCCAGCTCCCTCCTGTCCCAGCTCCCTCCTGTCCCAGCTCCCTCCTATCCCAGCAGCGTGTCCTCACGCCCCTTCCACCTGCTGTATAACCGTACTGGCTTACCGATTTCTCCTCAATTCTCTTCATTGTCGTGAATCTCTTGTTTGGGTCTACCTGTGGTGAGAGTAAGTTGTGCACCTGTGGTAACAATGGACCTTCCATAGGATGCAACTCCCGCAACAGGTAATTCCTGGGTATCTGTTTACTGCTGGGTGAACAGAAGCATCAGGTGAAACAGATTGTATCGCCCTGAACCGGGAATCGAACTCTGGCACTTCTTATGTGAGGTAGCCCCTGTGTGTGTGTGTGTGTGTGAGTGAGACAGTCATCAAGACCTGACAGGTGAGGCAGCCATCAAGGCCTGACAGGTGAGGCAGCCATCAAGACCTGACAGGTGAGGCAGCCATCAAGACCTGACAGGTGAGGCAGCCATCAAGACCTGACAGGTGAGGCAGCCATCAAGACCTGACAGGTGAGTCAGCCATCAAGACCTGACAGGTGAGTCAGCCATCAAGACCTGACAGGTGAGGCAGCCATCAAGACCTGACAGGTGAGGCAGCCATCAAGACCTGACAGGTGAGGCAGCCATCAAGACCTGACAGGTGAGGCAGCCATCAAGACCTGACAGGTGAGGCAGCCAGCCATCAAGACCTGACAGATGAGGCAGCTAGCCATCAAGGACTGACAGGTGAGGCAGTCATCAAGACCTGACAGGTGAGACAGCCATCAAGACCTGACAGGTGAGGCAGCCATCAAGACCTGACAGGTGAGGCAGCCATCAAGACCTGACAGGTGAGGCAGCCATCAAGGCCTGACAGGTGAGGCACAGGTACCCTGGACTCAACTGTCAGCGCTACCCGCCGCTCGTCAGAACTGTCAGCCAATTGTAATTACACTGCATTACTGCCATTGGTCCTGACCCCCCCCCCCTTCCCCATCCCTTCTCTTTCCCACCTCCTCTCCCTCCTCCTTCCTCTCTCCCTCTTTTATTTTCTTCATGTGCTCTAGTTTAAAGATTGGAAGGTCTAGAGGAAAGGAAGAGACGCAGAGAGGTGTGGAAAGGTACAAACGGAAGGGCAAAAGGAAGGACTGACAGGTTTGTACGTAAACATAAAATGGAAGGGTAATGGGAAGGGAGATTGGTGGAAGAGAAGGTACAAGGGGAAAGTGTGATGAACAGAAGGGACACAACACACGAAGAGACTAAGGGAAAGTGGGTATTGGTTGTGTTATAGCGGGTGTTGTGTTGTGTTGCTGCATTGTGTTGTGTTGTGTTCTTGATCTGTTGTTTCTGTTGTTCCGTTGCGTTGTTCTGTTGTTTTGTTCTCTTGTGTTTGCATTTGTCTCTTGATCATATCTTGTAGTGTGTTTGTTCTGAAGTGCAAATTAAAATTGTATTCCAAGAACACGCAAGGTTCTCTAGTGCTCATATTCATCATATTCCTGGCGTCAGTTCTCTGCTATCTGCGCGCTCTGTAAGAATGGATATCTAACATGCTATCTAGGACTAATATTTAAAAATATTCGTCATTATTAAACATGATTCAGTCATATTTGCGACTGTGAATGATTTGCTTGACGCAACTGTTCTTATTCTTCCAGTCAATTGGGTGTTCGACCCGTTCGATTCCCGGTTTGTGATTTCGTCAAGCGTTTATGTTTTCACTTGCGAAGCCTGTGCATCTTTTATTAATGGTGGGGGGTGGTTAAGTTTGTATTTATTCAGCTGGTTTATAAATGCAAACAAGGCCGCTATGGTTTAGGAGAAGATGCACAGGCTTCGTAAGCGGATATATTATGGCTTCATGAATCCTCGTCATGACCTCTATACATATTTATTCAAGTCTCTTGAATAAATATGTATACTTTCTGCACTGTATGTGTTTGTACGTGTACATTGTGCCTCACCTGTCAGGCCGTGACGGCTGCCTCACCTGTCAGGCCTTGACGGCTGCCTCACCTGTCAGTCCCTCCTGAGACTGAGATGGATGCCTGCTATGTATGCACAACTCTGGCAAGGAGTTTTGTGAAGACGAGAGTACGTGAAAATTGGGGAGTTCTTTATCAATCAATATTTTACATTATTTGAATGGTTTGACACCTCGGTACTATACAAAGGCTCTGAAGAGTGAACTCTTTCCTGTGATGTCAGAGAATGGAAGATTGTGTTGTGACATCTCTCTCTCTCTCTCTCTCTCTCTCTCTCTCTCTCTCTCTCTCTCTCTCTCTCTCTCTCTCTCTCTCTCTCTCTCTCTCTCTCTCTCTCTCTCTCTCTCTCTTGCTGTGCTCACTGTACAATCCCAATCCCTGGGATTGGACACTGTTGTTTTTATTTCCTGTTTAAGTGATTGAATGTTTATTTTCTAATTGTTTTTTAATGATATAATGATTTGCTAATTAATACGTTATATACACACCTCAATTCTCTCTAATACACCTCACCCCCCTCCCTCCCTCCCTCATATTCCTCACACCTCACGCACCTCACCTTACCTCACCCCTCCCTCATACACCTCACCATATGTAGTACACCCCGCCGCATAATGGCTTATCACAACATTAAACAATATACTGGCTCTAGGGCGCGTGCTATTAATTGTACACTACACCCAAAGTAACTCTTAAGTAATCTACATCTTTTTTATTTCGTTTGGCATGGCAAGATATCCATTTAAACGAATGATATCATTAACCTCAACAATAGCTATCAGGCGGGTCGATATCACGTACGTGATACTCGGGTGAAGAAGTGCAGCTCAGACGAGACGCAAATGGCACCGTTGTTTCTCGCTCACGACAACTTGTGATTTTGGCGGCGATGATTGCACAGCAGTTGCAAGTGGCCGTGAGTTATGTTGCAATGGCCGGGAATTTTCTTCAATCATGACTGGGAAAAAGGAGGGGAGGAATTAAGGGAATTATCCCTGTGTCTTGTCTTTACGGGTGAGGGATTATGCTGATTACGGGTTGATGGAGCGGGGGGATAACACGTGCGTGCGTGTGTGTGTGTGTGTGTGTGTGTGTGTGTGTTGAGTTACTCCTCCACCCCCACCCTTTCCTCGCCTCCCCCTTCCTAAGGCTCCCCCTCCCTCGAATCCACCTGCCTCGGCTCCCTCTGGCCAGCCTCCCCCGTGGCCAGCCTCCCCCCCTGTGGCCAACAACCCCCTACCATCTTCCTCTCTGGCCAGCTTCCCCCTCCCTCAACTTCCTTTGGCCAGCCTCCCTTTCCTGGTCTCCCCCCCTTCTGGCCAGCCTCCCCTACCTCTGGCCAGCCTCCCCTACCTCTGGCCAGCCTCCCCTACCTCTAGCCAGTCTCCCCTACCTCTGGCCAGCCTCCCCTACCTCTAGCCAGCCTCCCCTACCTCTGGCCAGCCTCCCCTACCTCTGGCCAGCCTCCACTACCTCTGGCCAGCCTCCCCCTGCCCGCTTGCTGATAATGCAGGCGTGATAGTGCGGCAGGAGACCACACCCAAGGGATCTCACACGTACACCCGGACACTGGTACTCCTGCTACTGCTGCCTCATACTGGTACTCCTGCTACTGCTGCCTCATACTGGTACTCCTGCTACTGTTCCCTCATACTGGTACTCCTGCTACTGTTCCCTCATACTGGTACTCCGGTACTCCTGTTACTGCTGCCTCATACTGGTACTCCTGCTACTGCTCCCTCATACTGGTACTCCTGCTACTGCTCCCTCATACTGGTACTCCTGCTACTGTTCCCTCATACTGGTACTCCTGCTGCTGTTCCCTCATACTGGTACTCCTGCTCCCTCATACTGGTACTCCTGCTACTGCTCCCTCATACTGGTACTCCTGCTACTGCTCCCTCATACTGGTACTCCTGCTACTGCTCCCTCATACTGGTACTCCTGCTACTGTTCCCTCATACTGGTACTCCTGCTACTGCTGCCTCATACTGGTACTCCTGCTACTGTTCCCTCATACTGGTACTCCTGCTACTGCTGCCTCATACTGGTACTCCTGCTACTGCTGCCTCATACTGGTACTCCTGCTACTGCTCCCTCATACTGGTACTCCTGCTACTGCTCCCTCATACTGGTACTCCTGCTACTGCTCCCTCATACTGGTACTCCTGCTACTGTTCCCTCATACTGGTACTCCTGCTACTGTTGCCTCATACTGGTACTCCTGCTACTGCTGCCTCATACTTCTACTATATAAGTTTACAATTGGTAGACTACTGCTCGAGATATACTAGCAAGCAGAAGCCTATTATACTCTCAGTTGACATGGTTATACCTCATTCTATGAGAGTGTCCGGTGGTGCCCGGGTCTCTGTCTCTCCTCCCCCCCACCCTCTTCACTACGCATTCTCGTCCCCTCCTTTTGTGCAATTTCACCTCCCTCCTCTATCCCCCCCTCCTCTTTTCATCGTTTCCCTCTCCTACTGGTACCTCATCCTTATCTCACCCCCTCCTCTTCTTCCCCCCCCTTTCATCCCCTCATTTCCTTGCCTCCTTCTCCCCCCTCATCATCCCCTTGCCCTCATCGACCTCATCATCTCATTGTCCCCCCATTTCTCCTCTTCTACCTCATCTTCCCTCATCTTGCATCATCACAATATACTATCTACATCTCCGTATCCATTTTCATTACTATCTTCATCACTGTCATTTCATTACTATCTTCATTTCATTACGTTATGTATTTTTGTTCTGTTAGCAATTGTTTTTGTTTGTCGTATGAAGGTGAATCATATACAGAGGAGCGATTCGAACAGTTTGTCAACGAAGCACTGTTCGAGAAATATTCGAACGTCATCACCTGTGAGTCGTGTTTAAACAAGTGGAAAGCGCTGATAGAAGAGGTTGTGGAAGCCACCTCCTCCATCCACAACATTAAGGCAAGATTTAACGAAGATTCGACAAATCCGCAGTGGAGATATAATGACTTGCCAGACATGTCTTACATCTTCTCAAGAGTTTGGCCACTCAAGGTGTTTACATAGCGTATAGGAGCAGACGACTACTGACTCCTGTTAGCAGGCTGAGAGCTTTCCCTTCCCATAGTTCATGGTATGCCCCCTGGTTGAGCAGTCCAGCAACCAGGAGGCCTGGTCGACGACCGGGCCGCGTGGACACTAAGCCCCGGAAGCACCTCAAGGTATGCCTTACCCTACTCCTGATAGGGTAAGGGAATACAGAGAACATATACGGCACGCATAGATGCAATAAAGCACCTAAATTATTGGGATCGTCTCAAAGCCCTCCAAATGTACTCACTAGAAAGAAGACGAGAGAGATATCAAATAATATACACCTGGAAGATACTGGAGGGCCAAGAACCAAATCTACACAGTAAAATAACAACGTACTGGAGTAAACGATATGGAAGAAAATGTAGAATAGAACCAGTGAAGAGCAGAGGTGCCATAGGCACAATCAGAGAACACTATAAACATCAGAGGTCCGCGGTTGTTCAACGTCCTCCCAGCAAGCATAAGAAATATTGCCGGAACAACCGTGGACATTTTCAAGAGGAAACTAGATTTATTCCTCCAAGGAGTGCCGGACCAACCGGGCTGTGGTGGGTATGTGGGCCTACGGGCCGCTCCAAGCAACAGCCTGGTGGACCAAACTCTCACAAGTCAAGCCTGGCCTCGGGCCGGGCTTGGGGAGTAGAACAACTCCCAGAGCCCCATCAACCAGGTATCAACAACCCGCCAAGAGGTTAACAACCAGGTACCCAATTAGAGTTGGATGAACAGGGGGGGGGGCTAATAGTTATAAAGACTGGGCGCCCAATCATCCCTGGCCTCATCCCAACACTCAATAGTTATCAACATTCCCATCGTATTTATTGCTTACATCTGCTCTTGTGCCTGATTGTGGTGTTTAATAATTGATGGCTTGCAGGGTCCAGCATAAGCAATCTTGCATATGGCCGCAACACAACCCTGAATTACCAGACTCTTTCCCCATTCCCTGTCCTCCCCCTATTCCTTGTCCTCCCCTATCCCCTGTCCTCCCCCATCCCTTGTCCTCCCCCTATCCCCTGTCCTCCCCCATCCCCTGCTCACTGCCATAAAAAAGGCGGGAATCTGACATTAGAGGGAGGAGGAACCCCAGACGGACATAACATGGGAATGCGACGAGAAGAGACTGGGTTGTAGGGAACCAGGAATCATCACACGGAGATCCTGAGCCACTGTTGATGAGTCGAGTCCCTCTGGTTTGTATAGCTCCTCAACACGCACTCAAACGCCACGCATTCACGCACGCAAACGCAAATACACTCCGCCTGGCGAAATAATTGAATCTGACCCACCGTGTGTTTTGGCCCTGGTCACGTAGTCGATAATTTGAAATCGTCGGTTGATTGCGTACACACACGACCAAAAAATGTATTAATATAAATACCACGGCCATAATGTAGATACTCTCGCGTGTGATTGTTTTATATATTTGCGTGTAATTCAGCAGGTTGATATTCACCCAAAAACTCACCCCCGACGGTTCGCATAGAGCGCACGAAGTGGAACGGAACTGAGACGGAACAGAGTAGAAAACCGTTGAGAGAGAGAGAGAGAGAGAGAGAGAGAGAGAGAGAGAGAGAGAGAGAGAGAGAGAGAGAGAGAGAGAGGGAGAGAGAGAGAGGAGGGTTATATCGGTCGGTGGTGGGCAGACTACATTTTACTAATGAGGTTTTGAGCGGTGGGGGCGAGTGGATGGCCTCTCTTCATAATTCGAGAAGGGCTTGAGTTCACCCCAATTAGGTAATCATTTTAAGCACGACACAACTTATTGCTTCGTTCTTGAGTGATTAGTCCCAAGCCTGAGCTGTGTTGTTCGCCCTCCCTCCCTCTGTCCCCCTCCCTCTCCCCCCTCCCTTCCCATCCTCTCTCATCCTCTCTCACTCTCTCTTTGGTCTATTTTAGGATTTAGTGTTGTGGTTTGAAAAACATGCCATTTATTAAATGAATTATAATAAATGGAAAAGTTATTATATATATACATATATATATATATATATATATATATATATATATATATATATATATATATATATATATATATATATATATATATAATGTGTGTGTGTGTATTCGTTTGAGAAACGAATGGGTGTGGTAGTCCTCATTCTCCCTTCCCCTTCTGTTCCATTACTCTCTCCCTTATAGCTTAATGTTGTAGTATGGCACCTACTCCTACCCCTCCCTCCTCCCTTCCCTTCCCCTCCCCCTCCCCCTTCCCCTCCCCATCCCCCTCCCCTCTATCTCGCGTACACTTACAAACACACAAAGAAATTAAGGGAGCCGAACCTAGTGACTCTGGACGAAATGTGAAATAAAAGTGGACATGATCCGGACTTGCAAAATACTCATTGAGTAGCGTCAAACTATATAGTGGACAAGTTGTCTGATTGAGCAGCAGTGTAACGAGGAAACATGTATGAAAGCTGGACACTTAGATTATTAACAGGGCTATTGAATCTTCAGTATAAGAACAGCAGTTGGAACAAACTATTTTTAAAGGACGATGTTACATGAGAGAGAGAGAGAGAGAGGGAGGGAGAGAGGCCGGGAGTCATTGTGTTAGACTGGACCAGCAATGGGCTGCTAGAGTTTAACTCTGGTAAATGCAATGTCATAAAGGCGGGTGTTGGGGCCAGGAAGGCAGACAAGAAATATTAAATCTTAGGAAGCACTTTGCAGGTGTTGGATACAGACCCGACCATGATAGTCACATCCCCAACATCGTTATTCGTCAATTTTCGCCGCTCATTCATGCGTATACGCCAGTCACATTTCCCCCTCACTATATACACCTTTCATACATATACGCCAATCACATCTCCCCCTCAGTATACACCTTTCATACATCTGTATTTGCCAAACACTTACCTCTCGTACGGGCTATTCATGCCCGTGCCACCTCTTGAGTGGCTTAATCTTTATCAATCAATCAGTTACCGGGCGAGAATTCTACCACCGAACCACTGAAGCAAGTTACAGAGTTGTTACAACACCGCTCCTGTGCCAGGTAAGTCCACTACGGGCTCACCAGCCCGTGCTACTTGGAACTTTTTGTTCCCAGTAGCCGAATCTTTAACAACAACAACAACAACAATCAACTGCATCCCTTTCTATACACCTTTCATACATGTGTATATTGAGTGCTCTTGTTCCACTTCCGTAATAACTATCCTGATGCTGGTCGGCCGAGCGAGCCGGTCGGCCGAGCGGACAGCACGCTGGACTTGTGATCCTGTGGTCCTGGGTTCGATCCCAGGCGCCGGCGAGAAACAATGGGCAGAGTTTCTTTCATGCTATGCCCCTGTTACCTAGCAGGTACCTGAGAGTTAGTCAGCTGTCACGGGCTGCTTCCTGGGGGTGGAGGCCTGGTCGAGGACCGGGCCGCGGGGGACACTAAAGCCCCGAAATCATCTCAAGATAACCCCAAGAATGCCGTGGAGTAACTATCATTGCCAATCCACCAGCTGTAACGAAGCCGTTTTATCCACCCGCCACTCCGTATAAAATGTAACTAATTTACCTAACCAGTAATCGTACGAACCCAACCAACCCGCCTAACCAGTCGAGGGGCCGAGGCATAGAAAACGGCAATATTACGGTACTTTAATTTTTTTAGGTTTACGTAGGTATTTTTAACGGATTGGTTGATTCCGTAACAAATGCGACGTGTTAGGTGAGAGGACGGAGTTGAGGGCATCGGAGCGCAGAGGCAAGCGTATTTATTGCGTACATTAACGCACTTGGCTTGAGGGCCTCACTCTGAGGTGTGGGGAGATGTGATCGACTATATATATATATATATATATATATATATATATATATGTCGTAGCTAGTAGCCAGAACGCACTTTTATGCCTACTATGCAAGGCCCGATTTGCCTAATAAGCCAAGTTTTCCTGAATTAATATATTTTCTCTATTTTTTTTTCTTATGAAATGATAAAGCTACCCATTTCATTATGTATGAGGTCAATTTTTTTTATTGGAGTTAAAATTAACGTAGATATATGACCAAACCTAACCAACCCTCCCTAACCTAACCTAACCTATCTTTAGAGGTTAGGTTAGGTGAGGTAGCCGAAAAAGTTAGGTTAGGTTAGGTTAGGTAGGTTAGGTTGTCGAAAAACAATTAATTCAGGAAAACTTGGCATATTAGGCAAATCGGGCCTTGCATAGTAGGCATAAAAGTGCGTTCTGGCTACTAGGTACGACATATATATATATATATATATATATATATATATATATATATATATATATATATATATATATATATATATATATCACTAAGAACTCTTTGACCCGCCAGGATTCGGACTCATGCCGTCCAGGATCACCCCTAAACGTACACAGTACCGTGACCACCGCACCAATGATCGTCTATGATCGGCTTGCGCGTTCATGCAGCTTTCTCACATATATATATATATATATATATATATATATATATATATATATATATATATATATATATATATATATATATATATATATATTAGTATATTTTGGTAGCAGTCTTTCCTGTAGACATATATTATTAAATATGACCGAAAAAGTAAGATTAATAATTCTAACACGAATTTTCTCAATCTTTCGTACATTACGCTTCACTGTTGGAGGTAAATCAAAAATCACTTCTCCAAAATTCATTTTTATTTCTAGTCTGACGCGACACGGCGCGTTTCGTAAAACTTATTACATTTTCAAAGACTTCACAAATACACAACTGATTAGAACTTACGTATCTCTGATTTTATATCTACATTTGAGTGAGGTGGGAGGGGTGATGTGGCATTAACACAAGATCTTGTGTTAATCTTGTGTTAATGCCACATCACCCCTCCCACCTCACTCAAATGTAGATATAAAATCAGAGATACGTAAGTTCTAATCAGTTGTGTATTTGTGAAGTCTTTGAAAATGTAATAAGTTTTACGAAACGCGCCCGTGTCGCGTCAGACTAGAAATAAAATGAATTTTGGAGAAGTGATTTTTGATTTACCTCCAACAATGAAGCGTAATGTACGAAAGATTGAGAAAATTCGTGTTAGAATTATTAATCTTACTTTTTCGGTCATATTTAATAATATATATATATATATATATATATATATATATATATATATATATATATATATATATATATATATATGTCGTACCTAGTAGCCACAACGCACTTCTCAGCCTACTATGCAAGGCCCGATTTGCCTAATAAGCTAAGTTTTCATGAATTAATTGTTTTTCGACTACCTAACCTACCTAACCTAACCTAACCTATAAAGATAGGTTAGGTTAGGTAGGGTTGGTTAGGTTCGGTCATATATCTACGTTAATTTTAACTCCAATAAAAAAATTGACCTCATACATAATGAAATGGGTAGCTTTATCATTTCATAAGAAAAAAATTAGAGAAAATATATTAATTCAGGAAAACTTGGCTTATTAGGCAAATCGGGCCTTGCATAGTAGGCTGAGAAGTGCGTTCTGGCTACTAGGTACGACATATATATATATATATATATATATATATATATATATATATATATATATATATATATATATATATATATATATATATATTGGTAGCAGTCTTTCCTGTAGATATATATTATTAAATATGACCGAAAAAGTAAGATTAATAATTCTAACACGAATTTTCTCTATCTTTCTTACGTTTCTTTTCACTGTTGATGGTAATTCAAAAATCAATTCTCCAAAATTCATTTTTATTTCTAGTCTGACGCGACACTTGAGCGTGTTTCGTAAAACTTATTACATTTTCAAAGACTTTAGTTTACACACACACACAACTTTAACTGAATAGAGCTTAAACATCTTTGAGTTTTTATACCTACATTTGGGTGAGGTGACATGTTACAATAGTTTTGGATGAGGTGAAAATAAACTTTTAACACAAGACAGGACACGAAACAATGGGTATTAAAGGTAGGTAACTGCAGAAGGCCTATTTTTATTGGCCCATATTTCTTGATGCTTCTATATTGGAGCGGAGTCTTGAAGTGGGTAGAATATAGTTGTGCATTAATTGGCTGTTGATTGCTGGTGTTGACTTCTTGATGTGTAGTGCCTCGCAGACGTCAAGCCGCCTGCTATCGCCGTATCTATCGATGATTTCTGTGTTGTTTGCTAAGATTTCTCTGGTGATGGTTTGGTTGTGGGAAGAGACTATATGTTCCTTAATGGAGCCCTGTTGCTTATTCATCGTTAAACGCCTGGAAAGAGATGTTGTTGTCTTGCCTATATACTGAGTTTTTTGAGGCTTACAGTCCCCAAGAGGGCATTTGAAGGCATAGACGACGTTGGTCTCTTTTAAAGCGTTGTGTCTGGAGAGTTTCTCATGAGTAGGCTGGCCGTTTTTTTGGTTTTATAGTAAATTATAATTTATTATAAGTAAATAAAAATTATATATATATATATATAATATATATATATATGTCGTACCTAGTAGCCAGAACGCACTTGTCAGCCTACTATGCAAGGCCCGATTTGCCTAATAAGCCAAGTTTTCATGAATTAATATATTTTCTCTATTTTTTTCTCATGAAATGATAAAGCTACCCATTTCATTATGTATGAGGTCAATTTTTTTTTATTGGAGTTAAAATTAACGTAGATATATGACCGAACCTAACCAACCCTACCTAACCTATCTTAATAGGTTAGGTTAGGTTAGGTAGCCGAAAAAGTTAGGTTAGGTAGTCGAAAAACAATTAAATCTTGAAAACTTGGCTTATTAGGCAAATTGGGCCTTGCATAGTAGGCTGAGAAGTGCGTTCTGGCTACTAGGTACGACATATATATATATATATATATATATATATATATATATATATATATATATTATATATATATATATATATATATATATATATTTAGGGGTACCACCACTGGTTTAATTAAAGGGACCCACATCCTCGGAGAAGAAATAAATAGTGTTCAGAGAAGACCTTGTGGATTCTCACTGAATACTTTAATCTTTTCCTCTCCTACCACCCCTATTATTTTTTTTATTTGATTATGTTGCAATGCTACAGTTTACAGAACACACACACTTATATAACAATATAACATTATATATATATATATATATATATATATATATATATATATATATATATATATATATATATATATATGTGCTCTCTCCCCTTATTCCTTCCCTCCTGCCTCTCTCCCTCCCTGCCTGCCTCCCTCCCTCCCTCACTGCCTGAGGGAGGGTCGTCTTGAAGGTGGTCCCTCGGTAGAGGCGGTCCAATGCCTTCGCCGCTGACCGCTCATTGGCTAACCCAATTTGCGTCACATCAAAATCTGGAGATGGTTGCAGTGTTGTCAAGACGGAGGGGGGGGGGGGGTTGAAGTGCAGCTTAGGAGAGGATAGACGCCTTGTTAGGACAGAATGACCGCTATGGGAAGGTGGACGCTATGCTAGGTGTACTGATCCTGATGTTGTTGTTAAAGATTCGCTACCTGGAACAACAGTTCCAAGCAGCACGGGCTATTGTGAGCCCGCAGGTACTTGTATACTGATCCTGAGCAGTATATCGCTATGCTAGGAATATATATATATATATATTATATATATATATATATATATATATATATATATTATATATATATATATATATGTCGTACCTAGTAGCCAGAACTCACTTCTCAGCCTACTATGCAAGGCCCGATTTGCCTACTAAGCCAGGTTTTCATGAATTAATTGTTTTTCGACTACCTAACCTACCTAACCTAACCTAACCTAACCTAACTTTTTCGGCTACCAAACCTAACCTAACTTATAAAGATAGGTTAGGTTAGGTTAGGTAGGGTTGGTTAGGTTCGGTCATATATCTACGTTAGTTTTAACTCAAATTGAAAAAAAATTAACTCATATATAATGAAATGAATAGCTTTATCACTTCATAACAAATAATATTAGAAAAATAAACATATTCAGGAAAACTTGGCTTATTACGCAAATCGGGCCTTGCATAGTAGGCCGAGAAGTGCGTTCTGGCTACTAGGTACGACATATATATATATATATATATATATATATATATATATATATATATATATATATATATATATACATATATATAATGCTATATTGTTATATTGGTGTACTATAACGGCCTTCCTGCCCGGCTACAGCGCCCTCTCAGTGTAGGTATGACACTGACGAGGCTGATGGGCATCTGTAAGCGGAGGCTGACAGTCTCCTGAAGGTGGTTAAGATTCGTGGTGTTGCGGCTCTCTCGTCTCCACCTTCCTCAGCGGGTCGTGGCCTCCCTGTCTCCAGGTCTCCAACACCAGGATTAACACACATATACGCACGCTAGCGCACGCGCACACAGGTGTGTGTGTGTGTGTGTGTGTGTGTGTGTGTGTGTGTGTGTGTGTGTGTGTGTGTGTGTGTGTGTGTGTGTGTGTGATAAAATATAGTAGTTAGTAACAGTTGATTGACAGTTGAGAGGCGGGCCGAAAGAGCAGAGTTCAACCCACGCAAGCACAACTAGGTGAATATACACGCACACACACACACACACACACACACACACACACACACACACACACATTCATTCTCTAAGAGCTAATAGCTCGATTCTGCCGGCACATACAATGAATATACACGAATGCGCGCGCACACCTTGCACAGTCATACAGTGAATAACCTACTGGTTTCAGGGGCTGGCCTTCCCCCCCCCCCCTCTCTCTCTCTCTCTCTCTCTCTCTCTCTCTCTCTCTCTCTCTCCTCTCTCTCTCTCTCTCTCTCTCGCTGCCCAAAATTCGATGTTAAAGCCAAAATCCCGATGAAAATTCCAGGGTGGGAGCGAAGGGCAGGAGTCTAGGAATCTGGAATCTGATGGGCCTCTGATTCCCAGCGTCCAGGAATAGCCCGTGGCTCCCACAGCTCAAGATTTTCTCAATCTCCAATACCCACCACCTCACATTCCTCGCATTTTGGCCTTCTGGCCTCAGAAATGTTGAATTTGTTGAGGGAAATTTTGATTTAAGTTAACCCGTGTGTGTGTGTGTGAGTTTGATGTGTGGGGGTGAGTCGTGTGGCAGTGTGTGGGCTGTGTTTGGTGTGTGTGTCTGTTTGTTAATACCTGTTAATGTGGGGGTGGGGGGTTTGGCGGGGGGATTTGGATTAACCCCTCCCCCCCCCCCTTAACGAACGTGGGAGGGGCGTGCGTGAAGGGGGAACTGGATTTCTCCCTTCCCCATTACAATCCTATTAAACCTCAAGAAATGCAGTCAGTGTAAGCGGGATGTCCCGGTGGCCGACGGTAATGGGGTTACACTCATGAGGTCTGGCACACGACGGTTGTGGGTAGGGGGTCGCGGTAAATGGGGGTGGGGTGGGGGGGGAGGGGGGGAGGATTAAATAGGTAAGGGGAGAAGGTAAGGAAAGAATGGGGGGATGGGAAAATATGGGGTAGGATTGGGATGTTAGAGGAAGCTGGGAAATTATGAGAACGACGAGGAAGGTAAGGGGGGGGGGAGGGGGGGGAAAATGGGGGAGGATGGGGAAGGTAAGGGGGAGGATGGGTTGGAGAGAGTGTGCATGGGAAGTGAAGGAAATAATGGGGAAGAGATAAGGAAGGTACCATGATGTAGGGGAGGCGGTAAAGACGAACTGGAAGGATTATAGGCAGAGGACGGAAGAGAAAATGGAATAGGCATGTATACATGTATGTATAGAGGGAGGAGGGGGGTGTATACATGTATGTATAGAGGGAGGAGGGGGGTGTATACATGTATGTATAGACTGAGGAGGAGGAGAAACAGAATAAGAGGGAGAAATACAGACCAGTCAAATCCTCCTCCTGCTTAGATAGTACGTTTTGCAACTATGTCGTCTGTCGAACATATATTGACGTAATGGACTATTTGATAGTAGAATTTGGTACTTTATAAGTGTCCAAAAAACTAAAGCTAAAAACTTCACTTAAATACTCGTAGGCCTAGTATAGCACTTATATGTACTATATTAGGCCTTATATAGCGTATATTAGACCTACGGTGGTTAGGTTACGTTAGGTTTTATTAGCAATATGAATAGAAAACCTATTCCTGTTAGTCCAAATTCACTAGCATTATATGTAGGCTGGTCCACTATGGTTAATTTAGTTACAGCCCCGCTCCTGTGCCAGGTATGTCCACTACGGGCTCACCATAGCCCGTGCTACTTGGAACTTTTTTTCCGAGTAGCTCAATCTACAGCAACATTGTGGAGGCGACACGGGAGACATCTCCCGTCACGCAGGGTGCAGTCGCACCTCCACAGATCTCGGTAATGGCTCAAAAGGGGCACCACTTACGGGCTATTCATGCCCGTGCCACCTTTTGGGTGGCTTAATCTTCATCAATCAATCAATCTGTGGAGGTGAGGGAGGAGAGGTCCAGTGTGAGCCTCCAGGCTACAGCAGGAGGCACCCCTCGCCTCCACAGATCCTCTACATTATGAATTAATCCTCTACAATGTAATATTAACCTCTACACCCGCTTCTTCTGAAGACCCTCTGCATGTATTCACGAGCCAGCGTGAGGGAGGGAGTTGCATGGGTGTATTCACCTAGTTGTGCTTGCCGGGGTTGAGCTTCGGCTCTTTGGTCCCGCCTCTCAACTGTCAATTGTGTGTGTGTGTGTGTGTACATGGACGTACGAACGTCCGGGCATGTATTAATTCATCACAAATGTGCTTACCCAACCGAGCGTCAGCTCTCGGGTCCCGCCTTGCCCAGGGTATGGTGACGGGTGATGGTGAAGATAACTGACCTGTAATGCTGTGGGTGTAGCGGCATTACTGTGCACTTTCTGACAGTAATTATAACAGTAATTATTGTTATAATAATAATTGTTGTATTTAATAATTATCACTCTCCCTTCTGCTGGGTCTTGAAGGAAGCGGGCCTCGGGTGAAAGAGGGCTGTGACGATCTCTGTCTGGAACCCGTAGGTGCGGCACTGGGACGTCCACCTCCTGGGTGGACACTGAAGACAATCGACTTGAGAATGGTCCAGAACGGACCGAAACGTCATCGTCCCTTCACCTTCTAGTGTGTGGTCTGGTCCACCTCCTGCGGCTCGTGCGACCTTCAGGAGGCTGGGGTCGTTCTTGTCCCTTGCTGGGGTGGTTCTTCTCCGGCCCCGACCACGGCGGTCTCCGGGTCTGGGGTCCCTGTGTCTTCTTTTACCAACTTCGAGGTCAAATCCGGAGCTCACAGTTCCTGCGACGGCGCAGGAACCAATCGTATTGGCGTTTGTCTTTTCGTTTGAGACTTTCGGCGCCGTGGAGAGGGGGGGGGGAAGGGACCTGTTGCATGGGTAACAGCTTCTCCATATCAACCTACCCTGGCTTTGCGCCCTGGAGAGCGCCCTGGAGAGGCCACTCCAGACCGACAACCAGAGCGCAACTCCATAGTCTCCTGAGACTGATGGATGCCTATACTCAATATATGTTTTAGATTTCTATACAGGTCCCCCCAAGGTCGAACTACTGACCTTCCCCCCAGCATGAAAACCCACAATTTTATCAGTTGTATAACTCCTGGCCACCTATTTTTGCCATGTGAACAGTTGCATTAGGTGAAAGGAAACATGCCCAACCAGTTCTCCCCCTCCCCCGGAAATCAAACCCGGTATCCCTAGATCTACCCTAGCCTATATGAAGGCAAGGAGAAAGCACTAAGCCATTATGACTTTTATTTAGCACTGTAAGTGATAGGGGAATAAGAATTTTAGGATAGGACGGAGGGAAGGAACTATTCGATCCGTCGGGAATCGAACCCCGACCTTCAAGAAGCGAGGCCGTGGCTGTACTAACCAGGCTGGGTATGATAGAGTGTGTAGTGATGGGTTTCATCTGATCTTGGGAAGTGGGGTCTTCCTGTCCCGCTCGTCCCGGTCCTGTGACACGTGCCCGAACCTTGTATGGTCTTCCGCCGCCCTTCCTGGCACTCTCTGGCACACTCCATCTAAATCCACTTACTCACCTAGTACCTGAGGGGTGGTGTAGGGGGGAGGGGGGTGGGGGGGGGGGTGGCGTGCAGGGAGATAATTAAGAGCCTGGCCAGGTGGGCACAAGGGTCCACCGCCATATCTGCGATTTCCCAAGTGACGACCTCACTCACAAATCACAGGACCCCTCCTTCATGCACCCGCCTACTGGACCCCCTGACCCACGTACTACCCCCACCCACCCCGACCTTCCCCATATGTTGTGCCACGCCCCCTACCGGCCAACATGACTTTTGCATCCCCTACCCCTGTCTGCTGTCCACTACATGACTCCCTGCTCGTGACCTGTCACCTGACCCCCCTACCCAAACCCCTTCCCCTTCACCCCCAACATACCCCATCTTGACCCCACATACCCCATCTTGACCCCACATACCCCATCTTGACCCCACATACCCCATCTTGACCCCACATACCCCATCTAGACCCCACATACCCCATCTTGACCCCACATACCCCATCTTGACCCCACATACCCCATCTTGACCCCACATACCCCATCTAGACCCCACATACCCCATCTTGACCCCACATACCCCATCTTGACCCCACATACCCCATCTTGACCCCACATACCCCATCTTGACCCCACATACCCCATCTTGACCAGGATTCATGCAGCACTAACCCAAACATTTACCAAACCTGTTCATCTTTCCTTAATCATGGTGGGTTTGTTTACATTTATTAAACACCTGATGAGCTCTGAAAATTAAGCGCTTCCAGGTTGTTTACAACTATGAGTTTCGGGGCTCGTAAAGAGTTCAATACATGTAAACAAAGCCGCCTTGATCGAGGAAAGATGTACAGGTTTCGTACATGATTGAGTGAATGCTTGACGAGTCTGGAGGGAGATAAAGTTGTGTGAGAGAACTCTGTTTATAGAGTTCTTTAGTTCTAGAGTTCTCTGTTTATAGAGTTCTTTAGTTCTAGAGTTCTCTGTTTATAGAGTTCTTTAACCGTTAAGAACTTAAGCTGAGAGAACGTTGAGAAGCTTCTTAGAGAAATGTTTGATTATTCTTATTAATATAATATCTTCAAAGACAGTGAGGATGGTGGTCATGTTCACTATCACACACAACAGTGAGGATGGTGGTCATGTTCACTATCACACACAACAGTGAGGATGGTGGTCGTGTTCACTATCACACACAACAGTGAGGATGGTGGTCGTGTTCACTATCACACACGACAGTGAGGATGGTGGTCATGTTCACTATCACACACAACAGTGAGGATGGTGGTCGTGTTCACTATCACACACAACAGTGAGAATGGTGGTCGTGTTCACTATCACACACAACAGTGAGGATGGTGGTCGTGTTCACTCTCACACACGACAGTGAGGATGGTGATCATGTTCACTCTCACACACAACAGTGAGGATGGTGATCATGTTCACTCTCACACACAACAGTGAGGATGGTGATCATGTTCACTCTCACACAAGACAGTGAGGATAGTAATCATGTTCACTGTCACACAAGATAGTGAGGATAGTGATCATGTTCACTGTCACACAAGATAGTGAGGATAGTGATCATGTTCACTGTCACACAAGATAGTGAGGATAGTGATCATGTTCACTGTCACACAAGACAGTGAGGATAGTGATCATGTTCACTGTCACACAAGATAGTGAGGATAGTGATCATGTTCACTGTCACACAAGATAGTGAGGATAGTGATCATGTTCACTGTCACACAAGATAGTGAGGATAGTGATCATGTTCACTGTCACACAAGATAGTGAGGATAGTGATCATGTTCACTCTCACACAAGACAGTGAGGATAGTAATCATGTTCACTGTCACACAAGACAGTGAGGATAGTGATCATGTTCACTGTCATACAAGATAGTGAGGATAGTGATCATGTTCACTCTCACACAAGACAGTGAGGATAGTGATCATGTTCACTGTCACACAAGACAGTGAGGATAGTGATCATGTTCACTGTCACACAAGACAGTGAGGATAGTGATCATGTTCACTGTCACACAAGACAGTGAGGATAGTGATCATGTTCACTATCACAGAATTATATATAACCAACAACAAGGGCGGGGGAGCCATTTCTTAATGATATCTGCAAGTGGAGAATATTTTTGAGATATATACAAGAGTTGTTACATTCTTGTACAGCCACTAGTACGCGTAGCGTTTCGGGCAAGTCCTTAATCCTATGGTCCCTGGAATACGATCCCCTGCCGCGAAGAATCGTTGTTACAACCAAGTACACATTTTACTGTTGCGTTAAACAGAGGCTACAGTTAAGGAATTGCGCCCAGTAAATCCTCCCCGGCCAGGATACGAACCCATGACATAGCGCTCGCGGAACGCCAGGCGAGTGTCTTACCACTACACCACGGAGACTGTTAAACATAACATAACATGTCATCATTTTGTGGATGAGTTGAAGCTAGACACTTTGCCAGCAGTTAATGATGCGACACACCAATCCATCCTCTTGTTTACATAGTCGATCATCACGAATTTGAGCTTTTAGATAGTA